>CM060952.1:73393857-73993857 GCA_030765055.1 Mantis religiosa
GCAGAAGCATTATTAACAGTGAAGTATTCATTTTTGAGTTTGATTTATGAGTCACTATGTTTACACTCAAATTTCACTTACTTGTTGTATAATTGAAACATTTTCAAGATCACCACTGTTTGGTGTCACCAAACAGCTGAGGATGAGATCGAATGATCTTGAAAACGTTTCAATTATACAACAAGTAAGTGAAGTTTGAGTGTAAACATAGTCTCTCATAAATAAAACTCAAAAAAAAAAATTCAAACAGCATGTTATGGAATTACAGGAGTAACTATCAGGAGATGGCATAGTATTTAGTGAAATTAAAAAAATTTGCTTTATTACTTTTTAAAAAAATTTATGGACCTAAAGTATATGTACCATTACTATGTACTGGCAAGAAGTTACATTAAAGAAGGAAAGAATCTGATTCATTTTGACGTTCTCTACTACTTACAGTAAATAGCAGAAGTATTATAAAAGTGAATTGAGAAGATATTGTCTCTACGCTTCTTTCAGCTTTTATATTTTGAAGGAGAAGTATTGCATTCCAGTCAAAGTTATACTAGCAAGATTTCAGTGCAAAGACATGTTTTGAGCTTAAAAAAAAGTTCATATGAGGTCTGTTCAAAAAGTATAGCAAATTTTGAATTTTTGCAGGTTACATATATTTGATTTTAGATTGTTTTGTGGCATTATATTGGTACTCATGTCCCTCATTTATGTTGACCACCTTGGCGATTTTGAATGTTCAGTTAATTGTTGACAGCTATTTTGCTTGGACATGTTTTAGCTCGTCTTCGAGTTTTGCATTTCAAAAAAATGGAACAGAGAATCTGTATCAATTTTGTGTGAAAAACAAAATTAACTATATATTGAAGAGGTGAAGAAATAGTATTGGCTAATCGTCGAATCACCCTTAGAGAAGTTGCTGAGGACCTAAAGATATCAGTTGGCTCATGCGATTCAATTTTACCAATGATTTGGGCATGAAACAGGTTGCTGCAAAATTCATACTAAAGTTACTCAATTCCGACCCAAAACAGCATCACATTAACGTTGCTAAGGAGCTGTTGAATTCTGGCTGTTATGACCCACATTTGCTCATAACCTTAAAGTGGAAAATTTTTCAAAAATTTTATTTTAGGACAAATGAAATATATAAATCAAATATATATATATATATATATATATATATATATATATATATTGTGACTTTGTGGGTTCGTGAAATAATAAAACGAGGTTATGAAACACAAAAACTACACTTTATTTTCCTCGCAATGCACCGTTCACCATTACAATTTGCTAGCAACCTCAAAAACTTTATTTTCTCTCTAACAACTACTCTCATCTGTCTGTTGCTACCGGTAACGATTGGTTCCGAAGTTTTCCGAATCTCCACCGGCTTCGGCTTCGGCTTAGCGGGTCTACCGCCAGGGCGACACTGCTCCCTTCTCAAGGCTGGTCGTCCCGAACAGCGCCTTCGTAGCGGGCCAGGCGATCCAGGTGTACCACCAACAACTTTCCTCGGGGCACCTTCTGGATGCGGTAGACCACGTCGTTAATCCTCCTCACCACACGGTACGGTCCTTGCCATGGCTGCTGAAACTTCGGGCAGCGTCCCTTGGTCCGGGTCGGGCGGTACAACCAGACCAGGTCACCTTGCTGGAACCCTTGGCTGTTGGCTTGCCTGTCGTCTCGGGTTTTCATGCAGTCGCTCGCCTTCTGGATGTTCTGGTGAGCCATCTCGTGCATGTCGTGGAGGTGGTCCACCAGGTTCTCCACATCCCTCAAGAGTGGCCCCAAGTCTGCGTCCGCCAGCTGCTCCCTCCTCAGGCCTGTGCTATCCCAGCCATCCGCAGGCACTGCCGTGACTACTCGAACTGCTGCGGCACGCTCCTTCCCCTCCACTCTTGTGCACTGGCCGCAATCTTCTGGACAGGGTCTTCGGGACATAGCGTCCGCATTACCGTGTGCTATCCCAGCCATCCGCAGGCACTGCCGTGACTACTCGAACTGCTGCGGCACGCTCCTTCCCCTCCACTCTTGTGCACTGGCCGCAATCTTCTGGACAGGGTCTTCGGGACATAGCGTCCGCGTTACCGTGACTCTTCCCTCTGCGATGTTCCGAGGTGAAGTCGTACTCCTGCTGCCTCTGGACCCCACCTGCTGTCTGGCCTTCCGGTCGCGCCGTCACTATCACTTCGCTCCTCGCGGGGACAACCACGTCTTCGCTCAAGACGACCCTGCCAATTCTAAGGCGCTCTTCTGGTTGACGGAGTATAACCTCTTCCCCGTTGAGCCGCAGGACCTTCCTGCCGACGTCGACCGTCGCCTCGTGGCTCCTGAGGGCATCCAATTCCAGAATCAACTCCTCAGACACCTTCGCGACGATTACCCACAGACGCACGGCACTCCGTCCCAAGTTCAGCTCCAGCAGGGCCTCCCTCTCCACAGGCAAGGTGCCGCCCGATGCCAACACAAGCTGGTATGGTCGGCTCGGCTTCCTCGTCGGCAAACCATTCGCCACGTCAGGTCTGATGATGGTCACGGCTGCCCCAGTGTCCACTAGCACGCGGCACGGCTTTCCTCCTACGCAGCCGTCCGCGATGAGATTGTCATCCATCCGCCGGCTGACGGCGCGGATTGTCACTCGAGGGGATGGTGGTAATGGCGCCGACGTACCCCTCTCCACGACGGCCCTTACTCGTTTTCCGGCTGCTCTTCCTGGTGTGGGCAGTCTCTCTGCAGGTGTCCGGGCTGTCCACACCCCCAACACAGGCCACTAGGTGTTCGCCGGCGTCCCTCAGCTGGTCTTCTGTCTCCGGCGTAGCGGACACTCCTCGTTCTCGACGTTGGGATAGATGCTACCTTCGCCGCCTCCATCCTTAATGTCGCTGTCAGCGCCTCGTGGATGTTTTTATAATCGCCGAGCATTAGGCACTGACGAATCTCCGTGTCCCGTACCCCGTCGACAAAATTGTAGGCGGCTTTCCGGGATACGAACTCCAGTGGCAGGTCAACCAAGGCCTTGCTAGCCAGCTGCTCGATCGCTATGGCGAACTCCTGCAGCGTCTCCCCCGGCTGCTGCGACCTTGCCTTTAGCTGGCTGCGGTATGCTGCGGCTAAGCGGTGGTTCCCGAAGCGATTCTCCAGGGCCTCCCAGATGTCCTTGGGCGCCGCCGTCGTCTGCACCGCGTTTAGGATTTCCGCGGCCCGTCCCTGGAGGCTGGCTATTAACTGTGTGGCCTCCTCCTCCGGTGACCATCTATTGTGCTTGGCCATTGTGTCGAACTGGCGGCGGAAGACCTCGAATGTTGACGCGCCGTCATATTTCGGAGGTTTGACGCGCGCCGATGTTGTGTCGCGTCCCGGTGCGTCAGCCTTCAAATCCTTCAGTCTCCTGCCGACGACGTCCTCCACCATGGCGTTCAGGGACTTGACGCTGCTGTCGGCCTTTCCCTCCAGGTTGTTTACGCGGTTCGCGAGGTCTTCGACGTCTTCAACCATGGCGTTCAGGGACTTGGCGTTATTGTCGGCCTTTTCCTCTAGGTCATTGAAGCGGTTCGCCAGGTCCTCGACGCGTTCGTCCACTTGGCCCGTCCGCTTGCCCAGCTCCGTCACGTCATCCCTCACGCCGGCCAACTGTTCCTCAAATTTGGCGGCGAGGACCTCGTTTGCCTCCATTTCCGTGGCCAGACTGTCGTTTGCTGCCTTCATTTCTGTGGTCAATTCGGTCTTTATTTCTTTCAACTCTGCGACCAGGTTGTTATTTGCCGCTTCTGTTTTTGTTGTTAACTCGTTCATCTTCGCGGCCAAGTTGTTATTTGCCGCTTCCGATTTCGCTATTAATTCGTTCATCTTCTGCAAAAGCATTTCCAATGCCGATTCCATGGCCATAATCTTCGGTGATGTTGTTATCCCGCTTCCTGACACCAGTTGTGCTTTGTGGGTTCGTGAAATAATAAAACGAGGTTACGAAACACAAAAACTACACTTTATTTTCCTCGCAATGCACCGTTCACCATTACAATTTGCTAGCAACCTCAAAAACTGTTTATTTTCTCTCTAACAACTACTCTCATCTGTCTGTCGCTACCGGTAATGATTGGTTCCGAAGTTTTCCGAATCTCCGCCGGCTTCGGCTTCGGCTTAGCGGGTCTACCGCCAGGGCGACAATATATATATATATATATGGAAATTAAAGGTCAATCATCCCAATGGATGCTGCCTCTCGAGCCAAGACCAAAAAAGGCACACCAAGTTTGGTGGAATTTGAAGATTTTGCTTACAGTTTTCAATTGCAGGGGCATGGTGCATCATGTGTTCTTGCCACAGGGTAGAATGGTCAATAAGGAATGCATGTTATGCACAATTTGTATGAAGCAATCTGCCAGAAATGCCTGGCTTTGTGGAAGAACAGAAATTGGCTTTTGCAACATGACAGCGCCCTTGCTCACACATAGTTGCTTGTGTGCAAATTTTTTGCCAAAAACAACATTTATTATACTGCAGCCACCGTACTCTCCAGTCCTGGCCCCCTGTAACTTTTTTTGTTTTTGTTCCCAAAACTGAAGAGGCCCATGAAATGACGACACAATGCCACAATTGAGGAGATAAAGACGGCATGGAAGGAGAAGCTGAACAAGGTCACAAAATACTATTTTTTAAAGTGCTTTGAGCATTGGAAAAAACTTTGGCACAAGTGTATAATGTATGGTGGGGTTACTTTGAAGGGGACAAAATAGATATTCATTAATAAATAAATACTTTTTCATAAAACATAAAATTTGTGAGAGTTTTTGAACAGACCTCGTATGTATGTCTCTGAGCAATGTAACTCAAAAATGAAAAGTTGTTTAAATATAAAAAATTTGGTACTTAAGGTAGGCATCTTCCAAGGATGCCTTCCTCCAAAGACTTTCAAGAAAATCCCCTCCCCATCCCAGATTACCCTGAAATAAAGCATCTTTTGAACATTTTAATTTTTTAAAAAATTTCTAATAATTTTGATTAAAAGTTTAAAGTATTTTCATTGCAAATGATTTTTTTCCTGGGATTATCCTGAAAAGTTTGTTATTTTGTATAAGTGGTAAAGTGTAAGAAATGGAGAAAATCTTGGTGTCCAAAAAGTTTAGACCTAGCTAAAAAATTTCTCAACTGAGAAGTTAATATTTTTTTTTTATCTCTTGGCCATACAAAGAGAACATAATTTCAAATTTATCATAGAATGCCATTTTCTTAAAAGATTTGATTATGGCTGAAAACTTAATGTTTTCCTCTTGCACCATCAAGAAAATTAGCAATAAATAATTTTCGGTAATGTTTATTTTATCTGCTTCAGGTTAACTGAGATAATCATTGGTAAGAATATCTGAGTACAATCCATCAGATTTTTCAACTCTATAATTGCTCTTTTTGTCTCAAAAGCGTATTACATAAGCAGTTATATTAAGATTATAGTCTCCTTCCAGCATCATTCAGTAAGGTTTGTGTTGTTAAAACAAAATAATTAACTAATGTGGTATAATTAAGCTTGAAATAATAGCATTTTATTTATTAATTTTTCTTTGCACCCAATTCAGCTCAATTCCATCCCATTCAATCCATTTCCATTACTTGTTTTTCTGTATATCCATCCATTCCCCATCCATCAATCCAAAGTTTTTAGTCATTAGTTTGAAATTTTCATATCACCATTTGTAAATATCTATCTATCCATGCTGAATTTCTTGTGATTTTTTTGTGTATTTATTTACTTTTATGTTAGTTTTCGTACTGGTAACTATCCACCCATCCAAAGAGCAACATCTAAAAGAACTACCCTTCCTCTTTGCAGCTATGCGAGTCTGTCAGCCCGGCTACTTCCGTTGTCATAACAATCGCTGTATCCCAGGCAACAGGACTTGTAATCAGATGAATGACTGTGGGGATGCTAGTGATGAGCAGAATTGTACATGTTCCTCAGAGCACCATTTCCGTTGCGCTTCAGGACCGTGCATCTTGAACGGTTTTCGTTGTGATGGTGATCCTGATTGCCCTGATGCTAGTGATGAAATGAATTGTGAAAGTAAGAGCATATGGTGGTATTATGTGGTATTAATGCTATGGCTGATTTATCAGTTTGTTTATACTTAATATTATGAAAATGCTCTTTCGTTTTGGTTTCCAAATTGTTTTGTCTTTCCAATATAAACTTTATTACAATCAAAACAATAATACCGGATTCCTTACTATCAGGAATTATATCTTTTTTAGAGAAATGCAGTAAATTTTTAATACTATATTTATTTTGATGAACTAAAGTTATACCAAACTCTTTAACATTTTTTTGAAAATGTTCATCGATCCAAGTATGGTAAGTACATTTTTTAAAATTATAATTGTTTTTTTTTTTTTTTAAGGGTAGAAACATCATTAACAGTTTTTTGATATTTAAATTTTTCAATTTTTTTATGTATAAAGTCTTCATTAAAACCATTAATTAAATCAGTATTAATAATATGTTAATATTCTTTATTAAATTCCTCATTATTCATTGACATGTTTATTAATCTATAAATCAAACTATTGACAACAGCAAATTTATGTGAAAAAGGATTAAAACTTTTATCTTTTATGTAATTATCAATTTGAGTAGACTTCCCATAAATAACAAACTTTTATTTATTATTATCTTTAGATCTAGAAAAGGAAGAAATCCATTAATTTCAGTCTCTAATGTGAATTTTATAGCTTTATCTTGCAAATTTAGTAATTTTTAAGCTTCATTTATGTGTTTATTAGGAAAATAGCAAAAATATCTATCTATACCAACATTTAAAAATTAAAGGGAATGCTTTAGTGACTTGCATTTCAAAATATTTCAGTGTACTGTCATTGAGTAAGTTCTGAAGAATTTCAATTGAAGAAGTGTCATGCTTATTTAGTTCATCAATCACTGATGAAAAATGTTCAAAATTGTTTGGATTATACACAGCTGCTTCCAACGATGTCCCCCAACGAGTAACTATGGGTCTAGGTGGAAGTGCAAGATCTGGATTTTTGGTTCTGAATAAATCAAATCTTGTTGGCACTTTCACAAACACCTTTTTGCCATTTGATATCAGTTTGTCCATTTTATGATACAATGTACATATCTGCTCACATACTCTGTGTAAACCACGCACTATACAAATTACGTATATCATGTGTGGGAAGCTTACAGAAAGACCTTCGGCTGCTTTCTTCATATATGGAGCTGCATCTATGAGTAAGAGTAAAATAATATCAAATTTCACCCCATTCAGCCATAACAACTGCAGAGATTCATTGAGTAAGTGAGCCAATGTTATATGATTAGATGCTGATATTTCTTTGCATGGTAACGAAAAACACCGATGTCTTCGTAACAGGCACATGCAGTTTTCTTAATGTTGATTCTTCTAGTGTTTGAAACTTTGTGTAGTTTGTGAGAAAATTTCTGAGCTCTGGACTTTTCAATTTGTATAAAGGAATATCATACAAAAGAAAAGTTTTGCCTAAATCTTCATAATATTCTGAACATTTTGAAACTAGGGCATGTGAAGTCTCTGAAGAGGAAGTTGCTTTGCCTAAAAGAACTGGTCTAGAACTTACATGTGAAGTGGCAGTTCTATGTTTATTACCTGCTAAATGCTGCAAGACTTGTGATCGCTAGTCTGCAATTACTGCTTTCCCTCATTTTTGACAGAATAGAATTCTTCCATCACTCGTAAAGATGCCACTGAATTCATCAACGTATTGTTGCAAACGAGAGCAAACACTTGGCTTTACTTTCGGCAGCATATCAGAAAACACTTCACTTAAGAACCTGTAATGTTTATACTCTGCTTTACAAGACTCCGGCAGTGATTGAAGACTTGCGTACCTTGCGTCAGCCGTCTAAATCATAAAATAACACCATAAAATCCCCTTTCAGATAGCGATGCAGCACGTGTAGTGGAGGTCATTCACTATGCAGTACTTTTACGAATGAAGCTCATTCAAATTGTGTTCTCATAATATGATAATGCATGACATTTTTTGTTACATTTAAAAATTATAACAAAGAAAAGTGACAAATTATGTGTTTTTAGCAGAAAAGTGACAAATTATGTGTTTTTAGCAAAATTATTTAAAATATTTATTTACATAAAAATCGGCTCCCTAACAGTAACCCATATGCACAGCTGAAAATTGGCTAACAAAGTTTTGATATTGTAACGCGAGAGCTGGAACACCCTGTGAACCAGCTGGGAACGGAAGGCAGGGGAGGACCGCGTTAGCCACACCTCCCCCTCGTTTGTCTTGTAGTGGTGACAGGCAGTGGTTGGGAGGAAAAACATCAGTGTGCCGTCTGTTTCTGTCCACCTGGTTCCAGAAATTACGGAATCTGGAACATTCTCCTGGTCACTAGAAACCGGCGATATTCCTATATAAAGAGGGTTACAGACAGACAGAGGGGAGTTGGTCAGTCAGTTGGTTAGTGTGTGAGTGAGGACAGTTCTTGGTGTAAGAAGGCAGTGTTAGTCAGTGACGTGTTAATGTACGAGAAGATTGTGCAACGGAAGACTGTACGTAACTGTGAATGTGTACCGGAGCTTACGTAACCGCGAGGCCAAGTGAAATTGTAACGGACGAACTGGTGAATTGTAATTGTGTGCAGCACGTAATACTGTGTAATTGGCTAGAGTTTAACTGTAAGTCGGTGGAAATAAAGAACATTTTTGAGTGGTGTAACTGGACTTTTTATTTCACGAACCCACAAAGTCACAATATACTTCAGAACACATGAATTTAGTGATTTATAATTAAATACAGTCTCCTGCTACAGCTCAATTTATGAACCTATTTCCATTGCTTAAGATTCAAGTTACACGGCTGTTATTTCAAAACAGGTCCAATGTCCGGTAGCAAAACCTGTTTGTCAGCATTTCATCTCACTCAAAGCAGCTTTTGAAAAGTATTAATCCTCTGTAGCTTAACCCTTTCACCGATATGGACGTCATATGACGTCCAAGTTAACATGCCCCAAACTGATATGGACGTGTATAGACGTCCTGCGCATACATGCATTTAATGCTCATTTAACGCCAATTATTTTAATCTTGCTGTTTTACAATAAATTTAAATTAGTTCTATAAGGAATGTAAACGTATCCTTAAAGGTTTCTTTTTGAATTGTACACCTCCAAACCTGGATAAACACCCAAGGGCACATCTGCAGATTCACACCAAATAATATTGGTTTCCTTGCGAACTTCTTTTTCGCCACACACTACACATTTTCGAAATGGTTACAAGTTTTTTGGGTGTGGGTGGTATACTTTTAGGAAAGTGTTTTCTCTCAAGTATGAGGGATGATGTGGTGAATTTTGCTACCCCCTAGTATAAAGAGGCCTCTGAGTATTATAATACTCAATTAGGTTACGAGCTCTTTATACGCGCAAGTACAGGTAGATGAATGTCTTTTACAGCTCTGAAAATTACTAAACAACTGTGCATAGTTACATCCAGTGGTATAAAAATACTTTTTTTTTATCATTTAACTGTTTTCCGTAAAGAGGGATAGCTGGTAATAGCTGATCAGTATCACCCATATTTGACCCGCCATTTCCCCAAACAATGGAGTAGCTAACATGCCAGCTGTAGACCAGTACACGTCACTACTACGTATGTCCTAAAGATCTCCTTCATAATCGTACAACAAATCTTCCAGATTTTCTACAGTAATATCAGAAGCCTGTACACATCATACCCAAGCTAATTTATTTGCTACATTACCGGGATAAGCCATGGTTAACATTGAAATTTAACAGTTTCAAATGTGCCATACATTTAGCTCTTGATAGCTACAAGAAATCACTCTGAATACAGAGAGAGTATAAATAACTGAAATACAGAGCGAAAACTGCTGCATAAGGCTACTAGAAACCTTGGTTGAGAAACACTGTAATAACAGATGCTGACAGAGTTTTCATTCCAGTGTGTGAGTGTGTGACGCAACATATTCTCGTCATATTATCGCTTGGCATAGCATAAATAAACTAAACTTGAACCTGAGAAGTCGCTTGCATAGCTATACATACATACTATGGCTCGTATATACACAAAACAAAATTATTCACATATTAGGCGCGTTTGGCACAAAGAATGGCTTTTGCTACAGTGAAACAAAGTAGTGAAATTTCAACAATTTATTAATGTAGTCTCTACTTTATTGTTACTGTAGATTTATACTGCCTTTAATGAGTTTTAAACCAGTTTTTGTTTCGTTTAAATAACTTAATAAATACGGAAGATACGGAATTGTATTTATGATGCATTTTTACAGCATTTAACAATTTAAATGTCCTGTTCTGTTTATTGGGTATCCGTTTCCGGCCCCTGAAGGGTTTAAATGGCCATCGGCGAAGCGGTTAACAGTAAAAAATTTATGGGTATAGATTCATTGAAGAAAAAATGCTCAAATAGAATCCCTGAATCACACCTTAAACTTATTCTATACTAACCTAATTCATCCTGTAAAATTCCTTTCGTAATACTACACAAAATTGTCTATAAAATCTTAACACATGATTTTGTGTTTATATTAGGGACATTATGTTTATATTAGAGGAATATATGAAATTTCATTATGTATTTAAGTTAATTGATGGAAATTATTCATTTCTTCATACCAGCTGTATACAGGCTAAGGTATTGGATTGATAGTGAACATGAAAAATTCAGTGCCACAGCCGGGATTCGAACCACTGATCTACTGGTTTCCATCCAGTTGCTCTTACCCATTGAGCTGCCAGGGCCAATTTGCCATTATGACATTAAATTCTCCAATTTACTCATATATTTCCCCGGTAAACCACTAGGGGCTCTTGCATCTGAGACACACTGTTTGTGGTGACTTACTATTGTAAGTACTTGAATCCCAGGCTTCATCATTTAACTCTTATTATTTAAGTTAATTGATGGAAATTAATTCAATGCCACAACTGGTATTTGTACCACGGATCTACTGGTTTTTGTCCAGTCGCTCTTACTCATAGAGCTACCATGGCCAGTTTGTCGTCGTGACATTAAATTCTCCAATTGACTCATATATTTCCCCGGTAAACTACTAGGGACTATCACATCTGAGATACATTGTTTGTGGCGACTTATAATAGTAAGTACTTGAGTCCCAGGTTTATCATTTAACTTTATTATTTAAGTTAATTGATGGAAAGTATTCATTTCTTCACACTAGTCCTGTACAGACTAAGGTATTGGATTGATAGTCAACATGAAAAATTCAATGCCAATATCTTAGCTTGTATACGGCTACTGTGAAGAAATGAATAAAGGGTATACTGAATGAGTTGAACTAGTGTTTTGCCTTTATTTAATTGTTGAAGGAACAACAATTATTGCCAAAAGTGCGAGCTGCAGGCTACGGACAGTTAAGGAAGCTTTAGCTATCCTTTCAGAAAGACGGACTCTCAACAGAGACTCAGGACTTTAATTAAATACAGCCTGGAAAGCGGCTTTACAGTTATATGAAATCCAACATGAAAACACAAATTAACCCCGGAGAAAGTCACCTGAGGCAGACCGTTTCCTTTTAGGTTTATCTTTAGGTCCATGCTCGATCCATCTCAGCGGCCATGCCTCAGTGCCTCTCATTGGCCCGCGCAGAGCATATAGACTATCTCTTAAATAAAGGCACAACTCTAGTTCAACTCATTCAGCATACCCTGAAGACGGGAACAATGTATGCTCCCGAAACGTGGGTACATCACCATATCTACACCTGTCTTGAAGCCCGAGAAAACTTGGAAGGCCCTAGTGGTTTACCAGGGAAATTGTATTGTATTGTATTTATTGTATTTATTTCATCCTTTGGAACATAATACATATGTTATAGGGCACGTCAGTTCAAGATACAAAGATAAATATCAAAAGTTACATAAGACTAAAAACTGCAACAGATACAGGATCCAACAAAAGTCTAAAGTAGAAAAAGCAAATAAATATAAACTATATAAAGACCATAGAGAAATGTTATATAAAAGTGATTATTCACAAATGTATAGTTTACTCTACTTCATGATTTAATTCAATTTAATTCAATTCAATTTATTTTGTCCTTTTGATTGATATCAGACACGTCATAGTGTAAAAATTACATTAATGGCCACTGTCATTACTTACAATCACTTAAAACTAATTAACATTTAAAAACTCATATACAGAATAAAATGAATGTTGCAGCAAAAAGAGTTTTACTCCCTTTTTAAAATGTATAAGGCTCTTCATCTGTTTAATATTTTCTGGTAGCCTGTTGTATAATCTTATACCTTTATTGATAGCACTAGACCTGAAAATTTCCGTTCTACAACTTTGAATGTGAAAGTCATCTTTCTGACATGTATGTATTTGTGAATATCGGCATTTTTGTAATTTTGTATTTGTATATTTTATATTTTTTTATATTTGTATTTGTAGTTTATTTTGTTTTACATGGATCACTAATTCCAAAATATACATACATGCTAGAGGTAATATTTGATGTTTTTTTAATAATGGCCTGCAAGATGTTCTGTTATATGAAATATAACATGAAATATGAAACATGAGTCGGAGAATTTAATTATTGATGGCAAATTTACCATGGTAGTTCAATGGGTAAGAGTGGCTGGATGGAAACCAGTAGGTCCATGGTTCAAATCCCGGTCATGGCATTGAATTTTTCATGTTGACTCTATCAATGCAATACCTTAGCCTGTCTACGGCTAGTGTGAAGAAATGAATAATTTCCATCAATTATTTAAATAATAAGATAAATATTAAAAGCAGGAGCATTATTAACAGTGAAGAATTCTTCAATTTTGAGTTTGATTTATGAGTCACTATGTTTACACTCAACTTCACTTACTGTGTTGTTGTTTAATTGAAACGTTTTCAAGATCATTCGATCTCATCCTCAGCTGTTTGGTGACTAAATGAACATTCTTCTTCCTCCACTACTACAGTGCTCCGATCCCTCTGTCATCTGGTATTAGGGGCACTAATTTTTAATACTTCATTTAATGCTGGGATTTCAAAATTTATAATTGATCCCGGTTCTTGGTTATGAATATTTTTTCCCAAAACCCTCTGCACTCAGATATCCAATTCTATGGGTGTACTTAAAGATTTTAACAGTTTTATGTTATGACCAATGTTGTGGTTTTCTGTCCAAAAATGGTGTGACAGTAAACCACAACATTGGCCATAACATAAAACTGTTAAAATCTTTAAGTACACCCATAGAATTGGATATTTGGGAAAAAATATTCATAACCAAGAACCGGGATAAGTTATAAATTTTGAAATCCCAGCATTAAATGAAGTATTAAAAATTAGTGCCCCTAACACCTAGATGGCAGAGGGATCGGAGCACTGTAGTAGTGGAGGAAGAAGAATGTTCATTTAGTCACCAAACAGCTGAGGATGAGATCGAATGATCTTGAAAACGTTTCAATTAAACAACAACACAGTAAGTGAAGTTGAGTGTAAACATAGTGACTTATAAATAATAAGAGTTAAATGATGAAGTCTGGGACTCAAGTACTTACAGTAGTAAATTGCCACAAATGGTGTATCTCGGATGCAAGATCCCCTAGTGGTTTACAGGGGAAATATGAGTCAATTGGAGAATTTAATGTCACGACGGCAAATTGGCCATGGTGGCTCAAGGGTAAGAGCGACTGGACAGAAACCAGTAGGTCCATGGTTCAAATACCAGCTGTGGCATGGAATTTTTCATGTCGACTCTATCAAATCTTCATGTATATTTGACTTACCTGCTTTATATTCATTTCATTACTATGTTGTATATTTTTGTTTTGACTTCTTAAGATTAATTGCATTTGTACAATATTTTTCATAAGCTTAGGTATATACTAACATATGTATAAGTTAACCGCAAACAAAATCCAGTTGAAGGTGTGGCTTACCAAAACTGAAGTCCTCTAGCTTTCCCCCTCTACTGTCAATTTAGGTTGCCTCTCCTCTCCTCCATGGCACAAGTTGCACAGCACTGGTCAACGTATGAAGGAATGGGAGTCATGTGTTGCTTGGATGGCGTGCAGGGGAGAAGACTAGCTTGCACAGGCTCACATCGACTGCACTTTGTTTGCGGTCTATCTATAACATTATTACTTTTTGACAGATCCTGATTAATTTGAGTAAAAGTAGTAATATATCTATTTCAGCACGACGTAATTGCTCAGAGATGCAGCCTAATCTCCCAGTAATTCCTTGTAACCATACTACAGCATGTATTCATGTGAAGTGGATCTGTGATGGTGAAAATGATTGCTGGGACAACAGTGATGAAGAAAACTGTGAACATATCACAAGTAAGAATTATTTTTATTGTGTTGTGTTGTAGTATCAAACTCAGTGAATAAGAAATTGCTTTTTGCAAATAACATTTTTGAAATTTAAGACGGACGAATGGACGGATATTCATCTTGTAAGTCATACATTGTACATAGGTACTATGATATCAGACACCTCAAATTGTGAATTTACAGTGCAATTAACTATACTTGTAAATTAACAAGTCACATCCAATAAGGACAAGTCAGGGTTTGTACAAAATAATGTTTTATAAAGATATCTCAAGAATTTTATAATACACACAATTAATTCAGAAATGTAACAAAATTATACTTTCCATAAATTCACTAACAGAATAAAAACAGTGTCTAGCAAGTATGTCAAAACTGACTTTTTAAATGCTGAAAAATTGCAAGTGGTTTTATTGGCTATAGGCAGTTTATTAAAAAAAGGGATTCCTAGGTTTATTACCCTGTTTTGAGGAGCTCTTGTATTACTTCTATTCACATGAATATCCATTCTCTGTCTAGTATTATGATTATGAACTGTGTCATTAAAGGTACAGTGGCCATTTCCTTTCATTGGATTTCTCTTTGTAAATTTTAATATTTCAAAAATGAAAATACATGGGAGAGGTAAGATTTTAAATTTTTTAAATAATGGTCTGCACGTAGATGTTGATTTAATTTCTCCAAGTATTCTTAGAATCCGTTTTTGCATTATGAATAATGACTTACAATGTGGTGAGTTACCCCATAATATTATGCCATATTTTAAAATGGAGTGAGTACACGCAAAATACACGCTTCTGAGAGTTTTTATGTTAACTATGTGTACCAGTTGTCTGAAATTATAAGAAATTGTACTCAAGTTTTTTAATTTGATAATCAACATGTGTCTCCCATTTTAGGTTACTCTGTATCCATAGACCAAGAAATTTAGGTGTATTTACATACTTAATTACTTTATTATTACATATTAATTGTGATTGTAGAGGAGACTCTGAGAAAACTGAAAATGAATTGCATGTGTCTTATCCAAGTTTACAAATTAAATTATTATTGCTGAACCATTTAGAAATATTACTGAACATTCTTCTCGATAAGATCTGTAGCTTTTCAAGTGCATTGCTTTCAATTAATATATTTGTGTCGTCAGCATATTGAACTATTGTTTTAGCTGTAATATTTGACTGTAAATCATTTACAAACAATAAGAAAAGAATAGGACCCAAAATAGAACCTTGTGGTACACCAAACTTAGTATATTTTGTGTCTGATCGGTATTCTTTAATGCGATATTTTTCTGTATGTGAAATTTCTACTATTTGCTTCCTGTCCTTTAGATATGATTTGATCTATTTCAATGCATGCCCTCTAATACCCATATGTTCTAATTTTTGGAATAGTAAATTGTGGTTTAGTACATCGAATGCTTTAGTTAGGTCGAAAAATGTGCCTAGTATTTTGTCTTTGTTATCCAAAGTATTTATTACACTGTTTACAAAATCAAATAGTGCAGTTTCTGTTGATTTTTGTTTACAAAACCCATGCTGAGTTTTAGATGTTAAATCATACATCTCTATAAATGCTATAAGTCTTTTACAGAATATCTTTTCCAGTACTCTAGAGAAGCTGGATAAGAGTGAAATTGGCCTGTAATTTAGTAAATCAGTTTTATCTCCTTTTTTGTATAGTGGCTTTACTGTAGCAGTTTTTAGAGCTTCTGGAAACACTGCATGTTCAAGTGAGCTATTACATACGTCTGCTAATGGGTGTGCAATAAGAATAGAACATTTCTTTAGCAAAAAATCAGGAACATTATCAATACTTGAGTACTTGGATTTAAATTTAGATATTACTGAAACGATTTCTTTGAAATCAGTAGGGCACAAGAACGTTGTTGTTTCACATATATTTGCTCTATTTGTTATTACTGAAGTACCCATTGTGGAGTTCTTTTGTGAAACAATATTTTCAGCAAGATTTATGAAGTGATAATTAAAAGTCTCTACCATTAACTTTGGGTTTGTTGTTAATTTTGAATGCTTCTGCAGTACTAAATTATCTACATTTTTATTGGGTGTTATTTCATTGTGTATTACATTCCATGAGGCTTTCATTTTGTCCTGGGCACTTTTGCTGAATTTATCATTTGCCATCTTTTTTGCTTGCTTTATAACATTATTCAATATGGCTTTATATTTCTTAACATAGTCACTGAATTGTGGAGTGACAGTCACTGTTTGTAGAATTTCATGTAATTTTCGTTTGTGCATGCAAGATGTTATAATTCCTTTAGTAATCCACAAATTTGATTTTCCTGAGAATATTTCTTTTATTTGTACAAGTTGGAAAGCTATATCAAAATAATGCCTAAATATTTTTTGAAAAGTTTCAAATTTTTCATTAGTATCAGATGTATCATACTCTTCATGCCACATTTCCCTTTTTAGTAGATGCAAGAAATAGTCTATATTTGAATCATTGAATTGTCTGGTAAATTTTGTTTTTTTAAGGTTTGGATTTATACTGTTTTCCATATTTATTGATATTAACTGAGCATTATGATCACTGTAACCCTTATTCAGTGGGTGACTTTTGTACGACTGACTAGCATTAGTAAAAATTTGCTCAACTATGGTTGCACAGAATTTTGTATTTCTGGTTGGGAAATTTACTAAAGGTTTTAAGTTGAATGTAGCTACCAAATCAATTAAGTCATTCTTTTGTTTTGAGATTTTAGCAAAATCTATATTGAAGTCTCCACAGACAGTGATGTTTTGCTTAAATGTTTAAATTTATTAAGAACCTTTTCTAGTTTGTTCAGAAAAATATTTAAGTTACCATTGGATATCTGTATATACAAGCTACAATAAGGTTATATTTAACAAGTTCGACTGCAGAGATTTCTATATCTTTTCCTTGCGACAGACCGGATGTGCATATCATACTAAATTTAATGCATTCATTTACATATATACATCTTCCACCATGATTATATGTTTCTCTACAATAATGTGCAGCCAGATTGAACTTGGTAAGCTTAGTATTTAAAATATGGTTTTCTTTCAGCCAATGTTCTGAGAAACATAGCACATGCATATCTGATCTTTCCTTGAGGATAATTTCTAGCTCACTGATGTTATTAGACAGAGACTGGACATTATGATGTAATATTTTTAACTCTGTCGACTGATTTTTAGAAGATTTTTGAACATTTTGATATTTTTTACCCTTTTTCTTATGAATGCCTGCACTGTGTTTTGTATTTCTTTTAATTCCCTCATGCTTTACTGCTGAAAAGATGCCTAGTTTTTTGAACCACATGATAAATTTACTCTATTTGCCTCAGATTGTTCTGTTTCACCACTTGGTTTGTTGTTCACACAAATTGAAATCACTTTCACTAGTGTTTCACTGAGTATCCTCTTCCCCAGTTTATTCAGATGCATCCCGTGTCTTGTGGAGTTCCTGCCTTATGTTGGTGTTGATTAGCTTCACATGGTCATATTTTTTACACATCTCCGTGATGTGTAAGTTTATAGAACAGATTTTCTTGTTTACCCAGGAATTTGAGTGTAGGTCGTATCTTGTAGGTAGTTTGACAACGATCAAATTGGTAAATCCTTTTATGGAAGTGTTGAAAACAGTGTTGTTGTATAAATTAAGTTAATTAGGAGTCGATTAATAACACAAAACAACACTCACTTTTAAATTTTCCCGGAACCGGTTTCTGAGGTCTTCCCTCTATCTTCAGCCGGACATCGACTAGTTCTCATTGGTGTAGCTGGCAATATTTTGTCTTCGGTCTCCTCTGGTGGCGGTTCGAGGAACTTGCTGAACAAATCTTTCTGGGGGATGTCGAAATTGAATACTTTGTTCCTATTTTTTGAAATAAAGATTTGTTCCCATGTGGACAGTTCTTCTTTTCCTGTTGTATGTTTTAGTAATTTTGGTTCTGGATTTATGTTGTGGTTTTTTTCCCAAAAATGCGTGGCAACTGCTGATTTTTCTAATTGTTTGTATTTTATGTTCCTAAAGTGTTCCTTTGCTCTTGTTTCTAAATTTCTTTTCGTTTTTCCAATATAAATTTGACTACAGTCACAGCATTCAATTTGATATATACCAGATTTTTTGTTAGATGGAATGGCATCTTTGATGTTTGAGCAAATTAGGTTTTTTAAGGAGTAATGGTTCACTGGAGCTAGTTGAATGTTTTGTTTTTTGAAGACTTTTTTGAATTTATCAAAGGCCCATGGATGGTAAGTGAATTTTTTGAAGATCATTTTAGTTTCTGTAGCTGAGAGGGTTGTGGTTTCCTTTAGTAGTTTCTTCTTTTTTGCTAAGTTCACTTTTTTGTCTACTAGTGATTTGGGAAAGTCATTTTTCTGTGCTATTTCAATAATTTTGTTGTATTCTATTTTGTATTCTTCTGCTGTGAGAGGGATGTTGACCAGTCTGTGTGCTAAACTATTAAAGATTGCCTGTTTGTGGGATCTTGGATTGTAGCCATTAGCTTTTATGTAGTTGTCTGTCTGTGTTGGTTTTCTGTAAATGCCAAAGTTTATTCTATTTTTATTTCTGATTATTTTTAGATCTAAAAATGGTAAATACTCGTCTTTTTCAACTTCTACAGTGAACTTGATGCTTTCTTCTTGAATATTTAAAAGTTTTAGTGCATAGAACACTATAGAACACATTAAGGATACTGAACTAAATGAAGAAGACACACTAGTCTCATTTGACGTTAAATCACTGTTTCCCAGCATACCAGTTAAACAACTCCCAACATTGATAGAAAAATGGCTCAAATCACTTGGAATGTCATCACTTGAAATTTCAGATTACATCGAACTTACCAAATTATGCATAGAACAGAATTTCTTCCAGTTTCAAACAAAATATTTCCATCAAACTTCTGGTTTAGCAATGGGAAACCCCTTATCACCCTTCCTGGCCGATCTGTACATGAGTGCACTAGAAATAAGGATCACTAAAGGTTTCCCATGGATGTTCAAACTCTGGCAAAGATATGTAGATGACATATTTGCCATAGTGCCAAAAAAACACATCAGTGATGCACTAAAACTTTTAAATATTCAAGAAGAAAGCATCAAGTTCACTGTAGAAGTTGAAAAAGACGAGTATTTACCATTTTTAGATCTAAAAATAATCAGAAATAAAAATAGAATAAACTTTGGCATTTACAGAAAACCAACACAGACAGACAACTACATAAAAGCTAATGGCTACAATCCAAGATCCCACAAACAGGCAATCTTTAATAGTTTAGCACACAGACTGGTCAACATCCCTCTCACAGCAGAAGAATACAAAATAGAATACAACAAAATTATTGAAATAGCACAGAAAAATGACTTTCCCAAATCACTAGTAGACAAAAAAGTGAACTTAGCAAAAAAGAAGAAACTACTAAAGGAAACCACAACCCTCTCAGCTACAGAAACTAAAATGATCTTCAAAAAATTCACTTACCATCCATGGGCCTTTGATAAATTCAAAAAAGTCTTCAAAAAACAAAACATTCAACTAGCTCCAGTGAACCATTACTCCTTAAAAAACCTAATTTGCTCAAACATCAAAGATGCCATTCCATCTAACAAAAAATCTGGTATATATCAAATTGAATGCTGTGACTGTAGTCAAATTTATATTGGAAAAACGAAAAGAAATTTAGAAACAAGAGCAAAGGAACACTTTAGGAACATAAAATACAAACAATTAGAAAAATCAGCAGTTGCCACGCATTTTTGGGAAAAAAACCACAACATAAATCCAGAACCAAAATTACTAAAACATACAACAGGAAAAGAAGAACTGTCCACATGGGAACAAATCTTTATTTCAAAAAATAGGAACAAAGTATTCAATTTCGACATCCCCCAGAAAGATTTGTTCAGCAAGTTCCTCGAACCGCCACCAGAGGAGACCGAAGACAAAATATTGCCAGCTACACCAATGAGAACTAGTCGATGTCCGGCTGAAGATAGAGGGAAGACCTCAGAAACCGGTTCCGGGAAAATTTAAAAGTGAGTGTTGTTTTGTGTTATTAATCGACTCCTAATTAACTTGATCAAATTGGTGTTTTGTAACTCGTTTACCGTGCATTCTAGTTTTGGAATAACATTCTCAGGTTCACCGTTGCCTACGTCATTTGTGCCAGCGATGAGTACTACACAGTTGTTCTTCATAAAATCTGAACATTTCATCTCCATGTTCCTTCAAACCTCGTTAATATTTGTACCTGGTTTCACGATAGTATTTGCCATCGTCATATTTTGTCCCATATGATTTATTTTCTCGGCAAGTCCTCGTCTGTGACTATCCGTTAGCAATAGTACATGATTTTGGATCCATTTCTTGCCTACATTTACTGTATTTCACGAGTTGAACATCACATTCGAAACCTCTTTTATGGATTCAGAATCCGCCAAAAGTATGAATCTGTTACAGCTGTTGAAGGTATCTTCTTGTTGATAAGTATTCTGCTTGCTGCTAGGCACACGCCGCTTTTGTCCAGGTACAGTGCTCCATTTCGTGTAGAATTCATGCTGTTTATCGCTGTTATTTATGCTTCTTTCCAGTTTGATGTTTTCGTTTTTCAATCTGTCAAATTCACAGAGTGCATGATTCAAGTACTTCTTCATTATTTCAATAACCTTTTGAAGCGACGCTATCGTATCATGTTCTCTTCCTGCATCGTTGCCATTTGATGCACTATCTTTCTGTTTTATCATCTCACTATAACTGTATTTCTTATTACCTCCTACTTGTTTGTTTGTGTCACTTTCTTCCTGATATGCTGTAACATGCTTTTCACCTCAATTTCTTAGCGAATACTCAGTTTTTCACTAAATTCACGGAAGCATTATTACGTTATGCACATGCTGACACGCTGACATAAATAAATGTCTGAATAACTAAAATTAAATTGGCTAATTTAAATTAAAATAAGTAGTCTTCATTAATGCACAAAAATTGAATAGTTACTATGTTGGCTCCTTTACTTTGTGAAACATACGATTACTTCCTGCTTATTATTACAATTTATTTTTCTCAGTTTTGAAAAGTTAGTATACAGAATTTTAAGCAATGGTACAAAATTAAAGGATTTTATTTAATATATTTTGTTAGCAATATGCAGTTGCTGATTTTAAATTAAAATTGTTACTCATTTCAATGGTAGTCTAGTAAAAATAGTAAATTCCTGATTTTACAAACACCCGTTAAAGATTTTCGTACATTTTCTATCATACCACATTACTGTAGCCTTGACTTTTATTTTATTTGATAAATCATTTTAACATCCAATTGCTAATTTGCTTTATTGAAAACTAGTTCTGTGTGAGCTACAGAATATATTTCTTATAGTATGTTATTAATAATGGCTTTCTGTAAATCTTAATTATCTATAATTTAATTTTTGGTAAAAATGCTAATGTAAAGAAGCATAAAAATATTGAATCATTTTATTTGCTGTGTCATCTGTAAAATAGAAAGCATCTACAGCACCACATAGTTGAACACAGTTGTTTTAAATAATAATTTGTCCATGAAGATGCTATGTGCATGCTCCAGAAACATCAGACTATGTAGTGTTTCAGTATGAGCTTATTTGTATGAATGACCTGAATGTGTCTCTTGATACAGTAAGCTATCCGTTTATCTTTGCTGAAAAATTGGAATATAAATGATTTGTCATGCAGAGGATTGAGCATATTGCTGCAGTGCTTGTTCTAAACCGTTTATAGTTATATGAATGAATATGCTGGTAAGGTCCATTTGATTATACACAGATCTAGATACATTTTTGTGTAGGACATGATTGTATGACTAAACATTTACATAAAATTGGAATATGAGTCTCCAGTCTATCCACTATGCAGTCAAAGAAGCAGACTATAATCATGTTCAAAAATGTACATCAGTTCACAACATAAAGAATAATTATGGAAAATATTGGAGTATAAGAAGACAGATGACCTCATTGTCAACTCTCAGGTACTAGAAAACAAGAACATTTTTGTATTATATGTTGCCTTTGTCCAGCTGCTTGGATTGTTGCATGACCCCTGATCTGCTGGCCCTTTAAAGCAAATGACACATACAATATTGGCACTAACATACCTTGTGTGTGCTTTCTGCACTTCCGGAAACTTTCTTGGCATCAGGTGTGAGAAAACTTACCTCCTTTTGAGAACATTCTGCATTTGTCATCGGGATTATCCTCGTATAAAGAGCTACAGCAGAAATGAGTCAAGACGAAGTTGACAGTTGATTGTATGTGGCAGCTGAGAAGTTGAGCACAGCTTACTACCTACATGATGAATAAGTTGCTAGGAAGCAAGTGTTCATTATTGTTACATCATCTATTTTTAACACAAATTCTTTGGTCATACTGTTTTTATATAACTATATGTTCTGCATACAAATTTTGATAAGTTGTTGCTACAAGTTATTATAAGTTGCTCTATCTTACAAATTTAGTGAGTGTCTAAGTTGTAACCTCACTGAGAAGTACTGTAATCTATACCAGTACTTCACTGCTCTCTTCATAATTAGTCCACTAACATTTAAGTTTCCTAAATCTTAACAATATTCCTTCATTGACAGTATTCAGAGGTGAATGATTCATTATTCTCTTTAAAAAGATGTTCTTATCCCTCCCACCTTTTCCCCCCATTCATCCACTCCTCATACTTCAAATGTTTTTATCCCTCCCAACTTTTCCTCCCATGCATCCACTCCTCATACTTCAATATTGTGACTTTGTGGGTTCGTAGAATTAAAAGTCAAATTTTCAGAAATTTAAAATGTTCTTTATCTGCGTAGAAATTCACTCACAATAGCAGTATTACATCACATACACCATCACAATCTACCTAGGTTGATGTCCACAACAGCGTTCTGATTACAACTGTTTACATCAGCTCTCGTTACAACATCTGTTCATGACTGACTCTTGGCGAGTCGTCACCTTCTTAAACACCTCATTGGAGAGATTTCTGGAACAAGAAATGGACTGTTCTATCACCTTCCAGAAGCGTAACTTAATCTGTACTGGCAAGTCCTTTATCTCCGGCGCTATATTTAACTGCTTATGCAAGCTCTTTATCTCTGTGAAACACTAACCGTCTGTTATTTATTTGTTCGGAACATTTTATGCCCATCGCTGCGACACTGCTCCCGCCTTAAGGCTGGTCATCCTGAACAGCACCATCGTAGCGGACCAGGTAATCCAGGTGTACCATCAACATCTTCCCTCGGGACACCTTCTGGATTTGGTAGACCACGTTGCTAATCGTCTTCACCACCCGGTATGGTCCTTGCCATGGCTGTTGAAGTTTTGGGCAGCGCCCCTTAGTCCGGGTAGGGTGGTACAACCAGACTAAGTCACCCTGCTGGAACCCTTGGCTGTTGGCTTGCCTGTCGTATTGGGTCTTCATGCGGTCGCTCGCCTTCTGGATGTTCTGACGAGCCATCTCATGCATGTAATGGAGATGGTCCACCAGGTTCTCCACATACTTAATTGGTGACTGTTTTGCATCTGGGGGCTCCCAAAGGCCAGGTCACAAAGGAGGCGTAACTCTCGGCCGAACATTAAGCTGGCTGGCATCATTCCAGTGCTGTCGTGAGTTGACGAGCGGTAGGCCAGCAAGAACAGTGGTACCTTGACGTCCCAGTCTCGCTGATGGCCAGCCACGACCTTCCTCAGCTGCTCTTCTAAGGTCTTGGTGTACCTTTCGACCATGCCATCCAACTGGGGATATAGAGGTGTTGTGCAGGTCTTGTTCACCCCAAGTCTTTCCAGTGCCTCCTTCATCAGGTTGGACTCAAAATTGGTGCCCTGGTCGCTGTGGAGCTCCAACTGCACCCGAAATCGGCAGAACACTGCTCCACGAGGCAGTCTGTGATTGTCTTCGCCTCCTGGTTCGGAATGGCATACACCTCCGGCCGCTTAGTGAAGTAGTCCACGACCACCATCAGGTACTTGTTCCCTCGGTCGGACACTGGGAATGGTCCAGCTATGTTGACAGCGGTCCTTTCGAATGGTGCTCCAATGTACTGCTGCATGAGACCCCGGCTCCTATTCTGGGGGCCGCGACTTGACGCGCATACGTGACATTGACGGCACCATCTCTGAACATCTGCTCGGAGCCTCAGCCAGTAGTAGCGCTGTTGGAGTTTGTCGATTGTTCAGTTTGCTCCCAGGTGTCCTCCTGAAGTACCGGCTTGCACTTCTTCTAATACTGTTCTCTCTGCGTCTTCCCATCAGGCGATTCCCATACCGGAACAGCACGCCCCCTCTTGTCTTCAGTGAGTCCCATTGGTCCCAGTACTACTTGTAGGTGGCAATCCTCAGTGCGATGTCCTCCCAGGTTGGTCTTGTCCCTGCCTCCACTTCGCTCAAGAGTGGCCCCAAGTCGGTATCCGCCAGCTACTCCCTTCTCAGGCCTGCGCTATCCCAGCCATCCGCAGGCACTGCCGTGACCACTCTGACAGCTGCGGCACGCTCCTTCTCTTCCTTTTTTGTGCACTTACCGCACTCTTCTGGACTGGGTCTTTGGGACATGGCGTCTGTGTTACCGTGACTCTTCCCTCTACGATGTTCAGAGGTGAAGTCGTACTCCTGCAGCCGCTGGACCCAACTTGCACTCTGGCCTTCCAGGTTTCTAAAGCTCAGTAGCCAGGTTAGGGCGGAGTGGTCAGTCCTCAGTTGGAATGGCTGACCATACAGGTACTTGTGGAAGTGTTCCAAGGTCTTTACCACTGCCAGTAATTCTCCCCGGGTGACGCAGTAATTCTTCTCTGCCTTGGATAGCGTCTTGCTGTAATAAGCTATCATGCGCTCCTGGCTGTCCTGGATTTGGGATAGGATGTCTCCAATGCAATGGTTGCTGGTGTCAGTGTTCACAATGAAGGTGCCACCTGGTTGTGGAAATCCCAAAATAGGAGCACTACACAGTGTCTTCTTCAGGTGCCGGAAAGCGCCTTCAGCGTCATCCGTCCACACATAGGGTTGGTGTTCCTCTATCAGGTGGGTGAGGGGCTTGGCGATGTTGGAGAAGCCCTTTATGAAGCGGTGGTAATAACTGCACAGCCCCAAGAAACTGCGTAATTCCTTCTTATCTTTCGGACGGGGCCAATCTCTCACGGCCTGTGTCTTTTCCAAGTCTGTGGCCACCCCGGTTGGTGAGACTATGTGGCCCAAGTGGTTGACTTCCTTGTGGAAGAGCTGGCACTTCTTCGCGTTCAGCTTTAGGTTGGTTGGCTGCAGTCTCTGTAGCACCTTGCTCAGGTTTTCCAGATGGTATTCGAAGGTCTTACCATCGATGATGATGTCGTCTAGGTATAGCAGGCAGGCGTCATGAGTCAACCCTCTCATTACCGACTCCATGAGGCGTTGGACTGTAGCTGGTGCGTTGCAGAGGCCAAAGGTCATAACTATGAACTGCCAAAGCCCTGGCCTGTCAAGAATGCAGTCTTTTCTTTGTCCCTTGGATCTAGAGCAACCTGCCAGTAACCCGACTTCAGGTGCATTGTCGAGAACCACTGTGCACCAGCGAGCGTGTCCTGGGTGTCGCCAATCCGGGATAAGGGGAAACAGTCCTTCTGGGTGACAGCTTTCAGCTTCCTGTAGTACACGCAGAAGCGTAGCTCGCCGTTCTTCTTTGTCACCAGAAATACAGGGAAACACCAAGGGCTGTCAGACTCTTCAGTCACTCCCCTGGATTTCATGTCATCTAGCATATCCCGAACCACTGCTTGTTTTGCCAGCGGAACGTGTCTAGGTGGTTGCCGAATAGGCCGGGGGTCTCCAGTCTCAGTGCAGTGGAGCACTCGGTCCGTGCGGCCGTAGTTGCTCTCCCCTTGTAAAACCCACAAAAGGTCTAATTCATTGTTTGACTGGCCATGGACCTTATGGTACATATTGGTATAAAGTAAAGAAGTTAAATAGTTCCATTTGTAATATATGTAGTAAAGTAGATAATCTAGAACATGTTTTATTTGAATGCATTAAGTACGATCATCTAATTACTGAAGAAAGAAATATATTAAGAGGATTTAATTTATGGAACATAATAAGAACCCCAGAATTATATGATACCTTGGCCAAATTAGCAAATATCATCAGCGAATCAGCATGGAAATCAATTCTACCCAAATGTATACCTGTTCAAGAAATTCAACCACCAATTGAGTTAAGAAGATCTGAAAGATGTATCAATCCACGTAATGAAGAAAATATTATTTAAGAAGATATTGATAATAATGATCAGCAAAATATAAATAGAAGAAGAGGATATTGTTTTTCCGTTGGTTGACAAGATTGGGGCAACAGGAGAACCAGAGCCATAGCAGAACCCGGAGGGGACGTAGAGAGGACGAGGGTGGCACAATTCCCCTTCCACATCTACCAGTTCTGAGGAGGATGCATAGAGTTCCTGCAGGCGAACCAGGTACCCTCTTCAAGGCTGTTGGTGGAACTCATCCAGTAATGTCCAACAATCTGTACAATGAGGAGGTGACTGCAGGAATGAAAGTGTTTTAGTGTTGAGTGTAAACTAGTATCTTGTGAAATTTTTTGGGGGAGGGATTGCCCTCCCCTCAAATTAAATATAATTTTGAGTAGTGTCAATGGTATATTTTTTTTGGGGGGGAAGGGCTTTGCCCCAACCCCTAGTGTTTAAAGTGAATTAAGAAGTTTATTTGGGGAGGGATTTTCCCTCCCCGGAGTAAGATGATGAGAGAAGTGTTGTAAGTGATAATGTGGTGTAGTAATGGATGAGGAAAGTTTTTTGGATGGTTGTTTTGTAGTGAAGGATATTGGTGAATTGAGTTATGGATTATTACTATGGAAAATTTGAGTGAAAGGTGAAGGAGTATTTGAATGGATTATTTTAAGAAGTGGTTGGCTGTAGTGGTCAGATGCTGTGGACCTTTAGGATTTGTGGTACTTCTGATGTTAATAGAAGTACACTGGGTCAAATATTTGAGCCCTCCCATCAGGGTCCCCCCAGGGGCCTACTTCGGTAGGTACGGGTTTGGCGCACCCAGGGTCCCGAGCCAACAGTCTCCCTCGTGTGGGCTCCTCTTCGTGGTTGAGTGAGATGGTCAACAAGCCCACCCACGTGTAGGCCGTGCGTGGAGACCCGTGTCAGTGGAAAGGTTTGTCCTGGTGGTTGAGGGATGCGTATCTGAGCTCGTAACAGTGTTCTTCTGAATTCGGGGAGGGTGTGCATTTCTAATACACTACTTTGGCTTCTGCTTCGCCTAAACGGGAGGTTAGGGACTAACCCACCCCTAATCAATCGGCCAGGACTAATATCTGTTTCATATAACCTTGCCCCACTGAAATGTATCACTCCGCGTTCAACAACCCTCCCCCTCGCCCTAATTGGCTAATGCTTTCGCGTCAGGCCATAGGTGGTGCCTTCCCGTCACATTTAAACCTGCAGTAAATGTCGTAATAATTGCCGGGAAGATAAATAAAATCATACAAAAATCATACAAATAAGGATATGAAGGCATGCAAAAATACAAGTTTATAATGAACTGAGCAAATTGAAACAGAATGACTGAGCAATGAAACTGAAAGAGTTTATAATGAAAGGCCTTTGGCCTTTTCCACTGGGATTTTTAAACCAGCACACATACCTTTCAAAAATGCTTGTCTTTCACTCTTAAAAGTCGTGTCACACCATACTTTACTTTTCGTGTGTTCTTCGTGTATATTTAGCGATTTGTATCTCGGTGCAGTGTGGTTGTCCTTAAATAGCATCTTCGCCACACAGCAATATCGCCTCTGTCTTTTAGCACATTTTTCTTGCCTCTTTTTTCTTTCACAAATCCCAGCTGTATAAGCAATCTGCTGAAATTTGGTAAATCTGCATCCTCATTTACAGCAGCGAAATGTTACTTATGTTAGGGAGTTCGTTTCTAAAGAAAAACTATACACATGACGACGCACAACACTTTTCACGTATTTTCTCCGAGCACTCACTTTTCTTTATTCCTGCTTTTGCCTGGAGTGGTAAGTTTTCCTGTTTCCTCAATTTCATGTCGTGATGTTCCTATGGATCTAACACTCACACCTGTAACTTCAGAGCACAGCTGTTCGACTTCTCTCACTGACAAAGACGGATTCTTCTCTGTGAGTGCATTAAACACATGCAACACAATTCTTTTTTTGCCTGTTTGTAAATAATTATCCTTGCAATACTTCAGCAAAAAACTGGCGGTAGACTCTGCCATTATACATATAATATGTACATGCGCAATAAACGATCAATAAAATAATTTAGCTCCCGCACTCTCGAATGGCGATGCATGACTAATCCAGTTCAAAACAAGGTCAGTGATAAAAGTCATATAAACAAATATGTCATCACTACCGCTAAAGCATGTGCTATCGTTTCATGTGCTTGAGAGCAAAGGAACCTCCTCTTTACTTTGTTTAAGAATTAACATGCATTTCAGATAAATCAACTCTGTTGCATAATATATTTAATTAAAACAGTTACGAAAATATAAATTTGACGATTCTCTTCCAACATATAATGATATATCACCATGTTAAATAACGAACTAATTTTTACCACACGACAGTCATTACCATAACAGCAACCAATGAGAGGTGATTAGGTCACGTGACGGTTAAGAGATACTGGGCAAGCTTACATGAAACAAGGTATAGGTATTGTACCGAACTCCAGGGTGAGTGGGACGGCGAGCTTGCTATATCCCCTGTGTAGCCCTGTCATCCCAGTGGGATGACCCCTTGTTGGGGTCTGTGGTGGGTAGGGAGCATTGGGGGATGAAACTTAGACCAACTGTTATGGTAAACTTACACCCACAAAAAACTATGAAACGTTGAAAGGACATGTCTGAGAACACTGTTAAACAAGTAGTTGAGTGTGATCCTCGCTACTTAGTTATCAAAAGGACAGAGGAAGGTAGAACTTTTTCGACGGTTAATCCGTTTATCATACAGAAAGGTCTTGACAAAATAGCTGGTGCTGTTAAATCATGTACAAAATCTAGAAATGTCACGCTGTTGTTGGAAGCAACTACAGCATCCCAGGCAGCTAAGATACTGAAAGCCAACATGCTGGGCAGTTATCCAGTCAAAGTGGAGATGCATAGGACCCTGAATTCCTCGCGGGGAATGTCCAACGAGGATATTCAGGAGAACCTTCAGGAACAAGGCGTAACAGCAGTCTATCGTGTCCAACGGAGAGAGCAAGGGGATATGGTTCCTACTCGTACCCTGTTCTTGACCTTTGATCGGGTAGATCTCCCTCAAAGGATCAGGGCAAGATATGAAGTGATAGAGGTTAGACCATACATACCTAACCCTGTGAGATGCTACCAATGTCAGCGGTTCGGTCACACTAGTGCATTCTGTAAAGGCGTACCTACATGTGAAAGCTGTGGAGACGGCATGCATGAAAATGCATGTACATCACCTCCAGCATGCATTAATTGTAGCGGTGAACATCCATCAAGTTCACGAGAATGCCCCCGTTATATTGAAGAATGAGCTATTCAGGAGATCCGAGTTAAAGAAAAGGTATCCTTTTCGAAAGCCCGGAAACTTCTTTGTATCCACAAGCCCTCTTCAACCACCTCCTGTACCTACAGCTGTGTAGCGGCTACTCTGTCACCGAAACGGGAGGCTGGTACCCAAACATCTGATATGAACAGGGCAACTATATCAGAGAAAGTTCTAGTGCCTAGATCGCAAACAACAGCATTAGTAACACCATCTAAATCTCCGAGAACACCACCTAAGACTACTGAAAATAAGAACAAGTCAGTGAAGTCGCCTGACAAAGCATCGATGTCTAACAACAGGACGAAATTGCCCATTGTGTACCAAGCACCAGAGATCAAGTTCAAGACTCAGTATGATAGAACTGCCTTCCCGAAAGAAAACACAAAGGCTGCTCCAGAGAAGTCCAAGAGCATCTCCGAGATCATCGTCGGAGTCATCTTCTGGGGAGTACTCCAACTGGCGACAGTCATCTACGTCGGTCGGAATTTCCAATCACTTCGAGCCCCTCGAAGCGAAAGTTGTAGAAGGAAAACGGTCATCTTCCATAGAAGATATGGAGCAGGAAATACCTGACCACGCTGCTGTACCTGCAGCAAAGAAGAGGCAAGATAAACCTGCAGAAACTAGCACTACACCTAAGAAAAAGGGCAAATTGATCCGACCACTGCTGAAACCTACGTAATGTGCGCACTTATTTGACATATCCCATTACTATCGCCATGGCTATCCTTCAATGCAACATACGAGGATTAAGAGCACATCGACCAGAACTGGAACTTTTGCTCAGTAAGCATAACCCCTTGTTGGTATGCTTACAAGAGACTAAGCTACGACCACAAGACAAGTTTAAAATCAGACGCTACACACCACTGAGGTGTGATATTGAAACAGAATAGGGCATTCCTGCACACGTGGGCACTATGATGCTCCTCAGGTATGATATATTTGTAGATCCATTACAGCTACAATCTGACACAATCTGTAGCTGTAAGGATTAAGCTGCCCTCAATCGAATTTTGCATTTGCAATGTATATGTACCGCCATCAGATGACCTCTCATTAAGATCTTGAAGATCTGGTTTCCCAACTTTCAACACCATTTCTAATAGTGGGAGACTTTAATGCCCATCACCCACTTTGGGGCTCAAATCGGGCATGTTTGAGAGGCAACCTCATTGCAAAATTCTTGGAGAGCAATAACTTGGTTCTCCTGAACACCGGAGAGCCAACGTTTCTTTCAGATGCCTTTAACACCTATTCGCACATCGATTTGGCAGTGTGTTCATCCCAGTTAACAGTTCCATTACAGTGGAATGTCATCTCTGATTTACATTCCAGCGACCACTTCCTATGTCTTCTTAGTCTCTTAGCACAAGATGTCTCCCTCGCGTATCCCTAAATGGCGCTTTGATCGTGCCAACTGGAACCTTTACACCCAGTTGGCTGTCTTTGAATACGAGCACGATTCTGTGAATGATTTAGTTGGTCATCTCACAGAGAAAATTCTTTCCGCTGCAGAACAGTCTATTCCACGTTTGGCTACCCAACCCGGTCGATTTCCTGTCCCGTAATGGACCAACGACTGCCGGAATACTATTCGTGCTCGTACACGTCCTCTAAAGGTATCCCAGCAACACCCTACCCTAAGTAATCTAATTGAGTACAAGAAAGCGCGTGCAAAGTCTAGGCAAATAATTAAGGATAGCAAAAAGACCTCATGGAACAACATTGTATCACCTTTTCACAGATGTACACCTTCATCTGTTGTATGGGTTAGGTTAAGGCTCGTGGCCAGAAAATCAACCCACTTGCCAATCGCTGGTCTGAAAACAACTGCAGGAGTTGTTGTTGATCCGTTTGTCGTGGCTAACACCTTCGGCTGTGCTTTAGCTCAGGTGTCTAGCTCAAGTAATTATTCTCCTGAGTTTATCTCAATTAAGACTCAGGTAGAATCTCAAGGTGTCGTGTTTAGTTCCAGAAACCTTTAAAGAAACCTTTTAAAGAAACCTTTAAACTGCCTCTTCACCTTGGCAGAGTTAGAACACACTCTTTCATCATCGCGACTGACAGCACCAGGACGGGACCAAATCCACGTTCAAATGTTACAAAATCTCTCACCTGAAGGTAAGGCATTCCTGCTCGAGGTCTATAACCATGTTTGGGTTGATACCACGTTTCCTGACAAGTGGCGAGAAGCCACCATTATACCTATCTTGAAAGCTGGCAAGGACCATCACCTCCGTTCTAGCTACCGTCCTATTTCCCTCACCAGTTGCGTATGCAAGGTGATGGAACGCATGATAAATGGGCGGTTGGTATGGTGGCTGAAAACGCACAACCTACTGAATAACTTCCAATGCGGTTTTCGACGACGCCGTTCAACAGTGGATCATCTTATGTGCATGTCGACACAGATTATGAACCGATTTCTTAAGAACTGCCAAACAGTCGGAATCTTTTTTGACCTCGAAAAGGCTTATGATACGTGTTGGTGGGCAGGGTTGCTACGTGCTCTGCACACCTGGAATATACGTGGATGCCTACCACTCTTCCTTCAGGAATTCTTGAAAGACCGCGTATTCCGAGTAAGGGTTGGCTCGGTTTTTTCAAATCTTTTTGTTCAAGAGAACGGTGTACCACAGGGATCGGTACAAAGTGTTACGTTGTTTGCTATTGCGATTAATTCTATCTCGAAATGTGTACCTCCTGGGGTCTCGTCATGCCTATTTGTAGACGACTTTGCCGTCTACTGTACATCTCAGCGCATACCGTTTTTAGAGGGCCGTCTACAGAGCACCTTGGACAACCTTAAGAGTTGGAGTTTAAAAAACGACTTCCAATTCTCCGCTGAGAAAACAATCTGTGTTAACTTCTGGCGTCAGCAGAGTCGACTACCTCCAAGGCTCCGGCTAGGCGCTGATCTACCTTTTGCAGATGAGACGAGGTTCCTTGGAGTGATATTTGATAGAAAACTTAGTTGATCGTCGCATATAACACAACTGAAAGCACGATGTGACCGATCTTTAAATATCTTGCGGGTACTAAGTAAAAAAACGTGTGGAGCGGATCATACAGTGTTATTGCAGCTTTATCGCGCACTCATCCATTCCAAATTAGATTATGGTAGTATCGTTTATTTCTCAGCATGACCATCTGTGCTGAAGAGATTAGACACAGTCCATAATTGTGGCATACGTATAGCAGTTGGGGCATTTCCAACGAGCCGAGTTATAAGCCTGTATGCTGAGTCTGCAGAACCTCCTCTGCAGTACAGGCACAACATGTTTATGGCTGTGGACTTAATTGCATGCCCACACATCCATCGTTTACACCGTTCTTTAACACCTTAATGGACGTGCGTTATAGTAACACTTCTATTAAACCAAAGCCACCTGGTTTTCTTTTTGGGAGCTCCTTAGACAGCTTGATACTGAAATGCCCAAGATGTATCCTAGGAGGGAGAGGACATACCCACCGTGGATGTGCAGAGCATCCCACGTAGATCTGGGCATGACTAAATATGATAAATCTACCATGTCTTAGTCTAGTATCCACACATGTTTTTTAGAAATTTTATCGCGATATGAGGACCATTTTATAATTTATACTGATGGCTCGAAGAACTCAAATGGTGTTGGTTGTGCTTATGTGTGTGGAACAGAACCGCATTCATTCGGATTCCACACTACAACTTCCACTTTTACTGCAGTGCTTTATGTAATATACCGGGCCATTTTACACATATGTAGATGAAGGTTCGGGGATTGCTTAATCCTGAGTGATTCCTTCAGTGCACTTCAAAGCCTACGGCAACTGTACAGCTACCATCCTATTGTACAGTGTATCCAGGATGCCCTTGACATTTTTCACGCTTCTGGCGTTAGCATGGTGTGTGCATGGATCCCTGGTCACGTAGGCTTGCGGGGGAATGAAATGGCAGATTCGGCAGCCAAGATGGCTACCATAAAGCGCCCAGGATTCGAGTAGGATCTGTGACATCGGAAGATTTTAGAGGCATATTGCGGAGAGCTGTGCAAACCTCCTGGCGGGAAGAGTGGTCTGCTCTCCACAATAACAAACTTAAATGTGTGAAAAAACTTCTGATTCTCTGGGTTACCTCCTGTCATTCATCTCATCGGGAGGAGATGAGTTTGGCTCAGATGCGTATTGGGCACTGCTTATTTACTCATAGCTTTCTTTTTAAAAAGGAGCCTGCTCCACTGTGTCATTTTGCAATGAAGCCATATCTGTCCGACACGTGCTGCTAGAGTGTTTTTACCTGGCACACCTTAGGACCTCTCTGCAGCTGCCGGTCAGGTTTGCAGAAATGCTCGCGGATGATAACACAGTAGTGGAGAAGGTATTTAGATTCTTTTCTAGGTTCGACTTTAGGATTTAACGAAGAGAATTTATGCCATTTTATATATATATAATTTCTTATGTTTGTGTAATTTTTTTTATGTGCATGTATTATTTGTAAGTCTATTTACATATTTATACTTTTTTAGAGAAATTTATATCTGGCTTTTGCTATGACCAGTTTTCTTAAAAAAGGGCGTTGATAACCTCTGCAGTTAAGCGCCCTTATGCTCATCATCATCATCATCCCATCAGAGGGTTGTTCGAATTGGGTAGGCCTCATTGTGGCAGTGGTGACTGCCACCCATTCGAATTGGGTATATCTCAGTGGCTCTGCCTGCGGATAGCGCTGTCTAAAAGGTCCCGTGTACTTGCCTGCAGAGCAGGGATTGTGGTGTCCTAGATCACTGCCGCGCTTATCTAGTTTTTTTGGTAGTTTTCTCGGATGAGTTGAGAGCTTATCCACTTCCACCCTGCATTGGGAGGGGGGAAGGTTTTAAAACTCCAGGTATTGCCCTACTGGAAAGCCCCTTGGAGATAGCCTCAGGTACTCCCTGGTATTATGAGGGAAGCCCTAGGACTCTGGGTAGTCCTCGCTCAACATTGTATATACTTGTTCTTTATTTCCACCGACTTACAGTTAAACACTTGCCACTTACACAGACTTACGTAATGCACACAATTACGATTCACCAGTTCGTCTGTTACAATTCCACTTTGCTCTCGCAATTACGTACAATCCTCCGATGCACGTACACAGTCTTCTCGTCCGTACACTAGCACTGCACTCTTACGCTGCTCGCCAAGAACTGACTCTCCTCCAGCCCGACGTGTTGCTCATATAGGGCATACTGGACAATCTAGAAGGTTCTGGATTAGATGAAATATCCCGTAAGTTCGAGAACTCAGGAGGAGCGAAAAGGGACGGCACAGTGATGTTTTTCCAGCCAACCCCCGTTACCGCTATAAGACAAATGACTGGGTGTGGCGAACTCCTACCGTCTCCTGCTGCTGCTGGCCGGTTTTATAGGGAGTTCCGACGTTCGGGTGACAATACGCTTTATGTTTTAAGTGACCCCAAAGATAGAAATTGCTGGGGGTTAGCTCAAGGCTGTGCAGGGACTACAAATAACTAATAATTCTGTCCTGAAAGACAATTTCAATTGTTTTCATTGAAATATTGGCCGTATGAGGTATTGTTGCAGAGGCTTGTTGAATATAGGCAAAATCGTGTTCCGTGTTTGCTGATTCTCTAAACCAGGGTGGGGGGGGGGGGCAAATTCATATATGTATGTATGTACATTTTTTACGTGAAAAAAAAATTGGCCATATTACTCTTTCTCCTCAAAGGTGCACTATACATCAATGTTTTTATCATGAAAAATGGGTAGACCCCAATAACGATTATTTTGTGTACAAACATATCAATGAAGGTGGAATCCAGCCTTATCCCTGAAAAATATCTCAACTTGAAACAAAGTGTGCAAGACAAACTATATATCCTGGAAGAGTTAAAACCAAATATCTGTCAGGAAATTGCCACATTTCACAATGTGGAATGGTAGTCAATTTCAGCACCTCCTTTGATAAAGCTGGTAAGTAAAGCCTTTAGAAGTAGTTTTATGTATGTTATATGTGTTTAAGGACTTGGAAAGGCAAAACACTGTGCAGCCAGTTGAAGGTTCTTGAACTTCCTATTAGAACAGGGATATTTGAATCTGACATGTCTCGCTCAGTTACTACTGAAACAACACCCTTAATGTTCAGTGTTCATGTGTTGCACAGGACATGCAAAGGCTTTGAGCCCAAGATTGAGGCAGCAATTGCAGTAAATTAAGATTCATTAAAAATGTTTGTGTATAATGGTTCCATAAATTATGCAAAAAGATTTTTCATATAATTTGATAGATTTAGTTTACTAAACAAAGGAATTATTTTGTCTGATTATTATTTTTTTGAATCATATTCTTCTAGCATTGATCAAATGTTACATTTGAAGTACCATGCTATTATAATAATTGTATACCTTGTTTGTATGACAGATAAAATTAAGCTTTTTGTTGATTTCTGTAGCAACACCTGTTCCACACCAATGTGCTTCACACCAGTTCCGATGCAGTAATGGTCTATGTATCATGAAAACTTGGCAGTGTGACAAAGACAATGACTGTGAAGATTCTGTTGGAGATGAACCCAGCTCAGATGAAAGGAATTGCAGTGAGTTTTGTTTAAAACCAGCAATATTATCATTGATCATAAAAGCTAATTACCATTTGAAATGCTGACTCATTACTTTCAAATGATAAATACGTCACTGTTTCTAACCTTCTGCTTCATAATAATGGTAATTACCATATTCATTTATACTGTGAATGTGTAGCTTATGCACTGTTCAATGGAAACATATAGCAATACTTATTTTTCTGGGGGTTTTGTGTGTGGTTCCAATAACTAAATTTATATCATCATACATTATAGTCATTTTGTTTTTTCTTCATTAATCTTCTTCATCTTCATGAAATTTTACCATCATTGTGAAAAATGTTGAATAAAAGTAAACTGAAACAAGTAAAACATATTGGTATGGCAAAAAAAGGTACCCAGGTAGGGAAAGATGAAAAGAGATATTTGGTGGTAGAAACTAGAATATACAGGAATTCAAATGTCAGGGAGTTAGGTTTAGAAGTAGAAGGGAATTGGTGGAAGGGGGGTAGAATGGGTTCTGTTGACAAAATATTTTGCAAAGAATTATTAGGAATATCAAGGGCAATACTAGGGGAAGTTGCATTAATAAAAATGGGAAAGACAGAGAGAAAAGGAATAATCTTGGAAAAAATCTCGAAATTCTAGTATTGTGGTCTATAAAAGAGGTAGGAAATACTTTAAGATTATGTATGAACCAGCCAGGAAAAATAGCAAATAAAAACATTTAGTGGAGTAAGATAGATAAAATATTTGAAAATAAGCAATGAGGGAGTTGTGGAAATAAGAAGAACGAAATAAAGGATTTTGGAAAAAGATAAGAAAACAATGGAGGACCTAGAAAAATGGAGTTGGAGTAGTATAGAAGGTAAAAACTGGTTAATCTTCTATCAAACTCTAAAGAGAGAATGTGGAAGAAAGGGACATGTTGACAGGAGAGAGAGAAAGGATGAGAAAAGGAGATGCTCCATAAATAGTATAAAAGTGAATCGAGAATATATTGACACATTGCTTCACTCACACTGTTTATTCACAGGACATGTTTCAAGAGCTCTTGCTCCTATCCTCAGCTGATACTCGACTAGTGCAAGTTGTAGTGGTTTCTTTTGAAAAGAAGAGTACTTCTTTTGAAAAGAAGAAACCACTACAACTTGCACTAGTCGAGTATCAGCTGAGGATAGGAGCAAGAGCTCTTGAAACATGTCCTGTGAATAAACAGTGTGAGTGAAGCAATGTGTCAATATATTCTCGATTCACTTTTATACTAATTTGTGCTTCACTGTCCCTACGTTTCTTTCAAGTTTATACTTTGTGTGTTCCATAAATGCCTAAAATAGTAACTAAAGCAGGAGTATGCAAATTATGTGGAAGTGAAGAGAGTGTAGTACGTTATTGAGTGGAATGCAAGAAACTGAATAAATAGGAAACAAAATTGGACAAAATCAATTTAAAATAGCAGCAGTAAAATGTTAGCAAAGAAAGATGAAGAAATGAACAAAGGAACAGGACACTTATTAGGGAAGATTAAAACAAAATGGTTTGGAAAATGAGGAACAAAAGATCAAAATAATTAGGGAGGAGAATTGCAGATTTACATGAAAGGAGAAATAAAATGCTCCAGTGATGCAAAAGCAAGTGTGCCAAGTGCATTGAAAGGTGCAGAGTTACACATCACACAAATTTTGTACCTAGGATGTGGTAAAATTTAGACATATGGAAAGATAGTCAGACTGAAAAATTCAATGCCTTACCCAGGATTTGAACCACAGATCTTCTGGTTGCCGTCCAGTCGCTCTAACCCTTGAGCTACTATGGCCAACGTGCTGACATGACATTAAATTCTCCAACTAATTCGTGTTTTTCCCAGTAAACCACTTAGGAGTTCTCATAAACACATGAGACAACTACCTTAATGGCGACTTACAATGTGTAAGTACTTTAAGGCCTGGGCTTTATAGTTAACCACTATTTGGTCAATTGATGGAAATAAATTGTACTTTCACACTGGCCGAGTGTAGGCTAAAGTATGGAAAGATAGTCAGACTGAAAAATTCAATGCCATACCCGGGATTTGAACCACGGATCTTCTGGTTGCCGTCCAGTCACTTTAACCCTTGAGCTACTATGGCCAACGTGCTGGCATGACATTAAATTCTCCAACTGACTCAAAAGATAGAGTCAGACTTTCCATACTTTAGCCTACACTTTTTTTTTTTTTTTTTTTTTTTTTTTTTTTTTTTTTTGCAATTTTACGTCCTCCAACGTTAAGTCATATCGGACGGTAAATGAAATTAGTGAAATGATGCTCAAATGATTCCGGGGTCCATGAAGCTTAGAGTTACCCGACATTCGCCTTGAAGGATAAGGGAAAACCCTGGAAAAAACCTTGTCCAGGTAACTCACCCTGACCGAGATTCGAACTCGGGACCTCTTGAATGTGAGGCAAGCCTACACATGGCCATTGTGAAAGACAATTGACATAATAGTGCTTAACTATAAAGCCCGGATCTTGTACTTACATGTTGTAAGTCGCTATTAAGGTAGTTGTCTCATGTGTTTATGAAAACTCCTAAGTGGTTTACTGGGAAAAACACGAGTCAGTTGGAGAATTTAATGTCATACAAAAGTGAATCGAGAAGATATTGACACATTGCTTCACTCACACTGTTTATTCACAGGACATGTTTCAAGAGCTCTCGCTCCTATCATCAGCTGCACTAGTGCACAACTTGCACTAGTCGAGTATCAGCTAGGAGCGAGAGCTCTTGAAACATGTCCTGTGAATAAACAGTGTGAGTGAAGCAATGTGTCAATATCTTCTCGATTCACTTTTGTATTAATTTGTGCTTCACTGTCCCTACGCTTCTTCCAAGTTTATACTTTAATGTCATGTTGGCACGTTGGCCATAGTAGCTCAAGGGTTAGAGCGGCTTGACGGCAACCAGAAAATCCATGGTTCAAATCCCGGGTATGGCATTGAATTTTTCAATCTGAATCTATCTTTCCATACTTTAGCCTACACATGGCCAGTGTGAAAGAACAATTTATTTCCATCATTTGACCTAACATATGTATGTAATTTGTATTATATTCATTTTATTAAAACAAATATATTATGCTAAATTGAATTAAAAGGAAGTCTATATCCAGCATATATAATATTAAGATTACTACCTTTATTACCAGTACCACACATTAACTCAAATAACAAAATAAGCTCTGAAAATATGATAGTGCTAGAAATAGGAATGACTTTTTACGTTTACATGGTAACCATTATCCTTGACAACGTAGTTTATCTGTGGACTGAGGACTGTGGACTGTTTGTGAAATCAATTTCCATTTGAAAAGAAGTATCAACACCAATTTGTTAAGATAAGTGAAGCCTAAGTGGCAAATATTTTTATTTGTGTAATAGGAATGACTGTATTTCAATTAATGATAAACCAAGGACTTTTTTAAAATAGGTCAAATTATAGAGGAATAATATTGTACAACAAACTTCTTAAAAGGAGTAGTTAACAAAAGTAAATATTGATGGAAATTAATAATTTCTCCACACTAGCCATGTATACACTAGTGTCTGTCTAAAAGTAAATATATTTAAGAAAAAAGTATTTGAATATTTATTTATAAAATTTTCAATTTATTGAAAAATTTATAATGAACTGATGTATTTTTTATTGTTTATATGTACAGAAATATACATAATTATAATTATAACAGATGTCTAAGAGATTTCTGTAATCTCTGCAGATAATAAATGAATTGAACTGAATGATTTTTGGGGGGTCTTTAGTTTATGTGAACTAGGGAGTATTGCAGAGCTATAGTTTCAGCCCTGTGGATGTTTAATTATATTTATAACAGCTGTTGATTTAAATAAATTGAGTTCATCTAAGGTTCTTGAGATATAGTTGCTTAAAGATTTGTTTTGGAAGCGTGTTAGTAATTTCTATAGATTCCCATTGAAGGTTTCAAATTGCTTTAGCTCAAAAACCATGTAGGATATTGAGCAAACATAAAATAACTTAATTGGAATACTTATTTTATGACCTAAATCCTTTGCTCTTTTTATAAAATGGTTTTTATACACAAGGTAAAGCAATGTTTTTATCTTTTAGCCTATCAGTGTCGTCCAGACCAGTTTCAGTGCAATAATTCTGAATGTATCCCAACAACATGGCAGTGTGATGGTACCCCAGACTGTTCCGATTCATCTGATGAGCTGGAAAGTTGTCGTAAGTATAACAGAATTCTGAGGCTGCAGCATATTTGTCAATGAAAGTGTTTCCGAAACACAGTTACTTATAGGTAGTGTAGTTATTAAAGATACTTCAGATACAGAAAAGCAGGTAGATAATATTTGTTTGATCATAAAAAGTGGTTGGAAGTTTTAACAGGGTAACTTGACATTGCATACATGTAAAAGAACAGAGCTAATTGACTATGATGTACCCAGCAATTTTAACACTTCTGTCAAATCTAATCTGTTTTTTGGGTAAAAGGATCCTTAGTATGGCTTTCTTTGGAAGGGATGTAAAGCTGATGGTCCTGTGTAGATTTACAACTTTTAAAGAACCTTAAGCTTGATAAAGAGATCTGTGAGCAAAATTAAGCAGTGTTTCATGCCCAATATTTAGTGGGGCATTGAGAACCATACCAATTAAAGAACATGTAAGTAAAAACACACACAAAAAAAAAAAAAAAAAAAAAAAATTGTATGTTGCCAGTATCTGATGATAACCATCCTCATAATTTCAGGTTAATAATGGTAGCAAACATCTGTACATCATTATTAATTTTTAGATGAGTCGTATTTATTACACATCTGCTTCACTTTCGATATATCTGTACATCAGTTTCTTTTTCTTATGGATCAATGTTGGAAATATATATGAGTGAATCATGAACCAATTAAAGTACTACAAAGAAGAGTTATAATATTTTTTTAGATTGATGAACATTTGCAAACTTTTGGGCCATCCACATAAATTCTGCACTTCCTGATAGGTTATTATATCAGGATCCAATTTGTGGAATAAAATGGCAGAGTGGAAAACTAGCAATTTAGGTTATTCTTGGTCAAATACAGGGAGGATGCTGGCATATTTAATAGCAAGGACAGTTCTCAAGTATGAGCTCTGTTCAAAAAATTCCAGAACTTTGTTCACAAAATTTTTCTACTCTTTTTCTGCAAGGTCTCCAAAATACTCTCCTTCACAATTGATACACTGAATGTGTTGTATGTTATTGATTTACTATTGTTTCCATTTTTGGAAGCAGTCTTTGTGTTAAAATTCCTGCATTTTGTTCCTCAGGTTAAGGACTTTACTGAAAAAACTGTAAATTATACTTCATTATATAATGACAAGTCAGCCATTCTGATTCAGTAGTATCTAGCCTTTTATGGGTGACCCTGTTTATAGATGTAGTGTTCCAAATACAATGATGAAGCAAATAAGACATAAAATTTAATTTTATCTGCTTAATTTTCATAATATCCAAATATTAGCTGCAAAGTTTTTGATTCAAGATGGTAATTCTCTCGCATAACAATTTTATTTTGGATAGCTGAGACATTAAGAAATGCCCATTGTATTTTGTACACTGTATTTAATTATTATAAAATAAAATATTAATACACTTCACATTCTTTTTAAACTTCATTTTTTGTACCTTGTTATTTGTTGTTAGTATACCACAAAGGTATTCAAAACTAAACCACAATTTCATTCATTTGACTTGCACAGTGATGTCAATAGTGTGACAGGCCAGGAAAATATTGGCAAGAGAATGGCTCTCACATTCAGGACCTCCATTTTGGTACCACTTTGAGGGGAAAAAAAAAATGGTTGGTTGGTATCTACATAATGTTAAGCAGTTGGCATTGAAGCCATTCACTCTGTGTACTCCAGTATTTGATGTTATGTTGGTATGTTGAATAAACTTTGGGCTGCAGAGTAGGTGGTTTCCAACCATAGAGTGAAGAGAAAGTACAGCATCTGTTGTGCAACATCTTTTTTCCAAGTGAAAGCTTCTAAAACATGTCCTATATATCCTATATAAATTACAGCATAAGGGAAGTAAGCATGTCTCAAATTTTATTTTAATGCTTAATCCTTTTGGCAAAATGAGTGCCACATCACATATCCATTTTAAAATACAGGAAAAATGATATGCAGTACAATAGACATATGTGCAGACATGCATTTAGTGCTTACCTAACCTTAATTATTTTAATTTTTCTGTTTAATAATGAATTCCATAAGAGATTAAGGCTTACCTAGAGAGGTTTCTGCTTGATACACCACAAAAATGGATACATTTTCACATTTGCGGCAAATCACATCAGTTGTCTTAAATTATTCTCCTTAGTGAGGTCAATGTACTAACAAGCTTGCTCACGTCAATTAGGTTGGCAATGTATGCCCTAATTATTAGGGGAATGAAGATGCATTAAACTTAGATTGAGATTACTTATTCATCTAAATCACAGAAATGCTGTCCTCGTTTCTGTAGGCAGAGTTTCACTCTTTTGCACTTGTTTTAGAACACTTTATGTTGGGTTTTCTGTATAATGAAGTGTATGTAATCTAAGATTTCCACTAGGGATCTTAATACTTGATACCGGTACACAATATTTTCCACCTAGTTTCAATGCAAAATGAAATGTTGGGAGAACTGTGTAATGTCAATGAAATTAATTAGGTGCTCATACATGGTGATGCACAATAAGTCACCTGATTGAATTCTGATCCTACAAGTATACTATTGGGGCAATAGCTTTCAAATGAGTCCACCATTTCTGTTTGCTGTGATGGCAGAGAAATGACAATTGACCGTCATACGAAAGATGAAGGTTGTGTTACTGTTCCGGTGACGAAATTTGTTAAATTGATACAGAGAAGGTTTCGTGCTTATTTCGGCACACAATGGGCTCCTAGCCCACAGAAAATACACAGATTACATCACAAATTTGCAGATACTGGATCTGTTTTTTAGTGTAATCGGCCGCATGCACGTACTGTATGTTCACCGTAAAATGTTGAAGGAGTTTGAGTGGCTTTGACTCGTAATCCAAGTAAATCAAGAAGAAGAGTCAGTGCCAAGCTGGGAATTTCACGCCGATCTGTACAAAGAATTATGCAATCCGAGCTTCGTTTGTATTCATACAAGATGATTGTGGCGCATAAGTTTACTGTGAGAGATAAGGTATGGAGACTACAGTTTGCAAGGTGGGCAGTTGAGCAAGGCTAAGAAGCAGTGCTACACAACACATGTTTTTCTGATGTAGCTTATTTTTATGTGAATGGCGTTTTGAACAAACAGAACATTCGATTCTGGGCACTTGAATCTCTGCCAATAATCCACATGAAAGACACCTACGGGGTAAAGTGTGCATGTTGATCGCAATGTCAAGCCATGGAATCATTGGTCCATTCTTCAATGCTACAGTAACCGGTGAACACTATTTATATATGCTATGAAACCAGTGCTTTCCTGAACTCATGGTCACATGTCTTCCATTGCACAATGGTTCATGCAAGATAGAGCATGCCCCCATACTGCCAATGCTCTTTTTGGGGGGGGGGGGGTGTTTCATTTATACTCTGCCTTTAACAGCAGTGGTCATACCAGCAGCCCTTCTCCTTTGGAACATATGAATGGTGTTAACTCATAATCGTTGGGTTGTATCATTAGATCAGGCAAAATTTTACACTCTCATTCATACTTCCAGACCCTGGGGAAGATGGGGAGTCATCTTGGTTGGAGAAAACTCCCGAGCCTCAGCCGGTAATCGAACCTGGGAACCCTAGCACAGCTGGCAGGTGCTCTACCAACTGAGCTACGGTGCCAGCATCTGCCAATGTTGTGCTCAATTTCCTACACGAAAGACTTAGCCTTAGGGTATTGTCAAATTGATTTCCAGAACATTATGAAGAAGGAGGAATGTGGCTGCCCCACAGCGCAGACATTAACCCATGTGACTTCTTCCTTTGGGGGTGCCTTAAAGAGAAGGTGTACCACAGAAAACCTGAAAATGCAGTGCAACTTAGGGCCATCATTTTGGAGTTATGCTGCACCAGTCCAGAAGATTGTGTGGGGGAGTTGTCACAAATGCACGTGTTGACTTGAAGTTGTAAAACAAAATGACAGTCATATTGAACACGTGATTCATTAGGCTGTATTTCCAAGCAGTATTCTTTACTTCCACATCAATAAATTTATAATCTTGTCAAGGAATGTGTTATTCATGAAACAAATGAGGTGACTTATTGTGCGCCACTCTGTATCTAATGAGACAAAATTTAAAACCATCAGTGTACTTATTTTTAAACTCTAAATTACACATTTAAAAGCAAAAAATGTTTTTGAAACAGTCCACTTTTATAAGTTTTGTTGAAAAGTACTAGCACTCTCACCCTTTTGGAGTCAAGTATACTTCTTTTCCTGTCACATGTGAGTCCTGCTGTGTTAATCTTTCAGAGAATACTGTTGCATGTGGAACACACAAATATTTAGCTTTTTTGTGGGGGGATAGGGGGAATTTTGAGTGTGTTTTCAGTAATCCAGTGTACTAAGAGGAAGTGCCAAATTATTGTTGAGACATGTAGTGATTTCTTCTCGGGAACTGTTAACTGGCAGTGAATCTCACACATTTTCTTGCATAATGCTATACAGGTACCACATTCCTGGTAATTTCTTGTGCTTTGCAATGTTCTACTTATGACAGTAATATTTGTGATTTTAAAATAAAATGAAAATTGCAGAATCACCACTAAAGTATGAAAAAGTACAGAGCGAACTTTCTGAAGTATCATTTGATGTTTGTTACCATGCAAGTATTATGAGTATCGAGGTACTGCAACTATGGAGGACCCATCCCTAATTTATGCCTTCCATTCATAATTGTTGTCAGGTTATTCTCATGAGAATTTTCCTCCAAACACATAAATTTGAGACACTTTAGAGAAATACAGTAAAGTTCAGTGAACGACGAGCCCATAGTCCTTCACTTATTACACCTTCACTGAAGATTTCATCTAATGGTCCTAATGTTTGATTGTAGGATGGGGGTTCACTTTGAAAAAAAAAAATTGTTCAATTTCATCTTCATTCAAAAGGGTATAAATGGATAAACAGTGTCTGAAAAATAGACTTCTGAAGTGATAGTTGTGTCTAAAAAATTGCTTATGTTAAAAATATGATTTTGTACCTAGAAATGACAGTCCAAACTCCTATTTTTTGTGCACTTTTTCCAGTGTTGTTTGATAATCAAATGTTTGAATTTTGATTGTTAACCCTTTCACCGATATGGACGTCATATGACGTCCGAGTTAAAATGCCCCAAACGGATATGGATGTGTATAGACGTCGTGCACCATACATGCATTTAATGCTCTTTTAATGCCAATTATTTTAATCTTCCTATTTTACAATAAATTTAAATTAGTTCTATAAGGGATGTAAACGTACCCTTAAAGGTTTCTTTTTGAACTGTACACCTCCAAACCTGGATAAACACCCTAGGGCACATCTGCAGATTCACACCAAATAATATTGGTTTCCTTGTGAACTTCTTTTTCGCAACACACTACACATTTTCGAAATGGTTGCGACCTTTTTAGTTGTGGGTGATATCCTTTTAGGAAAGTGTTTTCTCTCAAGTATTAGGGGTGATGTCGTGGTGAATTTCCTACCCCCCAGTATAAAGGGGCCTCTGAGTATTATAATACTCAATTAGGTTACAAGCTATTTATATGCACAAGTACAGGTAGATGAATGTCTTGCATGAATTTACAGCTCTGAAAATTACTAAACAATTGTGCATGGTTACATCCAGTGGTATAAAAATACTTTTTTTACCATTTAACTGTTTTTCGTAAAGAGGGATAGCTAGTAATAGCTCATCCACATCACCCATATTTGACCCGCCATTTCCCCCAAACATTGGAGTAACTAACATGCCATCTGTAGAGCAGTACACATCACTGCTACCTATATCCTAAACATCTCCTTCATAATCGCACAACAAATCTTCCAGATTTTCTACACTAATATCAGAAGCCCGTACACATCATAACCAAGCTAATTTATTTGCTACATTACTGGGATAAGCCATGGTTAACATTGAAATTTAACGATTTCAAATGTGCCATTCATTTAGCTCTTGATGGCTATAAGAAATCACTCTGAACACAGAGAGAGTATAAATAACTAAAATACTGAGCGAAAACAGCTGCATAAGGCTACCAGAAACTTTGTAATAACAGATATGTAATAACAGATGCTGACAGAGAGTTTTCTTTCCAGCATGTGTGTGTAACGCAACATATACTCATATGATTATCGCTTGGTGTACCATAAATAAACTAAAAGCTGAAACCTTGAACCGGAGAAGTCGCTTGCGTAGCTATACATTCATTTGTACACACACAAAACAAAATGATTCAAATATTAGGCGCGTTCGGCACAAAGAATGGCTTCTGTACACTGAAACAAAGTAGTGAAATTTCAACAATTTATTAATGTAGTCTCTACTTTTTGGCTACTGTAGATTTATACTGCCTTTAATGCATTTTAAACCAGTTTTTGTTTCGTTTAAATAACTTAATAAATACGGAATATATAGAATTGTATTTATGATGCATTTTTACAGCATTTAACAATTTAAATGTCTTGTTCTGTTTATTGGGTATCCGTTTCCAGCCCCTGAAGGGTTTAAATGGCCATCGGTGAAGCGCTTAATAAACTCAGAAAGGCTAAACCATGCTTTATTACTGAAAAGCGTTCTATTCAGAACTTCAAGTCTGTCACTTGATAAATGACACTCTCTTCTCATGATCAAACTTAATTTGTGGAAAACTGTAAACCTATAGGGGTGCCATTTCAGTTCCTTGCTTACAACTCTGGTACTGACTGTACAAGAAAAATTTGTTTCCTGTGCTAATTTCCACATTGATTTAGTAGGGGCCTAAACCTTACTTCTCAAATCTTGTCCAGTTTAGCCTCTGTTAAAAGTTTGGCATCTGTTATCACTTTTTGAAGCAACATGTGCAGATCCAGTTTCATGAAATTTAGTAATTAAATCTCTCACAGTATCATGACAAGGACATACCAAATGTGGAAAACATTCCTAGGACTTCGGTTTTACATTTTCTGAAAACTTATCACTAGGTCTCGGATTTTTTGATGCTAAAAACTTAATATTTAATAATTTTTATGTAGAAAAATGTTAAAAATGGGTGCTAAACACTAACAAATATGTGCCAAAACAAATAAAATAGTTTTTTTAAAGATCTGGATGACTGATATAATAGAATTGTACGTGGTACTCACCAGACATCATCCCTGAAGGGAGGTCACCAAATACTGCAGTACTACAGTGTGCAACTACATGCTTCCTCAAATATTTCATCCTGGAAGATTGACGATTGTCATGAAGTAATGTCTCGAATTTCGAAAATTATCGCCCCACGTCACAAGAAGTCTAGCGTAATTATGACACTCACATCAATAATTTCTTCATGTTGCCCATCCAACACATTTGAAATTTTACACATTATAGTAAATCCACTATTATTTTCCAACACTTCCTTGCATTTTCTTATTAAATTTTGTACTGCAGGACCAGAAAGAACATTCAATTTCCTTTTTCCACATCTGAACTACTTGAGCAGCTTCTCTTAAAAGTATTCCTTCTGATTCAAATTTCTTTATGGAATCCCAGAGGAAACACAGGTTTGCGAAAATGTATACTGTCATTTTTTAACACAGTATGACTTAATAGTTCTTGAACAATTTTAATTGAACTGGCATCTTTATAATTAAGTTCAGTTATGACAGCAGCAAAACCTTCCAGGTTTTCTGCATAATATTGAACTGTGGCCAACCATATTCACCAGCAAGTCACAACAGATGTAGGAGGCAGCGGAGTGTTCAGATTTTTGCTCTGAAAAATTTCAATCATTTTAGGAGACTTGATGAACACGTTTTTCCCCGTTAAAAATCAGTTTGTCAATGTCTGGAAAATTAACCTAATTTCCTCACATATTCTGTGTAATCCATTCACAACACATGTAACGTGGATCATTTTAGGATAACTAACTGCAAGTTGTGCTGCTGCCTTCTTCATATACAGTGCAGCATCAGTAGAAAATAACATTGTCCAATATGACTTAATGTTGGAGGAACTAAACTAAAATAAAATTAAAATAAAATAAAGCATTGTCATATACACCATTTGTCCACAATATCTGCATTGCTTCATTAAATAAACTGGCAACAGTCAAATGGTTTCCAGCAGGCATGTCTTGGCAGGTCAGTGGAAAAGGTGACTTAGAAATTTCAAAATAATTTTTCAATACCCCTATAACAAAATTTCTAACTTTCTTGCCAGTAGAATCTGTAGTTTCATCTATGCTTTTGCATATATCTTCATTAGCAGAAATTTTGCATATTGTATATATTTTGCATTTTTGCAAAGTTGATTCATTTTATCAGGAATGTTTTAAACTGGTGCTGGTTCACTCTTGAGATGGGTGTATCCCCTGATGGGTGTATCTGCACAAAACCTCATAATACACTGAAAATACCTGCTAAAGTACTGTGCACCGGATCATTAATACAAGTTGTTTTCTTGTGAAGTGTAAAACAGCTGCCTTATGTTATCATTTAAATATTGTATCACTTGCGAACGTTGGTCTGCCATTATAGCTTTACCACGTAGCTGACAATACAGGATTTAACCATCAGAAGTGAAAATATCCATAAATTCTGCAGCATATTGTTGCACACGATTACATGCACTACTTTTCACTCTGGGCATCTTTAATCCACCGTGAAGTCAAAACTGTCTATATGTCCCAACACAACTAGAAGGTTGTATAAACTTTGATGACTCACAAATTACTAATTAACTATATAGTTTGAACAAGTGATGATGATTTGTGTTTAGGGGCGTTCAACTGCAAGGTTATTAGCACCCTTTAAAACCAATCCTGCCAAAAGCCAGATGTGAACCTAGGACTAAATAAAAATATAGGTATGGAATAAAAATATAAATGAAATATATGACAATATACTATGACATACAAAAAACTATGACAAAAATCTCATAAAGATTACTGTTTAATATGAAATTTAAACATAAAACATAAATAACTACAAAATATAAACAACAATGGGAAAAGCCAGGTATACACTATGTAACAAAAATAACAAATAACAGGAACGAAAAATAAACTAAAGTGTAAATCCTAAAACTAACTCTCAAAATTGAATGAAGGACCTTTTCGACTGCTATGTTATCCACCAAGCTGATCAGCAGCTGCAGATACTTTCAAAGGTCTGCTAGGTGAAAACGCTCTAGCAGTACATGATGGACTGACAGAGACTGATTACAGAGCGGAAAATCTTAGGCAGGGTCGCCCTTGAACAGATGGCTGTGTGATGTGGCAGTGCCCTACTCATAGGCCAAGCCAAATTCATTTCTTCCCAACGAGATAAACGACAGGAGGTCGCCCAGTTTACCGGAAGCTCCTGCACCGTTCGAAGCTTATTTCCATGGAGAACAGACCACTCATCACATCAGCACGACAGTACCACTCTCCACTCAGCAAGCCTCAAGTCTTCCATGTTGACAAACGATATGCTAACATTGGGCTCTATAGCTGCCACCTCAGCTCCAGCATCTGCCATCTCATTACCCTGCAAGCCAACGTGACCAGAAATCCATGTACACACCATGCTAACGCCAGAAGTGTGTAAAACGTAGAGGGCATCCTGTATATGCTGTACAATAGGATGGTAGTTGTACAGTTCACGAAGGCCCTGAAGTGCACTAAGAGAATCGCTTAGAATTAGGCAGTCACCCAACTTTTTCCGGCGCACGTGTGCTATATCAGCGCTCGATATATCGCATGCAGCTTTGCACTATAAATGGAGGTACTACCATGGAAAGCAAATGTATAGGCTTCGGCTCCATGGACATACGCTCATCCAACACCCATAGAGCTTTTAGATCCATCTGTATTAATTAAAATATGGTCTTTATACCTTGATAGAAACTCTAAGAAGTAACTATGGATACTAGACATGTAGTAGTAGTTTATTATTACTGTCAATAGACTTATACAGAGTGTCTGACATTGTCAGAGACTATTTACAATATTTACAAAGTTTATAAAAAGTCAATTATTTTGTACAAAAAGTATGTAATAATAGTAATAATAATAGTAATAAAATTAATAATAATAATAATAGTAATAAAATTAATAATAATAATAATAATAATAATAATAATAATAATAATAATAATAATAATAATAATAATAATAATAATAATAATAATAATAATAATAATAATAATAATAATAATAATAATAATAATAATAATAATAATAATAATAATAATAATAATAATAATAATAATAATAATAATAATAATAATAATAATAATAATAATAATAATAATAATAATAATAATAATAATAATAATAATAATAATAATAATAATAATAATAATAATAATAATAATAATAATAATAATAATAATAATAATAATAATAATAATAATAATAATAATAATAATAATAATAATAATAATAATGATGATGATGATAAACAAAAATCACCAAATATACATAGTTTATAACAACTCAAATTAAAATTCCTCCAGTTTATACAAACATTTATGAATGAGATACATCTTTAGCTTATTTTTAAAAGAAATTTTTGCACAGGACTTAATTTTAGATGATAGTTTATTGTACAGTATACTTCCTACAATATATGGATCAGTATTAATTTTCTTTTTATTCACTGTTATTCTATGGAAATCCATATTTTGTCTGGTATTATGTGAATGTATTTCACTATTCATTAGCATACCAGTTACAGTTAAAAGAATGTTTTTATATACATATAGTGATACAATGGTTAGAATATTTTCTCTAATAAACACATGTCTTCAATTCCTTTCTTGGAAGTGTTGAAAACAGTGTTGTTATGATAAATTAACTTTAAAGAGAGTCGATTAATGACACTAAACAACACTTACTTTTAAATTTTTCCGGAACGTGTTTCTGAGGCTTTGCCGGGAGCCGGGAGCCGGCTGATGATAGAGGCAAAGCCTCAGAAACACGTTCCGGAAAAATTTAAAAGTAAGTGTTGTTTAGTGTCATTAATCGACTCTCTTTAAAGTTAATTTAACATGTCTTCAAGTTTTTATTTTAGGAATACTGTACATAATTCTTATACACTTCTTCTGTAAGTTTAATATTCTATTAATATGTGCATGTGCAGCTCCTCCCCAAACTTCTAAACAATAACTGAGATGTGGAAAAATAAGACCATAGTACATTATTTTCATGGTATGCTCATTCACATATCTTTTCATTAGCCTAAAGAAGTAAATATATTTAGCTATTTTATTACAAACACTGTTTATATGCTCAGACCAGGTTAGCTTACTGTCTAGTTTTAACCCTAGTAAGGAATAGGATGGAGTTAGTGTCAAATTAATCATGGGGGAAACAGTTTTGCTAATTTCATTTCTTCCTCCTAGGTCAAATATCATAACTTTGGTTTTTTCTTTTTTTACTTTTAGTTTGTTACATTCAAAGTAATGATTTATAGAGCGACTAGTAGAGCGACTGGTATTTGCCAATGAATTTGATGTGTCATTCCAACAAAGAGCAGTAGTATCATCAGCATAGCTGACTGTTGTGGAATTATTGCTTTTTGCTATATCATTTACGTATATAATGCATAGAACAGGGCCTAAGACAGAGCCCTGCGGAACTCCATGTTTTACCTCCATCAAAGCTGATTTTATTTTATATATGTTGTTACCATTAAGATGACTGATTTCAGAGCTTTGCTGTCTTCCGGTTAGATAAGATTCAATTAATTTGTTGGGTAGACCTCTAATTCCATACAAATTAAGTTTATGTAATAAAATATCATGTCTGACACAGTCAAAAGCTTTTGAGAGATCAACCATTAGGCTGGCTACTTATTGAGATTAATTTTTTCCATAATATCATGCACAAATGAGATTACTGCTGTGGTAGTAGAAAATGACTTACGAAAACCATGTTGTGATTGACTGTAAATTTTATTTTTCTGTAGAAAGTGGTCAAGCCTTTGCAGTATAATTTTCTCGAACAGTTTGCCTATGCTAGAAGTTAGAGTGATGGGCCTATAGTTATTAACATCATTGTTATTGCCCTTTTTATGAATGGGCTTGGTTACACCAATTTTAAGGATGTCAGGAAAGTTACCTGCTTCGATACTGGCATTTATTAAATGCATTAGTGGTTTGGCCAATATTGTTTTGCATTGTTTTAATACTTTAGATGAAATGCTATCCCATCCACATGAGGGTTTAGAAGGCATTTCATTCAAGCCTTTTATAATTTCTTCCTCCGAGGTGGGATGCATAAAAAGAGACTTATCATTAGGTACAATATTATATATATACATATATATATATATATATATACATATATATATTCTGTCATATTTTTAGCCAGTTCATTGGCACAATTTGTAAAGAACTCATTCATTACATTACTAACCTCAACAGAATTTGTAATAACGTTACCATTCATATTCAGATTAACATTTTCTTGTTTTTTATCCTGCTTTCTATATTAAATGAAATGAGTAGTGTTTAACGCCCGCTTTTACTACATACGGCACCGCAGGCAGTGACACTGATGATACATGAGATGAAGATGGAGCAACGGTGGAATGAGATGGCGGGGGAAACCGGAGGTCCCGGAGAAAACCTGCCCCAGCGCCGTGTTGTTCACCACAAATCTCTCTTTGCGGTCACCTGGGATCGAACCTGGGCCGCCTTGGTGAGAGCCAAGTGGTCTAACCACTGAGCTACGGCGTGGCCGCTTTCTATATTCATTGACTATGCTCCAGGCATGTGCGTCATAGACTTCCGGTGCACTGTCTTCCCAAGATCTACGTGGGATGCTGCACGCAACTGAAGAGGATACACTCTCTTGCCCTTAGGAAGCATCCTAAGCATATCAGGTGCATGCCTCCTAAAAAACTGTCGGAAGCAAAAAGCTGGCTCTTTGGATTTATATGTAGTTCTCATAACGTACGTCAAATAAGGCGTCAAAAAAGGGTGCAAACGTTGGATCCGAAGGCATACTATTTAATCCACAGCCGTAATTGCCTAAAAAACATCTCGCCGATATTCTGCAGCTTCAACATAGATGCTCACATCTGAGCTAGTTTGAAATGTTCCAGTAGCTAAGCGACTGCTGGAGTTATGGACTGTGCCTAATTTCTTCAGCATAGATGGTTGAGCTGAAGAAAGAAAAGATACATGTAGTCCAGCTTGGATTGGATCAATGTGTGATACAAACGAAGCAACACTGAGCGACCTGCTCCCCATGATTTCCTACTTAGTACCCTCAATATATTAAGAGAACGGTCACAATACTGTTTTCAGCTATGCTATATGTGATAACCAGCCTATCAAAAGTAAGTCCAAGGAACCTTGTTTCATCTGCAAATGGTAAGACATGCGGACCCAGTCGGAGTGAGGGTGGTAAGCTGCCAAAAGTTGACGCAGACTGTTTTCTCCATGGAGAACCGAAAATTGGAGCTTGGAGCTCTAATCGTGAAGATTGTCTAAACATTGCTGCAGGCGGCGCTCCACAATTGGAGTACAGCGAGAAGTACAGTAGACGGCGAAGTCGTCTACGAACAAGCACAACGAAACTCCTCAAGGAACACATTTAGAGATCGAATTAACAGCAATAGTGAACCATGTAACACTCAGCACCGATCCCTGAGAACTCTGTTCTCATGGACAAATAGGTTCTAAAAGGCCGAACCAATCCTTTCTGGGAAAACATGGTCGTTCATGAATTCCTGAAGGAAAACAGGTAGGTGTCCATGTATATTCCAGCTGTGCAAGGTACTTAGCAAACTGCATGCCAACATGTACCATAAGCCTTCTCGAGATCAAAAAATATGCAGACGGCCTGACAGTTCTTCATGAAGCCATTCATTATATGTGTCGACATCAACACAGGATGTACTGTGGAATGGCGACGTCTGAAACCACACTGGATGCTGGTCAGAATGTTCCACCCATCACACCAATATCATGGGTTCCATCACCTTACAGATGCAACTGGTGAGGGGAATGGAGGGCATATGACTGTCCTTAACAGGTTTCATCATGGGTACGATGGTGGCCTCCCACCACTTCTCAGGAAAACTCCCCTCAACCCAGATATGATTGTGGACCTCAAGTAGCCCGCCTCGGTAGTGTAGATGGTAGCATGTCTGCCTCACTTTCAAGAGGTCCCGAGTTCGAATCTCGGTCAGGGTGAGTTACTTGGATAAGGTTTCTTCTGGGGTTTTTCCTTATCCGTCAAGACGAATGTCAGGTAACTCTAAGCTCCTTAGACTCTGGACTCATTTGAGCATCATTTCACCCAATTCATTCACCATCCAATATGACTTAATGTCGGAGGACGTAAATTACAAAAAGTAGGAATGCCTTCCCTTTGGGAGTGAGTCGTAACATTCACACGTCGATACCGTCTGGTCCCAGTGCAGTTAGTCGCGAAGATGAAAGAGCATGTTCTAACTCTGCTATGGTGAAAAGACGATTGTAGTCTTCAAGGTGTCTAGAACAAAATGGGATACCTTGAGATTCCACCTGAGTCTGAATTTGAGAAACTTGGCAAATAATTATCTGAGCTAGACACTTGAGCAAACGTTATTCCAAGGGCAGTAGTCACATCATGCAAGTTGACAACACCTCTTGCAGCAGTTTCAAGTTTGGCAATGTGGCATGTGTGTGGATTTTCCTGCCATATACCTTAACTTACCCCATATGACTGAGGAAGTTGTATGTTAATTAAAAGATGATTCAAAGTTGGCCCATGATGTCCTTTTGCTATCCTTAATTGCCTAGATTTTGAGTGCGTTTTCTTGTAGTCGATTAGGTTATTCAGTGTAGGATGTGACTGGAAATTCCTAAGCATATGCCTTCGAACACAAATAGCACTACATCAATCATCTGCCCGCCATTTAACAGGAAATCGATGGGCGTGTGTTGTTCATCACAGAATAGATTGTTTTATAGTGGAAGGAATCGTCCCTGTGAGATGCTGAACTACATCATTCAGAGCCGTGATCGTTGTAGTTCAAAATAGCCAGCAGGCTGTAAAGATCCCAGTTGGCATAATCAAACCGCTAGCTAGGTAGACGTGCGGAGTGCACATCATGTGTTAAGAGACTGTTAAGTCATGGTAAGTGGTCACTAGAATAGAAGTCAGAGCTTACATTCCATTGTAGGGAAACTGCTAACTGTGGTGAACAAACTGCCAAACCAATGTGGGAGAGGGTGTTAAATACATCAGAAAGGAGCATGGGTTCTCCGATGTTCAGGAGAACCAGATAATTGCTGTCTATGAATTTTGTGATTAGTTTTCCTCTCACACATGCTCGAGGTGAGCCCCACAGACTATGGTGATTATTTAGGTCTCCACCAACATAAAATGTGTTGGTAGCTGGGAGACCAGATGTTGTAAACCAATAAGCGAGAGGTCATAGGAAGGTGGTAGATAAATGAAGCAAATAGCGAATTCTATAATGGAAGTTTATTGCTTATAATAACTGACTGGAAATAAGAGGACAGATTCTACAAATATTTCATGTCTGAAGAGCATCGTAGTGCCTCCGTGCGCAATAATACCCTCTTCATGTGTAACATCTTAGGGAGGTTATACCATTTTAAAAGCATCTCGGGGACACAGCTTTGTTTCTTGTAGGCACATCACCAGTGGTTTGTGTTTATTAAGCAACAACTCAAACTCTGGTCGATATGCTCTTATTCTGCATGTAGAATAACCATGGTAACGACAAATGGATAAGATAGTACTATGTACACACGATAACTTGAGCATTCGGCTCCCAAGTCCTCATTCGGTGTGTTTTACCGAACTCTGTAAACACAGATGACAACTTGGAAACACAAAATGCGCTATACTAGTACACTACACTAGTACACTCTGACATCTAGTGGCTAATATGCTAATTTTTTACGCAAACTATTTGTTTTCTGTGTGCATTCGCTTTGTGCAAGTTCGAAGTTAATTACTATAGGTTAACCAGTTTGTAATTATGGCTAAGGACACACCAACCTCATCATCATATGTACCTTCCGAGCAATGAACTCTAACTCGGAAACATGCATGTACAATCGTGAATAGTGATGGCCGCAAAATAATGTTGAAAGTTGCAGAAAGTTGCGATATAGAAAAGGATAACAATCAGCTAATGTCCCCACTCAGCAAATCCATAGAACGAACTGCTGCTTACACAGAAAAATGAGTTACAATGTGGTGTGACAATGATATGTTTGAAAGAAAGGATATTGCCTGTAATTATGAAATGATGAAAACTACACTCTACAGTTTAATAGAGGCCAACAAACCTAGGAGCAAGACTTATGTTGTGGATGTTATGGCTTGAAAGGGGACACACTATTATTCGTCTACCTCCTTATAACTGCGATCTGAATGGAATTGAACTGGCATGGCAAAAATAAAGAATGTTTTCAGAGGTCGCAATGTTACTGGTGATATGTCAGCCACAAATCTGAAGAAACTTGCTATAAAAGAATTCTCTTCTGTAACTGAGATGGATTGGGAAGGATACTGCAAGAAGGTCCAAGAGCTGGAAATTAAATATTGGAGAAATGATGGTGTAATAGAAAATGCAATTGATGAAATTATCATCAACACATCAGAGGATAATAGCGATGAAACTGATGCAGTGGATTCAGAAATAGAAGAATCACAAAGTGAATCAGTGAGTATTTATAGCTGTCATAATATTTGTTTTCTATTTTTATGTGTTTCATAAATAGTAAGTATATAAACATACAGCTTATCCGATCGAGTTCAATTTACTGTTCGCCCACACATCTCACACTTGCGGCGCATATCTTCACTTATCTTACACACTATTTTGCTGAACTGTGTTTTTCAAGGTTGACCTCACTGCAGAAACAAAAGAGCATTAGGTTTTGCTTCTTCCCCTCTGCCCACACTACACCATAAATCCAGCGCTCAAGTTAACATGCACATATAGCAGTTACTTTAACTTAAGGTGCATGATTTTTAGTAGTGGCTGAATCAATTTACCATTTTTCTTAGGTGTTGTCTAGATTTATTATATGGAAATAATAACAGTGTGCAGACTTATATCATTTATAGTGCAAATCAGTTGGAAAAGGTGTGTAGCTCTGTGGTGGTATATGAAGTTATATTATTGTTTGGAGAAAGAATGTTTATTTGTCTGCATCTCTCTTGTCTTTTGAATTTATCAATTTTCTTTTTGACCAATTCAGCACTGCATACCTTGTATTCTGCAATGTGAACTTTATGGTTTACTTTTTGTTATATTCCATCTTGTATACTGGAACATGACCAGACTGTAACTTAAACTGTTGATAACATAAGCATGAACACAATATTACTGAAGTAATTCAGTTCACAACTTAATCTCATAATACAAAAGAGACAAAAACTCAGATGTGTATCAGATAAATTGCAAAGGCTGTGACAAATTTCACATTGGTAAAAGAAAAAGAATTTGAACATTAGGCTTAAAGAGCATTTTAGAACCATCAAGAACAAAGAAATAGACAAATCGGCAGTAGCGTATCATTTTTGGAATGAGAATCACAATATAGAGCAAGAAAAGCCACATGGGAAAAAGTATTCATAAGGAAATATATAGGAAAACTTTGATGAGTACCCAAACTTTGTTCATAAGGACACCAACAACTTCACCCAATCAAAATTCAAGTCAACATTATCTGAGGATGTTATAGGCAGGAAGGTCTTAACAAAATGCATTCTAGGTAACCAGTAGCAATATATGATCCATGGAATACTAGATAGATTGAGTCAACATGAAAAATTCAATGCCATGACCGGGGTTTGAACCACAGATCTCCTGGTTTCCGCCCAGTCACTCTAACCCATTGAGCTACCATGGCCAATGTGCCGTCCTGACACTAAATTCTCCATTTGATTTGTATATTTCCCCGGTAAACTACTAGGGGCTCTCGCATTCGTGATAACCGTTTGTGGTGACTTACTATCATAAGTACTTGAGTCCCAGGCTTCATCATTTAACTCTTATTATTTTAGTTAATTGATGGAAATTAATAATTTCCTCATACTAGCCGTACATAGGCTAAGGGTTTTGATAGATTGAGTCAACATGAAAAACTCAATGCCATGACCGGGACCCGAACCACGAATCTCCCAGCCCCCATCCAGTCGCCCCAACCCACCAAGCCACCACGGCCAACCCACTGGCTCCTGTGTCTTGTCAATTGTGGTTACGCTAACCATGGGCTCGCACGTCCCTAGGTCCGTTCCGGCCTGGACATTGTGATCGGTGTCTGCCAGGTTGAGCAGCCTCACTGGCGCCTCCTCTCGGCACGGCAATAATGTCCTGGCTACACAGAGTCCATGCACTGGTGTCTTCTGGTCCAGCATCATGTTCCTAGTTCGCTGACCCTCCAGTCGCGCCGTTACCACCACCTCGCTTCTCGCGGGGACAACCACGTCTTCCATCAAGATGACCCTGCAGATTCCAAGGGTCTTCTCGGGTTGCCAGAGTATGACCTCTTCTCCATTGAGACGCAGAACCTTCCTGCCGACGTCGACCGTCACCTCGTGGCTCCTGATGGCATCCAATCCCAGTATCACCAACTCAGCCACCTTCGCGACGAACACCCATTGACGCACGACACTCCGTCCCAAGGTCAACTACAGCAGGGCCTCCTCCACAGGCAACGTGTCACCCGATGCCGTCACAAGCTGATACGGCCGGCTTAGTTTCCTTGACGACAAACCCCTGGCTATGTCAGGTCTGATGACGGTCACGGCTGCCCCGGTGTTCACCAGCACGCGGCACGGCTTTCCTCTTACCCAACCGTGCACTATGAGGCTGTCATCCATACGCCGGCTGATGGCGCGCAGTGTGACTCGAGTGAATGGTGGTGATCGCGCCGACGTGCCCCTCGCCACGACGGCCCTTACTCATTTTCCGGCTGCTCTTCCTGGTGTGGGCAGTCTCTCTCCAGGTGACCCGGCTGTCCACATCCCCAACACAGGCTACTAGGTCTTCGCCGGCGTCCTTTGACTGGTATTCGGTGTCCATTATAGCGGATACTCCTTGTTCTGGAAGTCGGGGTAGCCGTCACCTTGGCCGGCTCCATCCTCAATGCTGCCGTTAGTGCCTCGTGGATGGTTTTGTAATCGCCGAGAATAGGCGCTGAGTCTCCGTGTCTCGTAGCCCGTCGAAAAGTGTAGGCAGCCTCTCGGGTTACGAACTCTGTTGGGAGGTCAACTAAGGCTTTACTGGCCAGGTGCTAGATTGCCAGGGCGAACTCTTGGAGCGTTTCCCTTGGCTGCTGTGACCTTGACTTTAGCTGGCTGCAGTACGCTTCGGCTAAGCGATGGTTTCCAAAGCGATTCTCCAGGGCCTCCCAGATGTCCTTGGGCGCCGCCGTTGTCTGTACGGCGTTCAGGACTTCTGCGGCCCGTCCCTGGACGCTGGCTATTAACTGTGCGGCCTCTTCCTCTGGTGACCATTTGTTGTGTTTGGCCATCGTGTCGTACTGGTGGTGGAGGACTTCGAAAGTTGTTGCGCCATCGTATTTAGGAGATATGACGCGTGCAGATGTTGTGTCGCGCCCCGGCGCGTCTGCCTTCAAGTGCTTCAACCTCCTGCCGACGATGTCCTCTACCATGGCGTTCAGGGACTTGGTGTTACTGTCGGCCTTTCCCTCCAGCTCGTTATCGCGGCTCGCCAGGTCTTCGACGCGCTCACCCAACTCTGTGACGTCCTCCTTTATGCCAGCTAACTGCTCCTCAAACTTGGCGGTGAGGGCTTCATTCGCAGCTTTCATTTCGGCTGCCAAGCTATCGTTCGCTGCTTTCATTTCCGTGGTCAGTTCGGTCATCTTCGCGGTCATCGTCGTGGCCAAGTTGGTATTTGCAGCTTCCGTTTTCGTTGTTAATTCGGCCTTCATTTGTTCCATGTTCTCGGTGATGTTTTTAGCCGTCTTCATTTCTTTCAACTCGGCGCTAAGATTGTCGTTAGCCGTCTTCATTTCTTCCATTTTCTGTTAAAATGTTTCCAATGCGGCCTCTATGGTGGTAATATCTCACTTCTGACACCAATTGTGACTTAGTGATTTCGTAGAATTAAAGGTCCAATTTGCCGAAATCCTTAATGTTCTTTATTTGCATAGAAATACACTCTGATCAATTCTCACGTAACAACATTACATCACATATACAACATCTACCAAGGTCGATGACAATAACAATCAGTTCTTGTTACGCAACATTTGTTCACAGCTGTTTACTGTTTACTCACTCTCATTTCACAACTCGTCACTTCCTTAAATACCTCATTCGTAATTTGAGACTATTCTGTACAATAACTAGATGTTTCTAGAATAAAGAAGGCATCTAATGACGTAATCTGAATATTCTATCACCTTCCAGAAACGTGAAACCCTATCTGGGCCGGCAAGTCCTTTATCTCTGTGATACACTAACCGTCTATTTAGTTGCCAGTTGTTTGTGTAAACAAGCCGCGTGATCGTAGATAGCGGCTTCGTGACACTATGTAAGTTACTATGTTGTTTCTATGTAAAATAAATATGGTGTAATACGGTCAAAATAAATTCATTACTAAAAGTTATTAGAAGTTTAATGTGATTTTCAACATTTTGGTGAGCCCGACGTGATCTTCATGACTATACGGTAAGATTAAAACATTGTAGGTATCTATTTGTTTAAAAATCTCTGGTTGAAGAACGATTTTTGTGAATATTTAATGCCGTATATTAAACTTGTGAGAAGATCACATTTTGAAGAAGATAGTATTGGAATTGGTAAAGATTAGACATTAATAACTTAAGAAATGGAGAAAATTAAAAAGCTAGACGACCAGTGAGAACTCTGTTTACCAGACTGTTAATGAAATAAATGGCATCCTCGCAAGAGAGATTATGATGTCTGACGATTATGGTCGTATGAAAGTTATTTTCCGGCGACTTGAAGAATTGATGAAAGAAATGAGGAGATGGGATGAAAAGGTTATGGATATGTTATTAGAGAGCGATGCGAGTGAAGAAAATATTTTAGAAGAATTTGAGAAGGTTGAAGAATATTGTACAGAATTTGAGAATACGAGATTCCGGATAGACAAGACCTTAGCTGCCAACACAACATACGAGGATGCTGAACATATTTCTTCTGTGAATGAATGTTACAGAGGGTTTAACCTACCAACGGAAGACAAAAATAGGTTGTTTAAGTTGCCCAGAATCAAACTTAAAACATTTAATGGGGATTTAAAAGAGTGGCTTGGTTTCTGGTCTCAATTCAAGAAAATTCATGAAGATGAGACTGCATGGAAGTGACAAGTTTCAATATCTGCTATAAGCTATGAAACCTGGGACCGAGGCAAGAGAAATTGTTGTAAGTTATCCACAAACAGCAGAGAACTACAACAAGGCAATTGAAGCACTAACCGAACGTTTTGGGAGAAAGGATTTACTCCTACAAGTGTATGTGAGAGAACTACTTAGGTTAGTTATTTCAAATGCAACTAGCAAGGAAAAGCTAACTTTGTCGACGCTGATGATCAAGTTCGAGTCTCTGCTTCAATCATTAAAGATCCTAGAGCTTGATTCTGCAGATCCAAGTATGTGGTTGATCCCTCTTGTTGAATCTAGTCTCCCTGAAGAAACTTTGCAAGCATGGCAGAGAAATTCAAGTTATAGAATAACAGAAAACCGAGAAAACAGTTCACAAACACGACTTGATTCTTTAATGGAATTTGTTAAAATGGAAGTCCGAAGTGAACAACAAATCATGTTAGCCCAATCTGGATTTTAGAATTCTTTAGTAAAAGGACAGGAAAGTTGTGTCAGTTGTTCGAAGGAGAAAGAAAAGCAGACGAAGAAATGCAACAGGATCCCTTCTGTAGCTGCTCGTCATGATGGCAACTTGGAAGAATGTATCTTCTACAAGAAAAACCACCCGAGTAAGGAATGCTTTTCCACTCATTTCATGACTTTGGCAGACAGAAAAATCAAGTCCAAGGAGAATAAATGTTGTTATAACTGTCTTAGGCTGAATCATATGGTTATTAATTGCAAAGCAAAGGTGAAATGTTTTATCTGCTACTGGAAACATATTATAGTGATGTGTCCCAAGCTTTTTGATAAAAAGACACATATGAAAACAGTGCTTCAGAGAAGTTAATGACAGAGAAAGTTGTCATTACCTCAGTCATGGCTAACTGTATCTGCACTAACAAAATAGTACTTCAGACTGTGATGGTTACTATATATGGAAAACACAAAACCAAGACAATTAGAGGATTTCTGGATTGTGGTTCTCAACATTCCTACTTACTCAGGATAGCAGAAGATCTGGAGTTAAAAGCTGTTGCTGAAGAGTCAATGACTCATGTTCTTTTTGGAGGCAGCCAGACGTCGAAAGTAAGACATCTGAAGTATAATTTGAAAGTACAGAAGATGGGAGGCCAATACCTTCATGAAATCCAAGTGAGAGATACAGAAAAGATTTGTCAGTTTATCCCACATATATCAAAGAGTTCTACAAGACTAATGGAAGAACTGAAGGAAAAGAAGAACTGGATCAGTGACTTTGGAGAAAACTGTCCTGAGATTGAGTTACTCATAGGGATGGATGTCTATGCAGATATTCTAACTGGGAAAATTGTTCCATTATCGAATGGACTTACTGCTGTGGAAACCAAATTAGGGTGGACACTAGGAGGCGAGGGACTTGACGAACTATCTGAAACTAATATGGCCAAATTAAATTTAAAGAGAGTCGATTAATGACACTAAACAACACTTACTTTTAAATTTTTCCGGAACATGTTTCAGAGATGTGTGTTTGGAGGAATTTAGTAACAGTGACGTCAAAATTAATATAAAAATTATTTGTGGTTGGTTTATTGACACTCGTCACTTACAACAGCATATTCAGTTCATTCACATATCATCCAAAAACATTTAATAAATTTAAAAAGATATTCAAGGAACAAAATATCATCTTGGCACCTACTAATAGATACTCAATTTTAAAATTACTAAATTCAAAAACAAAAGATGAAATTCCTTCAGGTGACAAATCTGGAATATACCAAATAAATTGCAAGAATTGTGAAAAATGCTACATAGGTCAAACAAAAAGAAATTTAAAAACCAGAGTCAAAGAACACTTTAGAAACATCAGATTGAAACAAGAAGACAAGTCAGCAGTAGCATTTCATTTTTGGAATGAAAACCATGACATTGATCCAAATCCAAAATTATTAAAAGCAGTGATAAACCAAAATAGATTGACAACATGGGAGAACATATTCATCTGGAAAAATAAGGATCGCGTAATGAACTTTGAAATCCCGCCAGCAGATAATTTGACAAAAAAGTTCATAGTTCCACCACCAGAGAGAGCAGATAACAACATTTGCCAGTTGGGAAGAGATTGAAAATGGAGGCCAGGGCCTTTGAAACTAGAAAGTAAGTGACGAGTGTCAATAAACCAACCACAAATAATTTTTATATGTTTCAGAGACTTTGCCTCCATCCTCAACCGGTCAAGTTGAGGATGGAGGCGGTCATGCATGTGTTGTATGTCATCCATTCCTTGCATCACCCATGAATTGTCTCCTCCAAAGAGCAGGCATAGTATAAAGGGTTATTAACTTCACATCCTCATAACCAATCATGCTTCTTGTACATGTCAGGGTTGAACTTTCTGCTTTCGTCATAATCATTTGAGCTATAGAAATGCTTGCCATAGGCCTGCCCATTCATTTTACAAAAGAATTTTCTTCAGCACTTCATTGTGAAAAGGGTTTTTCCAGTGAAGATTGAACGGTATTCATTCTATCAGAATTTTAAAACTGCACAAAAACACCACCACACAGTAAGCACTATAAGTAAACTATGTTAGAATACTCAGCTTAACCTTAAAAAAAGCTTTCTTGTCCTGCGAGCTCGGAAACACACCACAAAACAGACAGACACACAGATACAAACTAAGCGAAGCCCGCAGGTCAAGTTGTAGCCATTGCTAGGAGGAGGAAGAGCCAAGTTGATAAACCTCCATTTAAGCAATGTATAAGAAGCCACTCCCATCTCTTCACCTTCCAGCAACCCCTTTAGAGAAGCCTACATTTGGCTGAACACTGAGGTTATCACTTCGTAGTAAACCTACCAACTCCTGCAGCTAACACCTGTTAATTTTGACTACTGTGGTCATGGGCAGCTACAGACAATAATCATAATCAAAACATGTTTGTTTATAAAACAATGCAAACAAGTACAGTTTAATGTGCAAAATGCACCTGTTGTATATTCAAAAGCAGTGGGTGTAGCGTAAACCTGCAACCTTATGGAGGAATCACCCCTGCTTTCTCTACTATGTCTAATATGTAGGGGAAGTTACACAAATACAACTATTTGCAACAAAAACTTCACTTATCTTAAGAAAATGATGTAAATTTTTCTTATTAATTGATGAGGTCGATTTCGTAAACATTTGTCTACATCCTTATTCATCAAACAACTTCGTCATCAACGATACTAAATTTCATTACGCAATGTTTATTTTTCAAAATAAATATTTTTTCAAAAACCATTAAATCTATCGGACCATTTAATTGTTTTAATAATTTGACTTCACAATTTATTTCATGGTTAAATGATGAAAAATGATCTGCTACGGCCAATTGATCAGTTTGTTTATACTTAATGTTACAAAAATGTTTTTTCGTTCTGGTTTCCAAATTACGTTTTGTCTTTCCAATATAAACCTGATCACAATCTAAACAATTAAATTGATAAATACCAGGTTTTTTTATTATTAGAAATTTCATCTTTTTTAGAGAATTGTAGTAAATTTTTAATACTATATTTATTTTGAGGAACTAAAGCTATACCAAACTCTTTAAACATTTTTTGAACATGTTTATTAACCCAAGGATGGTAAGTAAATTGTTCAAAATTATAATTGTCTTTTATTTTTTTAAGGGTAGAAATATCATTAACAGTTTTTTTATATTTAAATTTTTCAATCTTTTTTGTATAAGGTCTTTATTAAAACCATTAATTAAAGCAGTATTAATAATATGTTTATATTCTTTATTAAGTTCCTCTTCATTCAGTGGTATAGTTATTAATCTATAAATGAAACTATTAAAAGCAGCAAATGTATGTGAAAAGGGGTAAAACTTATTTGTTATGTAATTATCGATATGAGTAGACTTCCTATAAGTACCAAAGTTTTATTTATTATTATTTATTATTATCTTTATATCTATAAAAGAAAGAAATCCATTAATCCATAAATTAATTTTAATGCAAATTTTATAGCTTTATCTTGTAAATTTAGTAATTTTAAAGCGTCATTTACTTTTTTATCAGAAACAATAGCAAAAATATCAACATATCTATACCAGGTTTTAAAAAAATTAAAGGGAATGCTTTAGTGACTTGCATTTCAAAAAATCTCATAAAAGAATCAGCAAGAAAAGGTGATAGAGGATTACCAATTGCTAAGCCAGAAGTTTGTTGAAAAAAATTCACCATTAAAAGTGAAAAAGTTTTGATCCAAACAAAAATTAGTAAGTTTAACAAAATCAACTACTAAGTCCTCATGTAAATTTATTGAACTCAACCACTTTTTTTTAAATAAATCAGAAGTTTTTATTTAGGAATACTAGGAAATAAGGCAGCTACGTCAAAAGAAACAAGTTTATCAGTCTTAGATAATACAACACTGTCAATCTATTTTACTAGTTCAAAAGAATTTATAATACTTAAACTCTGAAATTTATCGAAATTACTAAATTTTTTATTTAACCATTTAGCTAAATTGTAAGTTGGCAAATTTATACAATTTATAATAGGTCTCATTTTATTTCCAGGTTTATGAATATTAAGAAGAGCATAAATTCTAGGTAAAACAGGATTACTAACTTTTACAAAATGTTTTTATTTTATATAACTTTCACTTCACTAAACATTTTATTAAAATTTGAAATACAAGATTTTAAAGCATATTTATTAATTTTTATGAAATATTCACCTTGAAGTAGAAGGTATATATACTGTATTGATATAATCTGATTTATCTAACATAAAAATCCTATTACCCTTATCTGCCTTAATGAAAATTGAACCTTTTTCATTTAAGGATTTAATAATATGTTTATTATAATTTCTCTTAGGGTGCTGTTTATCTAATTTTTTTTAATATTTTGCTACTTTTCATTTTAATCAAATATTTATTATTTTCACTTAAATCTTGACAAGCAATTTCTGTATCTGCAATATAATCATCAACATTGTTTGAAAAATCTACACATGTTTTTAAAGCTTGATTTAAAACATTTAACGCTTTTTTATTAATGTTACAATTTGATAAATTAACATTATCTTTATTATTTTTAATAACTGTGTTTAATTTATGTTTCAAACGTAACTTATATATAAAACCTTTCTGAACCACTTGTCAAACTATAAAAAACAGGTTAGCTCCACTTACATTTAAAATTAAGACATGTTTCGAGTAACATGCATCCTCATCATCAGCTGATGTTCGTATAAGCTATATAATTTGTTTTTTATATATTTTTATTAATAATGATAATGATAATAATAATGGTTTATTCACTTATATACATGAAATACATGTTTCAAGTTTTGTCCAAAAAGTTTACATATTACAATATTGTAAATGATTAGTTACATACATCAAGACTTACAAATTTTACAGAGCATATACAGAGATTAATAAATATGTTATATAATGAATGAACATAAATAATAATAATAATAATAATAATAATAATAATAATAATAATAATAATAATAATAATAATAATAATAATAATAATAATAATAATAATAATAATAATAATAATAATAATAATAATAATAATAATAATAATAATAATAATAATAATAATAATAATAATAATAATAATAATAATAATAATAATAATAATAATAATAATAATAATAATAATAATAATAATAATAATAATAAGAATAAGAATAAGAATAAGAATAATAAGAATAAGAATAATAATTCATAAATATGTACTTATTTACTGATTTCAGAAATATATTTTAAAGATTATACTCACTTGTTGAAATTACTAGACAGATTGAGATAAATGTATTACACAGCATTTACAATTTGATCTCTCATTTATACCCTCATTGAAATATTTACAAATTACATGTGTCAGGAAAAAATGAAAAAGCTTTTCAAATCACAATTGTAGATATTCATCTATGTCATAAAAGGCCCTCTCAATTAAGTAATTTTTTAAACATTTATTAAACTTGGAACCAGTTGATTGTTTAATTGTGGCTGGCAGCTTATTGCATAAAGTTTTTCCAATTACAAATGGATTTTTATCAAAAAATTTCTTACTCTTCGCTTCCCTAAATATATTCGCTTTAGTTTTTGTGTCATATTTATGTATATTGCTATTACTCCTTATATTTGTAGTTCTCCTAACTAGTAAAATAACTCTAAAAATATATAATGCAACGACTGTAAGAATTCTTTCTTTTTTAAAAGTTTCTCTACATGAATCCCTTGATTTTAAAGAACAAACAATCCTTACACACCTCTTCAGTAATACCAGTAAATTGTTTTAAATTCTCTTTAGACGTTGTACCCCATAATTCAATACCATAATTCAAATGAGGATGAATTATTTCATAATAAATCAATTTTAAATTAGGTTTATCCAAATAGTGTGCCACGTAATTTAATAGATAGATACCCTTACTTACTTTATTGCATATATAATTTACATGTTTTGTCCGTGATAAGTTTTTGTCAGTATTCAATCCTAGAAATAAGTGATCATCTGTTGTATCTATTTCTTCATTTCCAATTTTAATTTTCATATTGTTGTACATATAATTACTAATTTTAAAATATATTATGCTTGTTTTGTTTAAATTATTAACTAGGTTGTTATTAACAAGAAATTTAAGTATTACATCTGTACCTGAGTGTATATTATTAGTTAAGTTGTCTTGATCTTTTCCCCAACAAATTATAGATGTGTCATCAGCATATGATACAGTTTTAACATTATTAATCACAGGTAAATTGTTAGTGTATAATGTAAATAGTAAAGGCTCAAGCACAGATCCCTGTGGGACTCCATATTTAACGGTTGCTAATGAGGATTCATATTTTGTTTCTATTTGGTTTAGTTTACATATTATTTCTGTACTTTGTACCCAGCCTTTTAAGTATGTATTAATTAATTTACCTGCAGTCCCCCTTATACCATAATGTTCCAACTTTTTTAATAAGATTTGGTGATCAACGCTATCAAAGGCCTTTGATAAATCAAGAAAAATCCCCATTACTTACTAAAATTAGGCAAGTGAGTGAACCTTGTATATACTTTTCTCCACTTACAAGTTTTTTGATGAAGACTAGTTTCTGGGAACCTCTCCCCTATCGTCAGTTCTGTGGTAGACTGATGATGCATCCGGTGTCTGCATCTGGCTTGGTGTCGTGCTGCCATCTAATGTCCTGGTAAGTTTGATGATGTCATCTACCGCGGGAATTTCAAAATTCATCAAGAAGTCCTGTTTCTTCATAATAAATATGTTTTCCCAAATCTGTAGTTCCAGAGGTTTCTTTGCCTGTTTGATCAGTTCTATTTCTTGTTTTATGTTGTGATTCTCAGACCAAAAGTGATGTGCTATGGCCGACTTGTCCATTTGTTTGAATTTAATATTTCTGAAGTGTTCTTTCATTCTTGTTCCTAGATTCCTTTTGGTCTTAACAATGTATATCTTGTCACAATCCTGGCAACTCATTTGGTAAATGCCTGATAATTGAGTTTTCGGTGTGCTAATTTTTAGAGGGTGGTTTAGGTGATTTAGTATTACCAAAATCTGGAAATGAAACAAACCTAAAAACAGAATCAACTGCTAGTATTTCACAATTCATTAGGCGATGTTTATTTTTTAAAATAAATATCTTATTCAATTAATGGGAAAAATTGACATTATTTTTTTAAGATAAGTGAAGTCTTTGTTACACATAGTTATATTTGTGTAATAAGTGAAGTTTTTGTTGCAAATAGTTGTATTTGTATAATATTTTTAGTGTTTTAACAAAATGTTAAAAGAAGTCTTCATTTACTACCTAAACTTTTTGTTGCCAAGAATGGTCTGGGTTATCCAGATGTCGGGTTAAAGCAATGCAACTGAATGCTCTAGCAAACTCTGTTTCCCACACACAACTAGCGATAACTGAGCTGAGGAATATAAGATTAACCAGTGTAACCAATGTAGCAACCTTTATTTACATTTCCATAGCAATGACCTTCCCCTCTTGACATGTCCCTTGCTTGACAACTGTCGTCTATCTTCTTTCAAAACATGGACTGTAGTACACATACCAATGATTATTATGCTGTTCTTTATTGTGGTTTGTTGTTTTGTTAAGTTCTAACTTTCAAAAACATTTTTAACTTTTTTTAAGTTTTAAATTTTGTTAAATACTTGCAGGATAAGTCTTTTCTTTTTTTCCTCCCCCCTCCCCCCTGATTACCATAATGACTTTTTGCAGTGAAGCCATTGTAGCTTTGTCCCACCTCATTTATGAAATGGTTGTAGTCTGCTGCATGTTTTTATTCACTAATAAGGTATCATTCAAACTTATTTTTGTTTATTCCATCCCTCTTTATGTGCTTTCCATTTTATTGAATTTTACTTTGGCTTCTTAATATATATTTGCAGTTATTCATGCATTTTAGGAGACTACACAATTTGTTCCCACAAATATGTAAAATCCTGTCTAATGTTTATTCTTTTTTGTTTTTAAGAAACACGAATATGTCCAGAGAAAGACTTCCGCTGCAACAACACTGGGCGGTGCATTCCCATGTCTTGGGCATGTGATGGAGAACCAGATTGCAGTGACAATTCAGATGAAAGTGCAGATGAAGGTTGTCTGACATATAGACCAGATCCATGTCCTCCTAATCAGTTCCAATGTGCTAATCTCAAATGTATTGATGAGGTTGGTAAATTCTTTTCTATTTCGTCTTAAAGAGGAAGTTGAAAATGTGTTAAGTTTTAAATGACTGAGTGAGTAAACAATTGCAAATGAACATGAGTTAATGGGAGATTACAAAGCAGGAATTCAATGTGTTACCTATTAATAAAATACAATGCAAATTATGAATAGCTCTGTAGTATAATGTTGCACAATCCATTTTTATCGAATGAGAGCTAAAAGTAGGATAATGTTGCATATAATTTTCCTCTTAATGCTGTGGTGGAAGAATATCCTACTAGTAAGTGTGGAAGACATTATCAAGTTTTTAAGCTAACCATCTCTAGAATATAATATAAAGTATTAACCGGGCTTGTGGGCTGTGGTCTACTGGGCTCCTTCTTCATCTTACCAGACTTTTTGTCTGCGGCTGCGGCAGACATCTTCAGTTGCTGTTGAGACTTCTGCCAGGAAACTTTGATCGCACTCACACTGAAGATGTCTGCCGCAGCTGCAGACAAAATGTCTGGTAAGGTGAAGAAGGAGCGAAGTAGACCATGGCCCATAAGCCCGGTTAATACTTCATATTATACTGACGCCAGCTGTGAAAGCTTATGAATTTTAATGAATCTCTAGAATATTTATATATATGCGTGATTGGAGGAATTTAGTAACAGTGACATCAAAATTAATTGAAAAAACTATTTGTAGTTGTTTGTTTTAATACTTGATAATGGAGGCAATGGCTTCCAAAACTAGTCCCTAAGAAATATAAAATATAAGTGACAAAGTATTAAAGAAACCAACTACAAAATTGTTTTTTCAACAACTGAAAATGCTTATGTATACCTTTGTTGCATATACCAATTCACTGTTCAGTGACTGATAACTGTCAAAAACTCTGCTGCTGACTCCCAAGTTTGCTAGCCTCACACTTTCTGTATAGTCCCTGGGTCATGGTAGTAATGTTCCAGAAGCTGAAGTCAATCCTTCTGTAAACAGAGGCTCTCAAAACTGGTTAATTCCTCTGTGGTAGCTATTTGTTTCTGCTGTGACAATTCTGATTAACATGGCAGATGATTACAGTAGTCTGTTCCATAAAGCTCTCTAATACATATATATTGGTCACTGCCTTCTCAGAAGCTGTTGTTCCAAATTGTCTGATATTAATTAATAAAGAGTTTGTAAAAGATTGATGAAATTCAAAAGATTTAACATTTTGTTAAATAATTTCAGAAAGCAAATTGGAATTAACACTGAGAAGTTAAACCTTTAATTAAACATTAGTAAACTTGTAGTTATGGTTTTTTAACATTGGTGGGGATACTGGCCCTTAATCTAGGTAACTTTATTTGCAACTCCATTTTTTTTAACATTCCACCTCAATTTTACTGTACTGTTACTTTCACTAATACATAGTTCAGAATAAAATATTTTTGGCCATTGTTGTACTCCTACCTGTTCTCTCCAACTTGAAACTGCAAAATTACAAATAATTTATCTATTTCATGAATTCCTACTGCACTGCTACTGTGACCATTACTTTCTTTTTGTAATATAAGTATTGTGACTTTGTGGGTTCGTAGAATTAAAAGTCCAATTTGCCGAAATTCTAAATGCTCTTTATTTACGTAGAGATACACTGTCAAATTCTCACGAAACAACATTACATCACAAAACAACACAATATTCCAAGGTCGATGACAATAACAAACAGTGACAGCTGATTAAATTAGCTCTCGTTACAACAACACTCTTGTTACACAACTGACTCTTTGCGAGCTGTCACGTCCTTAAATACCTGTTTCGTAAATTCGAGATATTTCTGGACCAAACAGGAATCGAATGTTCTATCACCTTCCAGAAGCGTAACCCAATCGGTGCCGGCAGGTCTTTTATCTCTCGCTATCATTATTTCTTCCGGCATACTCCTTATCTCCAGGCTTTTTGTGTACACAAGCCGCGCTATCACGATCTGGTTCGCAACACTGCTCCCTCCTCAAAGCTGGTCGTCCCTAACAGCTCCATCATAGTGGGCCAGACAATCCAAGTGTATCACCAACATCATCCCTCAGGGCACCTTCTGGATGCGGTACACCACGTCGTTAGTCCTCTTCACCACCTGGTACTGTCCTTGCCACGGCTGTTGAAGTTTGTCGATTGTTCAGTTTGCTCCCAAATGTCGTCCTGAAGTACTGGCGTGCACTTCCTCCAATACTTCCAGGACCTTACTTCAGGGAAGTACCAACTGTTCTCTTTGCATCTTCCCATCAGGTGATTCCCATACCCGGAACAGCACACCCTCTCTGATCTTCAGAGAGTCCCATTGGGCCCAGTACATTTTATAGGTGGCGCTCCTTGGTGCGATGTCCTCCAAGGTTGGTCTTGTCCCTGCCTCCACTTCTCTCAAGAGTGACCCCAAGTCTGCGTCCACCAGCTGCTCCCTCCTCAGGCCTGCGCTATCCCAGCCATCCGCAGGCACTGCCGTGACTACTCGGACTGCTGTGGCATGCTCCTTCTCTTCCATTCTTATGCATTGGCCGCACTCCTCTGGGCAGAGTCTTCGAGACATGGCATCTGCGTTACCGTGGCTCTTCCCTCTACGATGTTCAGAGTTGAAGTCGTACTCCTGCAGCCTCTGAACCCAACGTGCTGTCTGGCCTTCCAGGTTTCTGAAGCTCAGTAGCCAAGTTAGGGTTGAATGGTCAGTCCTCAGGTGGAATGGCTGACCATACAGGTACTTGTGGAAGTGCTCCAAGGCCTTTACTACCGTCAGTAACGCTCGCCGGGTGACGCTGTAGTTCTTCTCTGCCTTGGCTGAAGACGCGCTGGTATCGTCTCAGCAGTTGTCGAACCCTCTCGAGCTGTTCTGCGGTCAGGTGATCGGCCGCCCTCTCCAGTAAGCCTTCCAGCCGGAGCCCCAGGTGTTGTGTTGGCACCGGCTTGTGTGTCTTGTTGATTGCTGTAACGATGACCACAGGCTCGCACGTCCCCATCTCCCTTCCTGCCTGGACGTCGTGGTCGATGTCCGCTAGGTTAAGCAACCTCACTGGCACCTCTCGGCATGGCAACAGTGTTCTTCATTTGCTGTCCTTCCAGTCTATCCGTCACTACCACCTCCTTTCTCGCGGTTACCCACGTCTTCCTTCAAGATGACCCTGCAGATTCCAAGGCGTTCTTCGGGTTGCCGGAGTATGACCTCTTCTCCATTGAGCCGCAGGACCTTCCTGCCGTCAACCGTCGCCTCGTGGCTCCTGAGAACATCCAGTCCCATTATCACCTCTTCAGCCACCTCCGCGACTAACACCCACTGACGCACGGCACTCCATCCCAAGGTCAACTGCAGCAGGGCCTCCCTCTCCACATCCCAAGGTCAACTGCAGCAGGGCCTCCCTCTCCACGGTCAAGATTCCTCCCGCTTCCATCACTAGCTGTTATGGTCAGCTTGGCTTCCTCGTCGGTGAACCCCTGGATACGTCGGGTCTGATGACGGTTATTGCTGCCCCGGTGTCTACGAGCACGCAGCACGGCTTCCCTCGTACCCAACCGTCTGCGATGAGGCTGTCCTCCATACATCGGCTGACGGCACGCAGCGTCACACGAGAGGATGGTGGTGATGGCGCCGACGTACTCCTCGCCTCGCCAGTCTTTACTCATTCCTCCGGCTGCTCTTCCTGGTGTCGGTCATCTTCGCGGTCATCGTCGCACCCAAGTTGCTTCTTGCAGCTTCCGTCTTCGTTGTTAATTCAGTTTTCATTTCTTCCAGCTTCTCGGTGATGTTGTCATCCCGCTTCCTGGCACCAATTGTGACTTTGTGGGTTCATAGAATTAAAAGTCCAATTTGCCGAAATTCTAAATGTTCTTTATTTACTTAGAGATACACTGTCAAATTCTCATGTAACAACATTACATCACAAAACAACACAATATTCCAAGGTCGATGACAATAACAAACAGTGACAGCTGATTACATTAGCTCTCATTACAACAACACTCTCGTTACACAACTGACTCTTTGCGAGCCGTTACGCCCTTAAATACGTATTTCGTAAATTCAAGATATTTCTGGACCAAACAGGAATTGAATGTTCTATCACCTTCCAGAAGCGTAACCCTATCGTTGCCGGCAGGTCTTTTATCTTGCGCTATCATTATTTCTTCCGGCATACTCCTTATCTCCAGGCTTTTTGTTTACACAAGCCCTGCTATCGCGGTCGGGTTCGCAAGAATATAAACATGAACTATACTATTGGCTTATGAGTTTTTAAGGCATATATGCAAAACTATGGTTGCTGTACTGCTGTCAACTGTACCAGAGAAGATATGGCAGGAGAAACAGGAAAGTAACGTTCATTAAATTTATATATATAAAACAGCAATTGTAGAGGAGTTACTAGCTTATTTTCTTACTCTTCTTCCTCATCTTGTCTTAATTCAAAGTCAGTTTCCTGCACATTTATAACTAATTTTTGTACCACATTATCTTGAACTACTTCTTGAAATCATCTTCCTGCATTATTTTACATTGTGCAACACAACTAGCCCTTTCTTGTTCAGTTACTCAGTAAAGTGCAGCATGCGTTCGTCTGCAAGACAAAATGAACAGTTTTCTTTAACAATTTCCTCCTTTAGTTCCAACCCAAATTAATTCTGTGGGGTTGTACTGATAATGATAAGGAGGTAAGCAAGTAATTTGGTAGTCCCTTTTCAAGTGCAGTTTATATTGGGTCCATTTCTGTCTCTTACCATAGCAAGTGATTTACGTAGTAATACATCTCTTAAAATAGTGCTGTATGTCAATAACTGAATTTTCATTATGACCAAGTTTGGAAAAAGAGATCACCTGTATATACATGTTAATTTAGAGTAATATATGAAACTGTATTCTATATGTAGTAAAAAGCCAATATTTATTAATCTTCACAGTTTAAATGGCATTTCTTTTAACTTTTAATTCTCTGCTATAAAAAAATTCAATTCAGCCATTTTGCCCAATGATAGTTTATCACAAAATTTTGAATGTATCACAAAATTAGGTATTAACCCGTTCACCAATATGGACGTCATATGACGTCCAAGTTAAAAGGCCCCAAACCGATATGGACGTGTATAGACGACCTGTGCATACATGCATTTAATGCATATTTAATGATAATTCTTTTAAACCTTATGTTTTACAGTAAATTTAATTAAATTCTATAAGAAGTAAAAGCTTACCTTTAAAAGTTTTTTCTTGAATGGTACACCTCAAAACAGGGATAAACACACAAGGGCACATCACATTCACGGCAAATCGTATTAATTTCCTTTCGGACACCTTTCTTGCGGCACACCAAACATTTTCTAAAGGGACGTGACTTTTTTGCTGTGGTGGTACCCTTTTAGGAAAATGTTTTCCTTCAAGTCTGAGGGGTGCTGGGGTGGTGGATTTTTTACCCCCAGTATGGAGAGGTCTCTGAATTTTATACTGCTCAATTAGACTGCGAACAATTGATATGCGAAAGTCCAGGTACGTCATTGTCTTCCGTGGGTTTAGAGCTCTCCAAATTACTAAACAATTGTATATGGTTATATCCAGCTGGTGTAAAAATACTTTTTTATACCATTTGATTGTTTTTCGCAAAGAGGGATATGCGTGTAATACCTGATCTACTAGATCCACTCCACCCATATGCATATTATATTCCTGGATAATATTGGGCTTGAAAATTGACATTTTGTTACGAGCATCAATTTTTCCAGTGTCAATCATCAAAATCTTAGAGTTGCAATTGGATAATGCTGTAACAACCCTCCTGTCTTGCCAAGCAACATAGGTCAAGGGTGGGAGCTGATGCACCTGCATTTCTCTTCTTAGAGCCTTCGTATTCACATCTTTTGGCAAACCAATACGATTTGAGCATACTGTTCCAATTGCATTTGTTTTTCTTTTGTGTAAGGCCATGAATAATTTAGGGGAACTGTACCAATTACCTAAATATACAGTCCTACCTGATCAAGTACAGATTCCTTCAGGTGCATTACTATGGAACCAGATAACCCCAAATCTTTGTCTCCGGTGTTATCAGTCCCTTGGCCAGTGTATATGCAGCTATTGTAAAGATATCCTGTTTTAGTACAAAAGTGAATCGAGAAGATATTGACACATTGCTTCACTCACACTATTTATTCACAGGACATGTTTCAAGAGCTCTTGCTCCTATCATCAGCTGATACTCGACTAGTGCAAGTTGTAGTGGTTTCCTCTTTCTCCGTTTTGTCAATAGATGGCATGATGTACTTGTCAAAGATGTCCGGTGGTGGAGTTTCAAAATTCATGACTCTATGACGATTTTTGTTGATGAAGATTTTTTCCCATACGGAAAGGTCTATGGGGTGATTAACATATTTTATTAGAGATGTTTCCAAGTTGATGTCATGTCTAGTATTCAAAAAATGAAAAGCCACTGCTGATTTTTCTGTTTCACCATTTTTAATGTTTCTTATATGTTCTTTAGTTCTGATGTTAATATTTCTTTTTGTTTTTCCTATATAAATTTTAGGGCAAGTTTCACATTTGATCTCATAGATTCCTGGTTTTTCTTTGGTAGTGATTGAATTTTTGGGAGGGCCTTTTAACAAATTTCTGATATTAAACCTATTTTGAGGTGCAAGAGTTATGAGAAGATTTTTTGGAATCTGTTATAGGCTGATGGGTGGAAGGTGAATTTTTTAAAAAGTTTTTCTTTTTCTCCTATAGGTTCTAGGGTGGTGGTTTCTTTTATTTTCTTAGCTTTGTTGAGTCTGTTAACTGTTTTGTCTACTAAATTTGGGTTGAAACCGTTGGATATAGCTACTTTTTTTATGTGTAGGTATTCTTCTTGATAATCTTCTCTGTTTAGTGGAAAGTTGATCATCCGAAAGATTAAACTGTTGAAAATGGCATGTTGGTGTTGTTTTGGGTTGAAACTGTTGTTCTTAATGTAATTATCTGTGTGTGTCGGTTTCCTGTAAATACCAAAAGTGAGTTTGTTGTTCATTTTTTTGATCTTGATGTCCAAAAAGGAGAGCACACCATCCTCTTCTGTTTCCAATGTAAATTTTATAGCTGGATTTTGTATATTCAAAAGTTTAAGACTATCTTGTATGAGTTTTTTAGGTACTATTGCAAAAATGTCGTCAACATAGCGATACCACACTTTGAAATAATTTGGAAAAGCTTTTGTGATATGTGTTGCAAAAGCACTCATAAATAAATCTGCCAAGAAGGGAGACAATGGGTTGCCCAAAGCTAGGCCTGTTTTTTGTTTATAGATCTGTCCATTAAAGCTGAAAAAATTTTGATTGATACAAATTTCTGTAAGTTGTGAAAGTTCTTCTATTTCTTCAGATGTTATTTGTATTGATTTCAGCCATTTTTTGAGAAGTGGAATAAGCTCATTGGTAGGTGTACTTGGATATAAAGAAATGACGTCAAAGGAAACTAAAGCATCTGTAGAGTTGATCTTTGTGTCCTTCAGGAGATTTAACAATTCAAACGAGTTTATGATACTTAAATTTTCAAATTTTGTGAAAGATCTGAAGATATGAATCAGCCATTTTGATAGTTGGTAAGTGGGTGCATCAATGTTATTAATTATTGGTCTGAGGGTAATTTCAGGTTTATGTATTTTGGGTAAACCATATATCTATGGTGTTTTTGGATTGTCTATTTTATTGTTCAATTTATCTCTTTTAGTCATGATTTTACTGTTTTTAATTGCTAATTCCACAGATTTGCATGCTTTCTTTAATGGATTGCTTTCTAATTTAACAAATTCTTTTCCGTTTAAAAGGTTGTCCATTTTTTTGCGATAGTCTTCTTCGTCCAGTATTACTATTTTGTTACCCTTGTCTGCTTTTGTGTAGATTACCGGTTTTTCATTTAAATTTTTGATTAATTTTTTATATGAATAACTTTTTGAATTTGCATTTTGAATATGATCTAGAGTTTCTATGCACTGTGTTCTGATTGTAGATTTTTTATTATCGGGCAAATTATATATCGCTATTTCAATGTCCGCGATATAGTTTTCAATGTTTTTTGTGTAATCTACACATGTTTTTAGGCCTGTGTTTAGAAAATCAATTTCTTTCTCTGTGAAGTTGCATGTGGATAGATTCGTTACGTTGTTAGGTAACTAACTAAAGAACATCTAAGAAACATTAAAAATGGTGAAACAGAAAAATCAGCAGTGGCTTTTCATTTTTTGAATACTAGACATGACATCAACTTGGAAACATCTCTAATAAAATATGTTAATCACCCCATAGACCTTTCCGTATGGGAAAAAATCTTCATCAACAAAAATCGTCATAGAGTCATGAATTTTGAAACTCCACCACCGGACATCTTTGACAAGTACATCATGCTATCTATTGACAAAACGGAGAAAGAGGAAACCACTACAACTTGCACTAGTCGAGTATCAGCTGATGATAGGAGCAAGAGCTCTTGAAACATGTCCTGTGAATGAACAGTGTGAGTGAAGCAATGTGTCAATATCTTCTCGATTCACTTTTGTACTAATTTGTGCTTCACTGTCCCTACGCTTCTTCCAAGTTTATACTTTGATATCCTGTTTTACTTTCACATACATCAAAACTCTTTATGCCAAATCTGGCCCTCTTTGTTTTGATGTACTGTTTCCAACCTAAACGGCCCTTCCAAAGCATCAGGCTTTCATCAACAGTGATCTTTTCACATGGCACATAATTTTCTTTGAATTTTGAAATAATGTAATAAAAAACTGGTCTGATTTTGGATAGTTTATCATTCACATTTTCTGTGCAGGTGAAATGAAGGAAGCGCAAAATGGAAGTAAACCTGTTATTTGACATGCATTTCCCAAAAAATGGGGAAGCTAGCATGTCATCTGTAGACCAGCACATGTCTAGCGTAGGTTTACGAATAACACCCATGAGCATAATTAGACCAAGTTGTCTGTAAATCTCATTCATTGTTACTTCTGTCCACTTCTGCAATCTACTCTTAGGTCCTAAATTGCCTTTAGCAATCAGGTCTTCCTTCACCCTACTCGCATATACATTTGTTTCCGAAACAATGAGAGACAGTCAGTAGTAAAAAATTTTGTGAAAATGTCAATTGGTTGGCTGTCAGAAGTTAGCTGAGTATGTGGTTGTACACCAGAGGTTGTGCTCGTGAACGTATGTCTATTTGTGTTAGAGTTATTTTGACACCTCCATAATGTTGATTCTTCACGAACACCTGTCGGAAATGAGTCATTTTCCTCCTCACTGCTATCTATATCCTCAACACCCCCTTCAAAATCTGAAAACTCGCCATCAATGTCCAAATCACTGTCTAACAGCAAAAAGTTTTCCACTTTTTCTGATATAGTATCAGAAGCTCGCACTCATCCTACACTAGCTAATTGATTTGCTACATTACTAGTTGAAGCCATGATTAGCACTGAGGAAACTATTTCAACTGTGTTTTAGCTAAAGAAATTACTTGGAACTCTGACGCAGTCTAAATTACTGTATGAACTGAGCGAAGAAAAAAGTTACGTCAGCTAACATAAACTTCCATTGTGCAATTAGAGAGATGCTGACGGAGTTTTCTTTCCAGCATGTATACGCAATATATACAGTTATTATTACGTGTTAGCATAAACTGAAACCTATAAAGCTTGAACCCAACACTTCGTTTATTCAGCTGATATACACATATAGTTTGTAAAACAAAAGTACTCAGAATTAGGCGCGTTCGACGCAAAGAATGGCTTTCTTCACAGTGATACAAATTAATGAAATTTCAACGCTTTATTAATATAGTCTTTATTGTAATGATAACGCAGATGTATACAGCTTTTAATGGGCTTTAAACCAGTTTTTGTTTCCCTGAAATAACTTAATAAATACGGAAGATACAAATATTTATTTATGAAGCATTTTTGCAGCATTTAACAATTTAAATGTCCTGTTCTGTTTATTGGGTATCCGTTCCCTGCCGTGCAGGGTTTAAATGGCCATCGGCGAAGCGGTTAATAAGAATGTAAAAATAATATTTATCTTAAATGGTATATTGTAAGATGGCTTTGATTTGAAATAAAATCACTTAGGTCACATTCACAATTAAAGTGAACCATAAGAATGGCGTGAACTTTAAAGGTAGATCCTATGAAATGAAATGAAATGAAATGAAATGAAAACTTGCACAATGAATTATGTAAACATCAAAATAAACATAGAATTAGATGCACACTTATATCTGCCTCACACATAAGAAACTAACTAATCAGAAAGCTATCTTCATTGCATGACTATTTTGCCATCTGATATCAAATTTTCCATTGCCATATTTTAACTTGTTAGCTGCCTTTCTGTTGAATCATAGGCCAGGAATCACTGAAATATCTATAAAAATTACAGCAAGACGAAGGAATAAGCTAAATATACCTAACTAGTATGCCAAATTTAAAATAATATTTAATTGATTAGGATTCATTGAAAAACCTATCTGTAGTTTAATTAGCTTCTGAAACTACTCCATCAAAAAAATAAGAATGTAAGTGACGGGAGTGTTAAAAACAGATTGTAAATAGTTTTTCAATAAACTTGGACATCATTATAACTAAATTCCTCCAAATATGCATAATTGCAATGTATCATTTTCTCTCATTTCACATAATATGTTATGGAAGTTCACATCATCAATTCTATTTTGATTTTAGGAGATAACTCACCATTATGTTTGCCAAGAAGGTTGATTTATTTTAAATATATTAGTCCCAAGTAAATTACTTATTGCAGCTTGCATCTGCTCAGAACTAGCTATTTGAATTCAGCTTTGAGTTCATCTTTTTTTGTTCTCTCTTTTTGATTAGCTAGTACAACATATAGCTACAAAACTTGGCCGGCATATGCACAGCCAATCTCCCAGTCAGATAATGTACGACTTGGCTGGTAGTTGCACTGCCCATCACATGAATGTCACATAAAATCCCAATTCCCATTAACAATTATCAGATTAAACACAAAACACTCTGTATCACAGGAGATGTTGAAAATACTGTCCATCTACATCAATACATTTACAACATCTGCTGAGGAAATTTTGATTTACGCACATTAGTTCAGCTACCAAAATAGCATTGATATGTGTCCCGATATTTTATTTTAATTCTGTTAATGTGTGGGAATTAGTTTTGTATACTTTTTTCAAGTTGTACCATATATAAAACTCACATGTTGTAAGATCCCAGGACCAAGCAGACCATAAACCCTTACTAATGACTCTATCCTTAAACATTTCTGAAATAAAATGTAATGGCTCAACAGTTGTATGTGCAGTGACAGAGTCCTGCTGGAAATAGCCAGACTAACAAGCAAAATCTGTCAGCTGTTCAAAATATGGAGCCATTATATTATTTGTGCATCTTTCTCTATTTATCCTATTTTCATAAAAAATAATTCATGTTATTCTGTATGCATTTATTGGCAACATATCCAGATTTTTTTTGATAGTCAAATGGGGAATTTAGTGTCATGACAGTAGGTTGGCCATGGTAGCTCAATGAGTAAGAGCGACTGGACGGAAACCATGAGATCCATAGTTCAAATCCTGGCCATGGCATTGAATTTGTCATGTCTCTATCAAAAGAAAACCTTAGCCTATATGTATGTAGATATATAAAGTTTCCATATAATAGAATAGTAGTATGGAATAGATGTAATGGGCCAGACAAGAAGGAGAACTGAGGATGGGATGATGAGAATAGCAGGTTTGAAGAACTTGGAAAAATGGAGCGGGAGTGGAGCGAGAATGATGGGAAGGAATAGTGAAAACACAGAAGCACTCACCATGGCACAAAGTCCAAAGACTTTGAGCTTTGAATGAGCTTCTTAGCTTACCAAACCACTCTAGTACACTCTGTATAAGCATAGAAGTTTTGTAGCAGTTTGCAAAACTATACCTGTTCTTTCATAAAGAAAAGTATTGTAAGTTCATTGTTGATACACTGCAAACAACATATTGTAAGTGATAGCATGTAATCTACAACAAAATAAAAATATCTCACAGTAACTAGTGAGTGCACCATCAAACTGAATTGGTGCATTGAAGAAAGTGTTGGCACTCCGTACAGAAATAAGGTTGTAAAGTGCCATGTATAGGTGTAATCTCTGAGCACAAGAGCATAGCTTCATTGTGGGCTAGACCAGTATGTGAAAGCTCTGCTTTCCACACCACTATAAAGATATCTAAGGAAGGAGATAAGCTACCTCACCACAGGGAGTATGAAAGAACAAGGTGGTTTTGCTGTCCAAGTGGGTATGTCCCCAAACAGGAACACTGCGTGGAGCATCTTGAGGGGCCTTTCTGCAAAAGTGAATACTTGTGTGGCAGAGAAAGGACAGCAGTGGAGTGCACAAAGGACAAAAGATCAGGGAACATGAAAATGGAATAAAGATTAGAAAAATAAAGAGAGGCTGGTCATACACAGGAGTACTACAATAATAAAAGCTAATCTGACAAAACCAACTGTGCAAACATTGTCTACAATAATCAAAGTTAAACTGTTAAAATCTTTAAGTACACCCATAGAATTGGATATTTGGGAAAAAATATTCATAAACAAAAACCGTGATAAAGTTATAAATTTTGAAATCTCGGCATTAAATGAAGTATTAAAACTTAGTGCCCCTAACACCAGATGGCAGAGTGATCGGAGCTCCGTAGTAGTGGAAGAAGAGGAATGTCCATTTAGTCACCAAACAGCTGAGGATGAGATCGAATGATCTTGAAAACGTTTCAATTATACAACACGAAAGTGAAGTTTGAGTGTAAACATAGTGACTCATAAATCAAACTCAAATATAAATCAAAGTAGAATTTACATAAATATGTGTATTTATTACAAATGTCTGTATATTCATTTTCAGACCAATTGAAAGCTGGAAAAAGAATCAGGATCAAAAATTAAAAAATATAAGTGATTCAACAATAGGAGAAAGTTATGTTACTAAGATGTGAATTCCAAAAAATAAAAATAAAAGAGAAAGTAATAAGTTAAATTTCTATCGTAATTCCTGGTGAGCATAGATATAAGGCTAAGTGCTGTAGAGTAAGTATAGTAATTAATGGTAGGGTGCATATATTGCTTCCTGACATTTAAGGGAAGCAATTCAGAAATAAATCCCTCTACAACAACCATACATTCTAAATTGTAAAACTCAATAAACTTACTGCAGCTGTGACATACTCTCTCACGTACTTCACTTTGGGCAGATTAAAATCTGTGTGAACTTAAAAGTAATATAACTCTCTTGAACATTACAATAATATCATCATTAAACAATATACACCGACATAAACTATGCCACAATACAGTTAAATCTCGATATATGCCACAAGAGATCATGAGCTTTGACACTTCGGGATGGAATTACAAATAAACAACTTCATTATATAGCATAAAGCATGTGTTGTCACACTATGAAACACACATTTACTGGTGTTTCTGATACATCACAACATAAAGAAACCCATGGCATAATAGCCCATGTGGGCCTATGCCTGCCAACCCGACTGTCGGCCATATGTCCACAAATGTAAGGTAGAAATTGGCGATCATCCAAACATCACAACATAAAGCTATAATAGTACAAATAACTGGTAAGGAAGCGAAAGAATGTGATAAATTGTATAAAATTTTGCTTAACCCATGATTTAGCAATGAGGGGTCACAATGAAACAGGAATCACCAAGCCAGGGCAGTTCCTTAGATTTTTTATCTCTCTTCATTAATCTCAATACTAAGTTAGATGACAATGTCAACATACCAATACTGCAGTATGTAAATGTACTTCACATAATATACAGAACAAACTATTGGATTGTATGTATCAAGTACATTTGAGAAATTAATGAGACATAAATGCTGCTGATTATGTTTCTATGCAGACTGACAAAACAATGGATGTAGCTTGCTGCAGTCAGTTTGTGATCATTTTATGATACATTAAAGGGTGTAAACTCATTCAAAGGTTTCTGCCTTTTGAAGAAATTCATATCGAATAACCAGTGGTCTCAGTGATGTTTGATAAAGAAGTTGTAACCTATAGATAAGAGTTAAACTGAAAAATTCAATGCCACAGCTGGGATTTGAATCACGGATCTTATGGTTTCCATCCAGTCACTCTTACCCATTGAGCTACCATGGTCAACATGCCGTCATGACACTAAATTCTCCAATTGGACTTGTATGTTTTCCTGGTAAACCAATAGCTGCTCTGGTATTTGAGGTACACTATTTGTGGCAACTTACTATTGTAAATACTTGACTCCCAGGCTTCATCCTTAAACTCTTATTATTTAAGTTAATTGATAAAAATTAATTGTTCTTTAACACTAGCCATGCATAAGCTAAGGATTTGGATAGATAGAGTCAAACTGAAAAATTCGTCGAAATTTAACTGTATTGGAACACCACAGTGAAGCGAAATAATGAAGCTGATGTGTAATAAATATGACTTATCTATAATTTAATAATGAAAAATTCATGTTCAATATGTTTATTCCAAAAACAAAATCAGCTAAATCGAAATTTAACTGTATTGGAACACCACAGTGAAGGGAAACACTTCGTAATAAATATGATTCATTTATAATTTAATAAAATCAGTTAATTTTTTTTTAATGCCAATATTGGTAGATTGATAATATTTTTGTCGTCTTCATCAAAATGCAGTGATCTCTTGCGGTCATGTTTATAATAAATTCATTTCACCTGCTTCCACAACAAGATCGTTCTTTCAATCATGGGTTTTGAACAATGTTCATGAAAACAAACTTTATTTACTACAGTGATTGGAGAAGATTGAGCAAGAAGATGAGTGGGATGAATAATAATAAGGGAAGCTTTTGGGTTGAAGAATTCAGTGAACAATTCAAAACTTTTGTTTCTTCTAAATTTGTTCTGGAACATTATGAAACATATGTGTGTGGAGGAATTTAGTAATAGTGACATCAAAATTAATCTCAGAAACTATTTGTAGTTGGTTTATTAATACTTGTCACTTACTTATTTATATTAATGAGAGATTATTTTCAAAGGCAGAAGATTGAAAGTGGAGGCAAATGCCTTTGAAACTAGTCTCTCATTAATATAAACAAGTAAGTGACAAGTATTAATAAACCAACTACAAATAGTTTCTGAGATTATGAAACATTTTCACATTCTGCACATTAGAATTCAGATGCAAATTGCTGATAGTGTTGCAGTATCTAATGCTTTATAGTATTTTGAATCAGCTGTGTCTGAATTTTGTGAGAACAGTAGAAGATACCAGGTTGATGATAACTTTCCTCCTTCAAGAAAGTGACCGAATTAAGGCTCTAAAATGAACCTGAATTCAGTTGCCAAATAAGTATGTAGCTCAGTGGTACCAAATGAAAGGACAATTCCCACAGTTCAATACCTTTGAGATTATTGATCCAAAGAAATTTATTACATTCAGAGAAAATTTACCTGCTGATTCTGTGAGAAAATTTGTATCAAATTATAATCTCATGATCTCTTATGAAAAGTTAAAAAATTAAATGTCGTCCACAATTGGGCGTAAAGGAACGTCCAGTTTGTGGATCTTCGGAAGTCCATACATTCTAGAAGGCTTGGAACCTGACGGTGATACCACCTTCTTAATTTCTGAAGTATGGCAGGATCTTTTAATAAGTTGTATAGTTTATAGTTGTATAGTTGTATATTTAATTTACTGAAAACATTCTTTTGTTCAGTAATGCGAATTTTGATAGTGTTTTGTCTTTGTTTATATTGGTGTTATATGCAGTGTTTCATTTGTGGTTATAACATTTTATAAATATCCTGATGATGGGAGCGATGCACACTCCCAAAACGTCAACATCTAATCGTCTTTTCACCTGGCTTGTTGCCCGAGAAAAAAGTGAGCATATTCGCCACCAAGAAAGCTTTAGGTCTTATTTTACATTCTTTTACGGGAAGGATACCTACCAGGAAATTAAAACATATCAACATCTTCGAGAGAAGAAGGGCAAACTGCTCAGCTCTCTTGCATTTTTACTGAGGTGCGGGGATGAGAAAACTATACCCTAGTTTGCCACACTACGCTAACCAATTAAGAATATGTCAACCTACAAGATCCTCAACTGTGCCAGTTCTGCACTGTTTAGAGTACGTATTAAACACACAAGGTACTCTCTTGATTCTCTTGATTGATGGCTGCTGCATTCCTTCTGGCAGCTCTCCTCTAAACTCTCTCCAATGGATTGGGATAGGGTGGACACCTCCACCTTTGCACAAGATCAAACCATGCTTCTCTGGAGTACCAAGCAACAGATGAAGAAGTTCGACTCACTGGTGCATTCCAAGGATGCCGTTCTGCCTCTACCTTCCAGCCGCATCATAGTCAACCTCATGAACCAAGAATTGGACGAATCCACTACTTCCATTTTGTCAAAAGGGTTAAACTTCATGCCAACTCAGAGTTATCTTCCAGTTGCTGATATCATCAACAGGGGCAATCCGCTATTCAGAAACTTACGTTAGATAGTGCCGAAGAAATACATACTGCGGTGGCCGCCGCTGTCACACTATACTTCCTAGGCGCAATATCAACTGAGATGAAAATTTAGCGCTTAAGAGACTTCGGAATGATGAAAACTTGGTTGTCTTGCCGGCAGACAAGGGTAATGCCACTGTGATCCTCTCCACAGCCCAATACTTAGAAAATGAAGCAGCTCTTAGATGATCTGGCCTACAGGATCGATAAGAATCCTACTCTTCCATTGAATGTCGGACTATACAACCTATTAAAAGATCCTGCCTTACTTCAGAAATTAAGAAGGCGTTATCTAAGTCAGGTTTCAGGCCTCCTAGAATGTATGGACTTCCGCAGATCCACAAACCAGACGTTCCTTTATGCCCAATTGTGGATGCCAGGAGCAGCCCTACATATCGGCTGGCACGTCACCTGGCTGATCTGTTACAACCTCTGGTAGTGGATTTCCCACATCATGTGAGTAACTCCACACAGTTTGTTCATACACTTAGGAACATTACCGTTGGCCCTTCTGATCTTCTTGTCAGCTTCGATGTATTTTCTCTATTTACAAGAGTACCACTTTAGGAAGCCATCCAACTTCTGAAGGAGCATTTTCCGGCTGATATCGTAGAGCTCTTCCGACATACCCTGACATCCAGTTTCTTCTTGTTTGGTGGTACTTTCTATGAACAAGTAGACGGAGTAGCAATGGGCTCCCCTTTGTCACCAGCTATAGCTAATTTCTATATGGAACCCCTAGAACATGAATTACTTGCCACAGCTCCACTTAAACCATCTCATTTCTATAGTTACATGGACGACACTATTGTAATTTGACCACATGGATGACAATTTGCCTAGCTGTCTTGCACATTTCAACAGCCTTCGACCTCAGATACAGTTTACCATGGAAGTTGAGAAGGATGGAACTCTTCCACTCCTGGACATTCTTGTTTCAAAAAATAGCAACTGGGGCCTGCTGTATACCGCAAGCTTACACACACTGATCTCTATCTGAACGCTCATAGTTTCCATCATAAGTCTCAGCGACTGGGAATTCTCCATACACTGGCCCACAGAGCTTTGTGTATCTCTGATCCCAGCCACTAAAAACAAGAATTACAGCACCTGAGACTCACTTTCCGTTGAAACAGCTACTCCGAATATGACATTGAAGCCTCGATCACCAGAGCTAGGAAAGGGAAACCTGTAATATAGCAAGAGCCAGATAAGCATACCGCTACATCCTGCATCCCGTTAACCGGCAATCTATCCAGCAGAATCAGCAGAATTCTCACCAAATACAACATCGGGACCATCCACAAGCCACCTCCGAAGATTAAACATCTGTTGAGACCAGTGAAAGACAAACTGGACTTCCAAGTTCCGGGAGTGTACGGCATTCCCTGTGAATGTGGGACACCATATATAGGACTAACCAGAAGGATGATCGCTACCAGAATAATCGAACATGAACGGAGCATTCGTTTAATGCAACCTGAGAAGTCAAGGCTGACAGAGCATTGTTTCGATAACGACCATCTTGGCAATATGCAACAGTTACTGGGTGCAGAGAATTAAAGAGGCTTTGGCGATCCTCTGAAAGGAGCACGGTTAATCGTGATGCTGGATTTCAATTCAGCTCCTATTGGAAACTGGCCTTAAAAATGGAAATCCGTCTATTTAAGAAGCAAAGATCAATACAGCTTGATAATCAAGTTAAGTAGTTAAGTTTCTTTGACATAATTTTCTATACTCACGCCATCTCCTGACCTGGCATTTAATTTACTGAAAACAGTTTTTTGTTCAGTAATGCGAATTTTGATAGTGTTTTGTCTTTGTTTATATTGATGATATATCCAGTGTTTCATTTGTGGTTATAACGTTTTGTAAAAATTGTCACCCGAACGTTGGAACACCCTATAGAACCGGCTGGAGGCAGCAGCAGGAGACGGAGGCGTTCGGACACACCCCCTCGTTTGACTTATTGCGGTAGCGAGGGGTGGCTGGAGAAAAAAAAACATTACTGTGCCATCTCTTTCCGCTGCCCTTGATTTCTCGAACTTACGGGATATTTCATCTAATCCAGAACATTCTCAATCGGCCAGCTCACCCTATATAAGCAACACGCTGGGCTGGAGGAGAGTCAGTCAGTCAGTGCTTGACGAGCTAGCGAACGGACGAGAAGATTGTGTACGTGCATCGGAACAGTAACGGACGAACTAGTGAATTGTAATTGTGTGCCTTACGTAACTCTGTGTAATTGGCAAGTGTTTAACTGTAAGTCGGTGGAAGTAAAGAACATTTTCGAGTGGTGCAATTGGACTTTTCATTTCACGAACCCACAAAGTCACACTGGTGTCAGAAGTGGGATGACAACATCACCGAACATTACAGCCATCGCGGCATTGGAAAAGATTTTGGAGAAGCTGACAGAATAGAAGGCGGCCAACGACAACCTTACCGAAGAATGGCGAGCTGCGCTTCTGCATAGACTACAGAAAGTTGAACGCTGTCACCCGGAAGGACTGTTTCCCCTTACCCCGGATTGACGACACCTTGGACACGCTAGCTGGTGCACAGTGCTTCTCGACTCTGGACCTGAAATCGGGCTACTGGCAGGTAGCTCTAGACCCAAGAGACAAGGAGAAGACCGCATTCTCGACAGGCCAAGGGCTCTGGCAGTTCACGGTTATGCCCTTTGGCCTCTGCAACGCACCAGCTACCTTCCAACGCCTCATGGAGTCAGTGATGAGAGGGCTGACTTACGATGCCTGCCTGCTATACCTGGACGACATCATCATCGTCGGGAAGACTTTTGAAGATCACCTCGAGAATCTGAGTAAGGTGCTACAGAGACTGCAGGCGACCAACTTGAAGCTGAACGCGAAGAAGTGCCAGCTCTTCCGCAAGGAAGTGAACTACATAAGCCACATAGTCTCAGCAACCGGAGTGGCCACAGACCCGGAGAAGACGCAGGCTGAGAGATTGGCCTCGCCCAAAGGATAAGAAAGGGTTGCGCAGTTTCCTGGGGCTGTGCAGTTATTACCGCCGCTTCATAAAGGGGTTCTCCAACATCGCAAAACCCCTCACCCGCCTGACAGAGGAACACCGGCCTTATGTGTGGACAGAGGACGCCGAAAACGCTTTGCAGCACCTAAAGGAGACCCTGTGCAGTGCTCCAATTTTGGGTTTCCCACAACCGGGTGGCGCCTTCATTGTGGACACCGACGCTAGCGACCATTGCATTGGAGGTGTCCTATCGCAGATCCAGGACGGCCATGAGCCGGTGATAGCCTACTACAGCAAGACGCTATCCAAGGCAGAGAAGAACTACTGCGTCACCCGACGAGAGCTACTGGCGGTAGTAAAGACATTGGAGCATTTCCACAAGTACCTGTACGGTCAGCCATTTCACCTGAGGACTGACCATTCCGCCCTAACCTGGCTATTGAGCTTTAAGAACCTGGAAGGCCAGACAGCACGTTGGGTCCAGAGGCTGCAGGAATACGACTTCACCTCGGAACATCGTAGAGGGAAGAGCCACGGTAACGCAGACGCCATGTCCCGAAGACCCTGTCCAGAAGAGTGCGGCCAGTGCACAAGAGTGGAAGAGAAGGAGCGTGCCGCAGCAGTCCGAGTAGTTGTGGCAGTGCCTGCGGACGGCTGGGATAGCGCAGACCTGAGGAGGGAGCAGCTGGTGGACGCAGACTTGGGGCCACTCTTGAGGGAAGTGGAGGCAGGGACGAGACCAACCTGGGAGGACATCGCACCGAGGAGCGCCACCTACAAATCGTACTGGGCCCAATGGGACTCGTTGAATACCAGAGATGGCGTGCTGTTCAGGGTATGGGAATCACCCGATGGGAAGATGCAGAGAGAACAGCTGGTACTTCGCCGGAGTAAGGTCCTGGAAGTCTTGGAAGAAGTGCACGCCGGTACTTCAGGGGGACACCTGGGAGCGAACCGAACGATTGACAAACTACGGCAGAGCTACTACTGGCTGAGACTCCGAGCAGATGCTGAGAGATGGTGCCATCAGTGTCACGTATGTGCGGCGAGTCGCGGCCCCCAGACTAGGAGCCGGGGTCGCATGCAGCAGTACAACGTCGGAGCGCCATTCGAACGGATCGCCGTTGACATTGCTGGACCGTTCCCAGTTTCTGACCGAGGCAACAAGTACCTAATGGTGGTCGTGGACTACTTCACCAAGTGGCCGGAGGTGTATGCCATCCCAAACCAAGAGGCAAAGACAATCACAGACTGCCTCGTGGAGCAAGTGTTCTGTCGATTTGGGGTGCCGTTAGAGCTACACAGTGACCAGGGTACCAATTTTGAGTCCAACCTAATGAAGGAGGCACTACAAAGGCTTGGGGTGAACAAGACCCGCACGATGCCTCTACATCCCCAGTCGGATGGCATGGTCGAAAGATACATCAAGACCTTAGAGGAACACCTGAGGAAAGTGGTGGCCAGCCATCAGCGAGACTAGGACATCAGGGTACCACTGTTCTTGCTGGCCTACCGCTCGTCTACGCACGACACAACTGGGATGACGCCAGCCAGTTTAATATTCGGCCGAGAGTTACGCCTCCCTTGTGAGCTGGCTTTTGGAAGCCCTCCGGAGGCGAAACAGCCAGCGACCGAGTATGTGGAGATATTGGTGGACCATCTCCACGACATGCACGAGATGGCCCACCAGAACATCCAGAAGGCGAGCGACCGCATGAAGACCAGGTATGACAGGCAAGCCAACAGCCAAGGGTTCCAGCAAGGTGACCTGGTCTGGTTGTACCGTCCTACCCGGACTAAGGGATGCTGCCCAAAGCTCCGGCAGCCATGGCAAGGACCGTACCGGGTGGTGAAGAGGATGAACGACGTGGTCTACCGCATCCAGAAGGTTCCCCGAGGGAAGATGTTGGTGGTACACCTGGATCGCCTGATACGATGGTGCTGTTCGGGACGAACAGCTTTGAGGAGGGAGCAGTGTCACCCGAACGTTTGAACACTCTATAGAACCGACTGGAGGCAACAGCAGGAGATGGAGGCGTTCAGACACGCCCCCTCGTTTGTCTTATAGCGGTAGCGAGGGGTGGCTGGACAAAAAAAAACATTACCGTGCCGTCTCGTTCCGCTGCCCTTGATTTCTCGAACTTAGGGGATATTTCATCTAATCCAGAACATTCTCGATCGGCCAGCTCACCCTATATAAGCAACACGCCAGGCTGGAGGAGAGTCAGTCAGTCAGTCAGTGCTTGACGAGCTAGCGAACGGACGAGAAGATTGTGTATGTGCATCGGAACGGTAACGGACGAACTGGTGAATTGTAATTGTGTGCCTCACGTAACTCTGTGTAATTGGCAAGTGTTTAACTGTAAGTCGGTGGAAGTAAATAACATTTTCGAGTGGTGCAATTGGACTTTTCATTTCACGAACCCACAAAGTCACAATATCCTGTTGATGGGAGCAATGTACACTCCCGAAATGTCAACATCTAATCATCTTTTCACCTGGCTTGTTGCCCGAGAAGAAAGTGAACTGTGGTATATAGTTTTTGCGCAATGTAGATTCATCCAGCACCCTTTTATTTGTGTGTTTTTCTGAAAATACACAAAGCTGCACATTATTCAATTTATACAACGGAATATCTTCAACCACTAATGCTAAACTTAAATCTTTAGAAAATGTATCACTAGAACTTGATTGTTCACCAACATTGCCTTTAATCAGTTGCTGGTTTAACTTAGATTTATTCTTAAACCACTCTTCATGCTTCGTTGTATTAAATGCACAATTACTTTTTTTCTTTGCAGAAACACTTGGCATTTTGTAACTGCAATATCGAACTGAACTAAAAACCGTAGCGTAAGAAGATGCAACTTGGATCTTACAGACTCAGCATCCTTGTGTTATTGCGATATCTGACTGATGAGTTGACACTACGCAATCATGCGCACCTTGCTGTACTGAATACTGCAGCTTGGAACTTGCAGAATCACCATGCTTGTTCATGACATCATTGTGTTTTCTCAGGTGATAAGTGACTAATGAAATCACTCTAGTAATCGCAGCAAGTAATTTTTCTCCTCGCAGTATCATTGCACAATACCAGTCTACATCCTAGTGTTTCTTTCTTATGAATTTAGCCGAGTAAATAGCGAATCATTGATAAATCATGGTTAACTGTGAAATATGCACATTTAAATGTACAGGTTTGGGCAAAATATGCTGTTTTAATTAAACATTGTAAAATAAGTATGCAAAAACGTTTTCCTGCAAAATAAGCATAAATAAGCAAAAACCAAAATAGTTTAAGCTGCTCATCTAGGTGTGTCTTATGGGCGTACTTTGTCTTATCTTGGATGTCAATATTAGCAAAAAATTCCTGTGCTGTGGCAGTTCTGCCTACATCTTCTGTATCTAAGGAGTACAGCACTGTTTTTACTTCAATGAAATGTTCTGCCTAGTATGGCACAGCCTTTAACCAAGAACCCCATCGATTTAAAACTGACTGAGGAGGTAGACAAATTTGGAGGGAATCATGAATTTTTTTAATGCTTATCGGTGACAGTATGAACACTTCCTTTACCCTAGAGACAAGAAGATCCACGTCTTTATATCAAGTCCTAATTGTTTCAGCGACACAATGTAAACTGTCTTATGATAAAATTATGGCTAGGAATGAAAATTTACTTTTAAATGTACATAAAGTGGATAAAATAAGCTATTTAAATTAAAAAGCATAAAATAAGTAAGCAAACCCTGCATTTCAGCTAAAAAGCATTTATAAGCATTTCGCTAAGAAATCCAGGCTATAGTAATAACTTTAAATCTGTAAAGATGAAATGCTTTTCATAAATATGTATATAAAAGTTGACAAACTGACCCTGTCATTGTAAATATGTTTAAGAATAGGTGTAAGGACTTTAAATCTAAAACTTAAATACTTTTTGTAAATATGTATATAAAATTTAAATTTATATATAGTAAGTTGCCATAAACAATGTATCTGGATTACGAGAGCCCCTAGTGGTTTACCAGGAAAATATATGAGTAAAATGGAGAATTTAATGTCATGATGGCACGTTGGCCATGGTAGCTCAATCGGTAAGAGTGACTGGATGTAAACCAGGAGATCCGTCGATCAAATCCCAACCATGGCATTGAATTTTTCAGTAGTATGTAAAAGTTGACACATTGACGATGTGAGAAACTGTACCAGTCTGTTGACAATAAATGTATTCATTCGTTCATTCATCTATAGCCAAATATATCTATATATTCTGTCTTTATTGAGCAACATTTGGATACTTGCATACTTTGAGAATATGCCACTAGAAGTTCATTGAAACATGCTCTTTCAGCAAGATGTCCATCCTGTTTACATGGCAGCATGACACCGGGAATACTGTGTAGGAAATATCCTAGTTTAATGGAATTTATGAATTATATATATATATATATATATATATGAATGGAATGGAATGGAATTTATGTCCTATTGCAAGAGTGCCCTTAAAATTCCCAAATCTTACTTCACAAACTATTTCTCGGAAGCAACATGAGAAATCAGTTCACTAAGAATTTATAAAAATCACCTCATAAACAAAATTCATACAACAAATGCAATTATAATGCCTGCAATAATGTGCAGGACACAGTGCTATTGAGGAGAATGCATAGGCATATTCATTTATTCTGCTTAAATACAAATGATTCATAGCATCGTCAAATCAAACTTGTGTACATGTATGGAAATAATGACACAGTTATTAATATATACTAAAACAAAAATTTAGAGTAAACTTATATACAATAAAATACCATGTTTATAGTATATAATACATAACAAGTACTACTTATTTATGCAGTAATTAAATCCTTTAAGATATTCGTCAAGTGAATAGAAGCAGCCTTCTAAGCAGAATTTCTTTAATTCTTTCCTGTATATATTCATATTATCAATATTTTTTAAATAGGTAGGAAGCTTAATATACAACTCATGTGCTGCAGCAGTAGGTTTGCTTTTATATATTTGTAATCTGTGTGAGTCGATGTGAAAGTTTGTGTTCCCTCTAGTGAAGTGCTTATGTATTTGATTGGTTTGGCTACAATTTGTCTGCTATAGAACTGTAATATGACTCCATAGATGTATAGAGAGTATAGAGTTAAGATGGTTAGGTTTTTGAAAGCTTGTCTACAAGAATCATTAACTCAAATGCTCTTTGAATCACACTGCATGATGCAGAGCAGGCCAACCTATTGCTCAGTATCTTTTGACACCACCCAGTAAATATGCATGTATGCTTGTATTGTTGTTATTATTGTTTAAATTAATTTTTGCAGGAGTATTATTGCGATCGTGATAATGACTGTGGAGATGGTTCAGATGAACCATTTTCATGTGATAAGAAATGTCGGAGTAATGAAATAGCATGTCGTAATGGAAAATGCATCTTAGCATCCTGGACTTGCAATGGCAAGGATGACTGTGGAGACAATTCTGATGAAGATGATGCTGCCTGTGGTTAGTACTGAACCTTTTTTGCATTTTCTCATCCTGTTTTATGGTTAACTCCTTAGCTATCAATATACTGTTTGCCAGTATCCATTTAAATCATAGTCAATGATATAAGTTTATGTATATTCAAGGAAGCAAAGTTCTTTTAAACTTATTTCAGGAAAACAAACACCAATTATTGTGAAACTATGGTCCGTAGGAAAAGTGTGTATACTGTATTGATGTATTTTGTATTGTAGTTTACTACATTTAATTTTATCATAGAACGTTCATATTTAGCTTATAGGGAATATGAGTAAAATAAAGCAGTTTAATTTAATTTTTCCTGAACTGCAGTTTACATAAACATGCGAAAATGAAATCACCAGATATGTCATTGGATACACACAATGCAGTTTACCTATCTGGGACATAAATGGTTTCTCCTGTATCATACATTTACAAGATCTGGCATAAAGTTTATGTTGGCAAGAGCTTCTCTTTCTTCCATAGTGCTATAGCTTAAATCAATCCTTGGCTTCTTTTAGCTTTTGCATCCATTCTTCCCTGTTTGTTGCATCTGTTTGCAAGTTCTTATTATCCAGGAAGCTTTTCATATTTCTCCTAACCTCATCAAGCCATCTTTCCCTTGATCTACCAACTATTCTGTTTCCATACCTACATTTTCCCTTTTAATGATTTTAGAGGTATACTTTGGTCACTCATCCTTAATATATAATTTGATTATCCTTATCTAATTCTTTATATGCATTATATAATTCATTGTATAATTCATTTTGACTGTTGAATTTCTTATCTGAAATGTTCATTATTGATATAGCCAATTATTGCGTCTAAATATGTAAGATCTTGAACTGTATTTACTTTTATTTGCTCTGATTTTTGTCTATTATTATTCATGTTGCTCTTACATATCAGTACAAAACATTTTGATTTTCTCCACATTTACATATAGCTCTTATTTCATGAGATCTTCCTTGCAAACCTTGGAATAATAATTTGATTAAATCTCTTCATGTTCTTGCCGTTATATTTATGTCATCAGCATAAGCGACCAATTGTACAAATTTGTGCATTAGGATACCATCCATATTTACGTTCCCTGTTGCATACTTTAAAGCATTGGGACCAGTCTATCTCCTTGTTTTAAGCCTTTAGTAGAATATATCATATCGGTAAGTTCCTCTTGTATTTTAACTCTTAAACATTGATTTGTCTGTTACTTTTAACCAGTCTCACTAATTTCCTTGAAATTTCAAAATTCAGCAGGATACTGTACAATTTCTTTCTCTTTATAGAGTCGATGTGCTTGCTTGAAATCTATGAAGAGCTGATACACTCTACTTCTATAGTTTCTCCAGCATTATCATAACATTGGTCTATGTTGATTCACTCTTTCTGAATCCTACCTGATATTTATCTGTTGTCTGTTCTGGCTACTGTTCTAATCTGTTTTTAAGTAACATTGTGAAAACTGTATAACAATTGCAAATTATGATATGCCTTTTAGTTAATTGATGGAAATTAATCATTTCTTCACACTAGCCATATATAGGCTAAGGTTTTTGATGGATAGAGTCAACATGAAAAATTCAATGGAATGGCTGGGATTTGAACCACAGATCTCCTGGTTTCCGTCCAGTCGCTCTAACCCATTGAGCTACCATGGATGGCACGTTGGTCACAGTGTTAATTCCAATTTAAAGTTGTCAAATTATTGCATGATTATTTAGCCATGAAAAGGTTTGGTCTTGATGGAACCCACATAATTTTGATGCAAACTCAAACAGATGCTCATGTCAATAGATGCACAAAAATGCTCAAGAAATACAATGGTGGTGCCTCAAAAGACATATATACAATTGTAACAAGTGAAAAATCATGGATCTATGCACATGAGCCGGAACATAAACAGCAGTCGACTGTGTGGGTGTTTGAAGATGAAGCAAATTGAAACTGATCTTGCTGATCCTTTTATGAGTTTTTTTTTTTTTTTTTTTTTTTTTTTGAAATTCAAGTTACTAAAGCTTTTCCTTTGATTTTTAAAACATGGTATAGATATGTTGATGTTATTTTTGTTATTGTTCCTGAAAAACAAATTAATGATGCTTTAAAATTACTAAATTTACAAGATAAAGCTATAAAATTTACATTAGTAACTGAAATTAATGGATTTCTTCCTTTTTTAGATTTGAAAATAATAAGAAATAACAACACATTAGATTTCGGTATTTATAGAAAATCTACTCATATTGATAATTACATAAAAAATAAAAGTTTTAATCTTTTTTCACATAAATTTGCTGTTTTTAATAGTTTGATTTATAGATTAATAAATAAACCCCTGAATAAAGAAATATTCAATAAAGAATATAAACATATTATTAATATTGCTTTAATTAATGGTTTTAATAAAGATTTTATACAAAAGAAGATTGAAAAATTTAAATATCAAAAAACTGTTAATGATATTTCTACTCTTAAAAAAATAAAAGATGATTATAATTTTAAAAAATTTACTTACCATCCTTGGTTTAATAAACATTTTCAAAAAATTGTTAAAGAAGTTGGTTATAACTTTAGTTCCTCAAAATAAATATAGTATTAAAAATTTATTACAATTTTCTAAAAAAGACAAAATTCCTAATAATAAAAAATCTGGAATTTATCAATTTGATTGTTTGGATTGTGATCAGGTTTATATTGGAAAGACAAAACGTAGTTTGGAACCAGAAAGAAAGAATATTTTTGTAACATCAAATATAAACAAATTGATAAATCATTTTTGTTCATTTAACCATGAAATAAATCCCAAAGTTAAATTATTAAAACAATTAAATGATCCCATAGTTAATAGTGTGGGAAAAAATATTTGTTTTAAAAAATAAACATCGTGTAATGAATTTTGACATACCGGCAATCGATTCTGTTTTTAGGTTTGTTTCATCTTCAGATGTTGGTAATGTGTAACATAACAAAAGAAAATAACATCTTAACCAAGATTTCCTTAACAACGGAGTTGGGTATTAACTGATGATGGAAGCAAAATACTTTTGAAATCGATTTTATAAAGAAGACGGAAGTAATAACATCAACTTCTTAAGTTAAGTGAAGATTGTTTTACAAATATTTTTATTTAATATTTGTTGCTTCACTGTGACTAGCTTCATTTTCTGTGTGATCTGGAGTTCCAAATCTTGCAATTCAATGTTCATAGAAGCCTTTGGCCACAATTTCTGCAGTTATAGTTGGTAAAGTTGTTTACCAGGTCTTCGACGCGCTCGTCCACTTGACCCATCCACTTGGCCAGGTTCGTGACGTCATCCCTCACGCCGGCCAACTGTTCTGCGCCTCGTTCGCAGCCTTTATTTCTGTATCCAGGCTGTCGTTGGCCACTTTCATTTCCGTGGCTAATTCGGTCTTCATCTCGGTCATCATCTCAGCGAGGTTGTCGTTTGCTTGTTCTCATTTCTTCCATCTTGGCGGTGAAGCTCTCCTGTGCCGTTTCCATCTTCATATCGAGGGTGTCATTCTCTGTCTTCATTTCTTTCAGCTCTTCTAAGATCTTCGCCAATGCGGCCTCCATCGTTGTCATCCCACTCCTGACACCAATTGTGACTGCGAGGATCTCATAGTTTCAAAATCTGGTTTGCGGAAATTTATAACAACTTTTGCTGCGGAAAAGGACATGAAATTGGCAATCAGCTGTCTTCAAGGCTGATGCTGAGTTTTGCTGCACGAAAACAAATGAAAGAAATCACTGCGGTAGACATCAATCATCAACTGTCGTAATAACCAACAAATAACTGCTGCTCCTAACACCTTGCAGGTATTTATACCGTCCCAGCCATTCGAGAACTTAAGTGGCAGCAACAAGGGACAGAACTTTCTGGAGCCTCTCTCTCTTTCTTTTTCTCTCCTGCTAAGCGCCTGGCTCCTCCTTGTGGCAGCAGCAAAACAATACTACACGGTGACAATATGCTTTAAATAAGTCAACTTTTGAGGAAATTGTCTTGTTTGTCAAAATATAGTGAAAATCTTCTATTCTGGGCCCTGGGTATCGATCAGGAACTATTCTGTCGTATTGTCGTCTTTAATCACCATACAGATGCACATTACCATTATTCTTGTTCAGCATATGGATAGGACTAGCCCATTGTGATTTTGAAGGTGTGATAATGTTATTGTCCCAACATGAATTTAAACTCTTGTTTGGCAATTTTCAAACATTTCTGATCTAGAGGTTGAGCTCTACTAAATACTGGTGTCCCATTGGTGCTTATGTAATGCTTTACATCATGGTTTATGCTACCTGGGTTTAGGTTTGTTTTAGTTATTTGCAGATACTGAAAAGTAAGTGAGAAAATTTTTCTTCTTTTTCTTGTTTGCTCATTGTGCTAATGTCTTTTTCTTCTGTGATTGCTGTGACATCCCCTTTAAGAAAAGGTTGGGTCACACCGTCTATGAACTTCCAGTAACTAATGTCTACTAGAAGATGGAATTTATTCAGAAAATCGACACCTATAATATAGCTTTAGTAGGTTTTCCAGTGACAAACGGCCACTCAAACTGAGCCTAATTCCTAAGTCGAGGTTACATATTTTCAAACCAAAATTTTCAAATCTCACTACCATGGCAGCATATAACTTGTAAGTATTGTCTACTTTATCACTGGCCCTGCGGGAAATATGATACATCGGCTTCACTATCGATTAAATAGCGCAAACCCATGTTTCTGTCCTTGACAAATAATCAGTATTTGCTGCAATTAATTTCGTTCCCCACAGCAGAGCTTGCCACTATCTCTACTGCTTGTTGGAGTTTTCCTGATTCTCCCAACTACAGGGTTGTGTACACTTTGCAGGATCACATTGATTTCCAAATTTGAAGTGGAAATAGCAATATTTTCCATTAGGCTTGTATCTTCCTCTGGAATTGTGGCAGCTTGAACTGCGATATCGAGGATTGTGGTTCCGAGACTGGGAAGAACATCCAGTAGATAGCACTGCAATCTGTTGCTCCACAGATGAGATTTTATTCATAACATCACATATTGTCACTGAATCTCTCGACCAATGCTCCTTTTCTTCTCTGGAACTGCTACTCATGTAATAAAGTTTGGAACAGGGATTCATTTCCACTATCCTATCAGCCATTACTGTAACTTTCCCAGTGTTTCTTCATCAACACTTAAAATAGCTTTAATAGAATGAGGTTATTTCTTGAGCCACAAAATCCTGAGTACTTTCTCTGAAATATCTGCTCCCGCTAGCGCTTGCATTCTATGCAGTAATTAACTTAGTTTCAAATCTCCCATTTCTATACCTATTACCAACCGCTTGATACGCTTGTTTTCACTTTCTTTGAATATTGCAAACATGCATTCTTTGGCCACAGAATAATTATTCGTTTCACTAGATTTAACAATTTCCCAAATAAATATTAAAAGCAGAAGCATTATTAACAGTGAAGTGTTCTTCATTTTTGAGTTTGATTTATGAGTCACTATGTTTACACTCAAACTTCACTTACTTGTTGTATAATTGAAACGTTTTCAAGATCATTCGATCTCATCCTCAGCTGTTTGGTGAATAAATGAACATTCCTCTTCTTCCACTACTACGGAACTCTGATCACTCTGCCATCTGGTGTTAGGGACACTAAGTTTTAATACTTCATTTAATGCCGGGATTTCAAAATTTATAACTTTATCACAGTTTTTGGTTATGAATATTTTTTCCCAAATATCCAATTCTATGGTTGTACTTAAAGATTTTAACAGTTTGAAACATTAAGTTGAAACAAACAGAAAAATCTGCAGTTTCACACCATTTTTGGACAGAAAACCACAACATTGGCCACAACATTAAACACCTCCATTTACAATAAATGTTTAAATCAAGGTTGCTTTCCAAAAATATGGAAAACATCACAGATAGTACCTGTAATCAAACCTGGGAAGGAAGAAAGCAACGAAGTCACAAAATTTAGACCAATAAGTCTACTAAACATTGGAGGTAAAGTGCTAGAGAAACTGACGATAGATAGGATAAATCATCACATACACACCAACAATCTCCTAAACACAAACCAGTACGGATTCATCCCACAAAAAGGCACCATAGACGCTGCGTTAGCTCTCAAAAACTTCATAAAAGAAAATCTCGATCAGAAGTATAGTGTTATAATTACCAGTCTGGATGTGAAGGGAGCATTCGACGCTGCCTGATGGACAGGCATACTCCTCAACTTGCATAACCAAAATGCCCCAAAAATTTATATCTGTTGGTCAAGAATTACTTCAAAGACAGAGTAGCTACACTTTTTATCAATCACAGCAGAGCAGTAAAAAAAGTGACAAAAGGCTGTCCCCAGGGGTCCTGTTGCGGTCCTGGGCTTTGGAATGTCTTGTATAATTCATTGATTAGTTTGGAATACATGAAACGAGGAAAATTAATAGCATTCGCAGATGATGTAGTGCTGATTACAGCAGGGGAAACTAAGGACATTGCAGAAATGTATGTGAATACAGATCTAAAGCAAATAGAAAATTGGTCAAAACAGTACAAACTCCAGTTCAATAATAGTAAATCAGAAGTTATTCTGATTTCAAGGAACAGAAAAGAAGAAAACTGCAAAATAAGCATATATCTGAACAACAGGATCATAGAGCAAGTACAACAATTAAAGTATCTAGGGATATTATTTGATAACAAACTGAACTTTAACATGCATATAAAAGAGGTAACAGATAAATGCGTAAAACTTATAAACGCACTAGCAAAGACAGCCAAGTATAACTGGGGTTTTGGCCAAGAAGCCCTTCGAACAATCCACAAAGGTGCTGTACTTCTGATGCTGCCATATGGCATGCAAGTATGGGAAGAAGCGATCCTAAAAAGAAAGAACATGCTCAAATATCAACGCGTACAAAGACTAATGAACATAAAAATTGCCAAAGCATATAGAACTGTGTCATACAAAGCGTCCTGTGTTTTGGCAGCAATCAAGCCAATAAATATAAAGATTCAGGAAGTACTAGAGATGCATAAATTCAAAAATGAAAAATCAACATTAACTGAAGAAGTCCCGAAACTAAGCGAGTGGTCACACCCTTCAGAGAGAATGCGTGTTCAAGAAGCACAGGAAGACATACAGTACAACATAGAGATTTACACCGACAGAAGCAAGATAAACGGAAAAGTTGGAGCAGCAGCAGTAATTTTCCAAAATGGGGAAGAGGTTAAAAAGCTCAAGTATAAACTCGGTGAGTACTGCTCCAATAACCAAGCAGAACAGATAGCAATTCTAGAGGGACTTCGAGCTATAGCCGATAACAGCTTAGAGCTTACAGTGGGAAATAAATTAGGCGTAGTGAACACGGACAGTCAGATTACAGTAGACCTTCTTAAGAACAATCAAATCCGAAGCAAAATAATAGAAGAAATAAAGGCAAAGATCAAGCATCTGCAGGACAACGGCTGGACCATCCACATAAAATGGGTAAAGGCACATGCGGGACTACGTGGGAACGAAATAGCAGACCAGTCGGCAAAGGAGGCTGCACAGGAAGACAACGGAGAGATTATCTACAGCGAGATACCTAGGACACAAATAATTAAGGGGTAGAAGAGAAAGGACTGCGAAGGTGGCAAGACCAATGGGAGAGCACAACAAAAGGAAGAATCAGCAAAAAGTTCTTCCCTTCTGTGCAAGAACAACTAAAAATGAGGATCCCACTCAACGGACAGACTACCGCCATCCTAACTGGACAGGGGAAGACAAGGGACTACAACAGATTCAAAATAGCGGAAAGTGCAATGTGCAAATGTGAACTACAAAACCAAACAGTGGATCATATAATATATGATTGTCCTCTTCTGAACAGTGAAAGACTAGAACTCAAACAAAACATTAGACTGAGGGGTGGACAGTGGCCGGCAACAAACAGTGATCTAATCAAGCACTGCCAAAAACAATTTTTAAAATTCATAAACAAAATAGACTTTGAAAAAATGTACAAGCATAATCAAAAAATTGTATCATATATTGAGAACTTGTAACACTTGTAAAAATTGTAATTACTACTACTAGTTGTAATAAGTTTAAGGAATGCATGTAGTGTTACGATGTAAAGGAGCATGCAGTGTAATAAATAAATAAAAAAAAATACATTCATACATACATACATACATACATACATACATACATACATACATACATACATACATACATACATATATACATGCATACTTGCATACTTACATACATGTAAATAGGCATTGCTGATATATAGAGTTTTAAGGGAAATAATACACACAAACATTGTTCAAGGTTAGTGAATCATATAAATTAACATTCAGGAGGCCGTGATAGTCAGAACGAAAGTAATATATACAAACGTTATTGATCCATTTAAATTAGCAAACAGGAGCCGGGATCTTCAAAACGAAATTAAGACAACGGCAGAAAATGGCATCTGACGTTGAGAACCGAATCGAAAGTGTGTTCAGTATGCTGTTGCACGTGACTGAAGCAAGCAAGAATCTTCGACAAGACCTGAAAAAAGACATTATAAATGCTGTAAGCATCCTGAGAGCGGGTTTTTCTAATGTAATAGAACTCAAAGATAAAGAAATAAAAAATCTACAAGATGAGGTGACAAAAGCACAAGCTAAATATATTCCTGGAGGAAACAATAGAAGAGCTTCATATATGACATTTGGTGAGCCATCCGTTAGTCGGCTTGGGAATTGCAATGAAAACTCACAGAAGACACCTACAACTTGTGGGAGGAGTTACGCGACAGTAGTGGGCGGAGCTAATGGTTTAACTGAACCAAAGTCCTACAAAGTTATAGTAAAAAGTAAGAATAAACAAAGCTCAGAATACATGAAAACATTGTTGAAGATGAATGTAAATCCTGTAGAAATGAAGGTCGGTGTTAATTCTCTGAAAGCACTAAGAAATGGCCACCTTCTGATTGAATCCAACAAAAAAGAAGAAGCAGAAATAATATGCACTAACATTAATGATAGATGTGGAGGAGAGTTAGATGCGACCGTTTCAAAGAAAAGAAACCCACGAATAATAATCTTCAACACACCAGAAGAAATCACGTTGGAGAATGCAGTTCAGGCGTTAACTACACAAAATAAGGGCCTGGAAAAATTTGAAAATAAGATTCAAATTAAATTTGGATTTGAGGATGGACGGAAGAATAAAAATCTTGTCATTGAAGTTACTTCTGCTGCAAAGAGAGATCCTTGGTAGGAAATTGAAATTAGGGTGGAGCATGTGTAGTTGGGATGATTACATCAAAGTGGGCTGATGTTTTAAATGCTGTAAATATAGGCCTCTTGCTATAGACTGCAGAGGTCAACAGACTTGCCCAAATTGTGCGGAAACCCACACAATAAAAGAGTGCAAATCTAATAAGGATAATTTCAAATGCATTAACTGTATGAACTACAAGAAATATAATAAAGATACGTCCATAAATGAAAATCACTCTGCACTAGATCCCAACTGTCCCTGCTACCAAGCAGCGCTGAAGCAAGAACAACAAAACACTGACTACTAGCATGGACCATTTTGGCCTACGATGTTATCAAGTCAATTTGCAACACTCAAGAATAGAGACTAGTAATTTAGTGCAGCTGATGATAGAACGAAACATTGATATAGCATTCGTACAAGAACCCTTTTTAATTAACAATAAACCAGCCTCCATACCTTCAACGCTCTGAATATTTACAGCTGGAAATCAGGTTAAAAGAGAAGCAATATTGTGACTTTGGTGGGTACGTGAAATGAAAAAAAGTTCAATTATACCACTCAAAATGTTCTTTATTTCCACCTTATTCCAATATCACAATTACAATTTAATGTAAACAATTACAATTTTGCCAGTTCGTCTTTACACGTACGCTCAGCGCGACTACACGTCTGCCCGCCGCGACTCGCTCAACTCAACTGCCCGGCTCACACTCACACAACTCTGTCGCCTCGCTTGTCTCGATTGGCCCCGAAGCCTCTCGAATCTTCCGTTTATGGAGGGAGGAAAACATTCTCGAAACCTCGTGCACCTTCGAGCAGTAGGAGGAGGGGTAAACGAAGACCCAGCCACCCCTCCTGTCTCCCTTCCCTCTGCCGGCCTACATTCACTGCTGGGCATCGCGGGCTTGCCGTTTGGGCAACACTGCTCCCTCCTCAAGGCTGGTCGTCCTGAACAGCGCCATCGTAGCAGGCCAGGCGATCCAGGTGTACCACCATCATCTTTCCTCGGGACACCTTCTGGATGCGGTAGACCACGTTAATCCTCTTCACCACATGGTACGGTCCTTGCCATGGCTGCTGAAGCTTCGGGCAGTGTCCCTTGGTCCGGGTCGGGCGGTACAACCAGACGGGGTCACCTTGCTGGAACCCTTGGCTGTTGGCTTGCCTGTCGTATCGGGTTTTCATGCGGTCGCTCGCCTTCTGGATGTTCTGGCGAGCCATCTCGTGCATGTCGTGGAGGTGGTCCACCAGGTTCTCCACATACTCGGTCGCTGGCTGTTTCACCCCCGGAGGGCTACCAAAAGCCAGGTCACAGGGGAGGCGTAACTCTCGGCCGAACATTAAGCTGGCTGGCGTGATCCCCGTGGTGTCGGTGTTGATGAGTGGTAGGCCAGCAAGAACAGTGGCACCTTGACATCCCAGTCTCGCTGATGGCTGGCCACGACCTTCCTCAAGTGTTCCTCTAAGGTCTTGATGTACCTCTCGACCATGCCATCCGACTGGGGATGTAGAGGTGTTGTGCGGGTCTTGTTAACCCCAAGTCTCTCTAGTGCCTCCTTCATCAGGTTGGACTCAAAATTGGTGCCTTGATCACTGTGCAGCTCTAATGGTACCCCAAATTGGCAAAACACTTGCTTCACGAGGCAGTCTGTGATTGTCCTTGCCTCTTGGTTCGGGATGGCATACACCTCCGGCCACTTAGTGAAGTAATCCACGACCACCATCAGGTACTTATTGCCTCGGTCGGATATTGGGAACAGTCCAGCAATGTCAACGGCGATCCGTTCGAATGGCGCTCCCACGTTGTACTGTTGCATGCGACCCCGGCTCCTAGTCTGGGGGCCGCGACTCGCCGCACACACGTGACAATGACGGCACCATCTCTCAGCGTCTGCTCGGAGCCTCAGCCAGTAGTAGCGCTGCCGTAGTTAGTCAATCGTCCGGTTCGCTCCCAGGTGTCCCCCTGAAGTACCGGCGTGCACTTCTTCCAAGACTTCCTGGACCTTACTCCGGGGAAGTACCAACTGTTCTCTCTGCGTCTTCCCATCGGGTGATTCCCATACCCGAAACAGCACTCCCTCTCTGGTCTTCAACGAGTCCCATTGGGCCCAATAAGACTTGTAGGTGGCGCTCCTCGGTGCGATGTCCGCCCAGGTTGGTCTCGTCCCTGCCTCCACTTCCCTCCAGAGTGGCGCAAGTCTGCGTCCGCCAGCTGCTCCCTCCTCAGGCCTGCGCTATCCCAACCATCCGCAGGCACTGCAGTGACTACTCGAACTGCTGCGGCACCCTCCTTCTCCTCCACTCTTGTGCATTGGCCGCACTCTTCTGGACAGGGTCTTCGGGACATAGCGTCCGCGTTACCGTGGCTCTTCCCTCTGCGATGTTTCGAGGTGAAGTCGTACTCCTGCAGCCTCTGAACCCAACGTGCTGTTCTGGCCTTCCAGGTTCTTAAAGCTCAATAGCCAGGTTAGGGCGGAATGGTCAGTCCTCAGGTGGAATGGCTGACCGCACAGGTACTTGTGGAAGTGCTCCAAGGTCTTTACTACCGCCAATAATTCTCGTCGGGTGACGCAGTAGTTCTTCTCTGCCTTGGATAGCGTCTTGCTGTAGTAGGCTATCACCCGCTCATGGCCGTCCTGGATCTGCGATAGGACACCTCCAATGCAATGGTCGCTGGCGTCGGTGTCCACAAGGAAGGCGCCACCCGGTTGTGGGAAACCCAAAATTGGAGCAATGCACAGGATCTCCTTTAGGTGCTGGAAAGCGATTTCGGCATCCTCCGTCCACACATAAGGCCGGTGTTCCTCTTTCAGGCGGGTGAGGGGTTTTGCGATGCTAGAGAACCCCTTTATGAAGCGGCGGTAATAACTGCACAGCCCCAGGAAGCTGCGCAACTCTTTCTTATCCTTTGGGCGAGGCCAATCTCTCACAGCTTGTGTCTTCTCCGGGTCTGTGGCCACTCCGGTTGCTGAGGCTATGTGGCCCAAGTAGTTCACTTCCTTGCGGAAGAGCTGGCACTTCTTCGCATTCAGCTTCAAGTTGGTCGCCTGCAATCTCCGTAGCACCTTACTCAGATTCTCTAGATGGTCTTCAAAAGTTTTACCGACGATGATGATGTCGTCCAGGTATAGCAGGCAGGCGTCGTAAGTCAGTCCTCTCATCACTGACTCCATGAGGCGTTGGAAGGTAGCTGGTGTGTTACAGAGGCCAAAGGGCATAACTGTGAACTGCCAGAGCCATTGGCCTGTCGAGAATGCGGTCTTCTCTTTGTCTCTCAAATCTAGAGCTACCTGCCAGTAGCCCGACTTCAGGTCCAGGGTCGAGAACCACTGCGCACCAGCTAGCGTGTCCAGGGTGTCGTCAATCCGGGGTAAGAGGAAACAGTCCTTCTGGGTGACAGCGTTCAGCTTCCTGTAGTCCACGCAGAAGCGTAGCTCGCCGTTTTTCGTCACCAAGACTACAGGGGAACGCCAAGGGCTGTCAGACTCTTCAGTCACCCCCCTGGATCTCATGTCCTCCAGCATGTCTCGTACCGCCCCTTGCTTAGCCAGCGGAACGCGTCTATGTGGTTGCCGAATAGGCCGGGCATCCCCGGTATCGATGCGGTATAGCACTTTGTCCGTGCGGCCGTAGTCACTATCGCCTTGGCTGAAGACGCGCTGGTATCGGCTCAGCTGTTGTCGAACTTTCTCCAGTTGTTCTGCGGTCAGGTGGTCGGCCGCCCTCTCCAGTAAGCCTTCTAGCCGGGGCCCCAGGTGTTGCGTCGGCACCGGCTCCTGCGTCTTGTCGATTGCGGTTACGCTTACCACGGGCTCGCACGTTCCCAACTCCGTCCTGGCCTGAACGTCGTAATCGGTGTCCGCTGGATTTAGCAGTTTCACTGGCACCTCCTCTCGGCACGGCAGCAATGCCCTGGCTACACACAGTCCGCGTACAGGCGTCTTCTGGTCCAGCATCATGTTGCTGGTTCTCTGGCCTTCCAGTCGCGCCGTCACCACCACCTCGCTCCTCGCGGGGACAACCACGTCTTCGTCCAAGATAACCCTGCAAATTCCAAGGCGCTCTTCTGGTTGACGGAGTATAACCTCTTCTCCGTTGAGCCGCAGGACCTTCTTGCCGACGTCGACCTTCGCCTCATGGCTCCTGAGGGCATCCAGTCCCAGAATCAGCTCCTCAGCCACCTTCGCGACGAACACCCATAGACGCACGGCACTCCGTCCCTAGGTCAGCTCCAGCAGGGCCTCCTTCTCCACAGGCAAGGTGTCGCCCGACGCCGTGACAAGCTGGTATGGTCGGCTTGGCTTCCTCGTCGGCAAACCCTTCGCCACGTCAGGTCTGATGGTTGTCACGGCTGCCCCAGTGTCCACCAGCACGCGGCACGGCTGCTCTCTCACCCAACCGTCCGCGATGAGGCTGTCATCCATACGCCGGCTGACGGCGCGGATTGTCACTCGAGGGGATGGTGGTAATGGCGCCGACGTGCCCCTCTCCACGCCGGGCCTTGCTCGTTCTTCCAGCTGCCCTTCCTGGTTGGGCAGTCTCTCTGCAGGTGTTCGGGCTGTCCACACCCCCAACACAGGCCACTAGGTGTTCGCCGGCGTCCTTCAACTGGTCTTCTGTCTCCGGCGTAGCGGACACTCCTCGTTCTCGACGTCGGGATAGATGTTACCTTGGCCGCCTCCATCCTTAATGCCGCTGTCAGCGCCTCGTGGATGGTTTTATAATCGCCGAGCATTAGGCGCTGACGAATCTACGTGTCCCGTACCCCGTCGACAAGGTTGTAGGCGGCTTCCCGGGATACGAACTCCAGTGGCAGGTCAACCAAGGCCTTGCTAGCCAGCTGCTCAAACGCTATGGCGAACTCCTGCAGCGTCTCCCCCGGCTGCTGTGACTTTGCCTTTATTTGGCTGCGGTACGCTGCGGCTAAGCGGTGGTTCCCGAAACGATTCTCCAGGGCCTCCCAGATGTCCTTGGGCGCCGCCGTCGTCTGCAACGCGTTTAGGACTTCCGCGGCCCGTCCCTGGAGGCTGGCTATTAACTGTGTGGCCTCCTCCGGTGACCATCTGTTGTGCTTGGCCACTGTGTCGAACTGGCGGCGGAAGACCTCAAATGTTGACGCGCCGTCATATTTCGGCGGTTTGACGCGCGCATATGTTGTGTCGCGTCCCGGCGCGTTGGCCTTCAAATCCTTCAGTTTCCTGCCGACGACGTCCTCTACCATGGCGTTCAGGGACTTGACGCTGCTGTCGGCCTTTCCCTCCAGGTCGTCAACGCGGCTCGCCAGGTCCTCGACGTGCTCGTCCACTTGGCCCATCCGCTTGCCCAGCTCCGTCACGTTATCCCTCACGCCGGCCAACTGTTCTTCAAATTTGGCGGCGAGAGCCTCGTTCGCCACCTTCATTTCCGTGGTCAGTTTGGCCATCTTTGCGGTCATTGTAGTATCCAATTTGTTGTTTGCCGTTTCCGTCTTCGCTGTTAATTCGGCCTTCTTTTCTTCCATCTTCTCGGTGATGTTATTTGCCTAACTCGTTCATCTTCGCTAAAAGCATTTCCAATGTCGATTCCATGGCCGTAATGTTCGGTGATGTTATCATCCCGTTTCCTGACACCAGTTGTGACTTTGGTGGGTTCGTGAAATTAAAAAAAAGTTCAATTACACCACTCAAAATGTTCTTTATTTCCACCTTATTCCAATATCACAATTACAATTTAATGTACACAATTACAATTTTGCCAGTTCGTCTTTACACGTACGCTCAGCGCGACTACACGTCTGCCCGCCGCGACTCGCTCAGCTCAACTGCCCGGCTCACACTCACACAACTCTGTCGCCTCGCTTGTCTCGATCGGCCCCGAAGCCTCTCGAATCTTCCGTTTATGGAGGGGGAAAACATTCTCGAAACTTCGTGCACCTTCGAGCGGTAGGAGGAGGGGTAAACGAAGACCCAGCCACCCCTCCTGTCTCCCTTCCCTCCGCCGGCCTACATTCACTGCTCGGCATCGCGGGCTTGCCGTTTGGCCAACAATATTAATAAATAACAGCGGTGTTGAGAGCCACCACTCTCAGTCAAATTTCGGATGGAGATTGTGTCATCATACAGATAACACACAGGAACGAAACATTATTTGCAGCATGCATGTATTTTGATGGACTGACAAACATAGAAGATGATATTAGAAAAATCGAAAATATATTAATACACTCTAGAGGCCATAAGCTAATGATACTAGCAGATAGCAGCTCCAGAAGTAAACTGTGGTACGACGTGCTCACAAATGAACGAGGGAAAACACTGGAAGGATTCATTACCATAAACGACTTACATATCATAAACGAAAATACAGGAGTGCCAACCTTTGAATCACCAAATGGAAGGAGCTGGGTTGACTTGACATTAGTCAACAATAGACTTCTCCGAGACCTAACCAAGTGGAATGTAGCAGAAGAAGAGAGCTGCTCGGATCACAAAATAATATCATTCAAAATGGGAAATATAGCACAAAATCCCACATGGAAGTTTCAAGCCATCAGATACATCACAAAAGTAGAGAAATATAACAAATTCATAAACCTGTTAGCAACAAACTTGACTTCAAATTTTAATTGCAATATTAGTAACGATAACTTGGACCAGGAACTCACCCAAAAAGTTAACAGTAATTTGAACGCTGATCATCTAATCAAAACATTCCACTCTTGCCTGAAGGAAGCATGCAGAGGTGCATTTGGAGTGGGTAGGTGCAGGAAAAAGGAGTTTAGAGGTAAATTTGTTCCATGGTGGACGACCGAGCTTACAATATTAAGAAAAAGGGCGAATGCATTAAGACGACGCTATCAAAGAACCATGAACAATGAGCAGCTAAGACAAGAAAGAAAAATTCAATATTGGAATGGCAACCAAGAGTACAGGGAAAAATTGAACACCGAAAAGCTAAGATCTTGGAAGGAATTTTGTAATGCCACTGACGGAAATAATCCATGGTCAGTCATTTACAAAATTGCGGCTGGGAAAACTAGAAGCCAGATCTCTCTTACTACACTACAGAAAGAAGACGGAACTTATACCGAAGACACTCTAAGAACAATACAGTACATACTAGACAAGTTTATCCCGGATGACAGTGAATAGGATGATACTCAGCGACAAAGAGAACTAAGACAACGGGCAACAGAACCAATTGATACACCAAACGATATGGAATTCACGACTACAGAAATATTGTCAGCATTGAGAAACTTCGACCCAAGAAAATCACCAGGAGAGGATGGAATAACTAGTGATATCCTGCTTCAGGTTTTCAAGAGCTTCCCAACTTTCTTCACAGCCTTATACAACAAGTGCGTGAATAGCGGTCAATTTCCAGAAAGATGGAAGCGTGCAGTAGTAATTCCGGTAATCAAGCCGGGTGAAGAAGACAGCCCAAGCGTAACGAAATACAGACCCATCAGCTTGATAAATATAAATGGGAAAATTCTAGAAAAAATTATGATGAATAGGATTCAGCATCACATCAACACCAGAAATCTTATGAATGATAGACAGTTTGGATTTAGGGCCCAGAAAAGCACGGTAGACACACTTATGACTATGAAAACTTTCATTGAGAACAACTTGAATACTTATGGATATATTGCTCTCATAAGCCTTGATGTAAAAGGAGCTTTTGATGCTGCCTTGTGGCCCAGCATATTAAATAACTTAAGAGAACTGGAATGCCCAAGAAATTTATACCAATTATCTCAGAGCTATTTCAAAAACAGGATGACAAGTCTAAGCACAAATGAATTTAGCACTGAGAAAGAAGCCAAAAGGGGCTGCCCACAAGGTTCATGCTGCGGACCGGCTACTGGAATATTTTGTACAACTTCCTGCTCAACTTAGTCTACACAAAACGAACTGAATTAATTGCTTTTGCCGATGACCTACTTCTCATGACGAAAGAAATGAGCTAATAGACGTAGAAAACTTTACAAATCACGACTTGAAAAAATTGAATATTGGGCAAGAGAAAATAAAATTACTTTCAATGACTCTAAATCAAAAGTATTAGTGATATCAAGAAAGAAACAAGCTGCAAACGAGAAGATAAACATCTATCTTAATAAAAAAATTATAGAACAAGTAGATGTCATGAAATACCTAGGCATTCATATCTACAAACAGTTCAAGTTTGACTATCATATTGACCAAGTGCATGATAAAGCTATACGCCTAATTCACACTTTATCTAAATCAGCAAAACTAACCTGGGGACTTGGAAGCAAAGCACTAGAGGCAATATACAGAGGAGCTATAGAACCTATACTGACGTATGGAGCACCGTTATGGGCATCTGCATTACACAACCTGAAGAATCTGAAAAAAATTCAGAGAATCCAAAGGCTGTTTAACATAAAAATTACGAAGGCATACAAGACAATTTCATATGATGCATCTTGTGTCATTGCTGGCATCCAACCCATTGATATCACAATTGCAGGGAAAGTCAAACTGTACAACTTCACGTATAGTAAACAAGATTATGACGCACCCTTGCCCCCCAGTGACTGGAACCACCCTGCAGAAGTACCTGAAGTTAAAGAAGCTGATGATGAAGACTACATATTCAAAATCTACACGGATGGAAGTAAAATAGGAGAGCAAGTGGGTGCAGCAGTTGTGATATTCAAACAAGGGATTTCAATTCAAGAACTAAAATACAAGCTGGACGGAATATGTTCTAATAATCAGGCAGAACAACTGGCCATATTGAAAGCGCTACAAGAACTTCAAAACTTCAACAACACACCGAAGGAAGGGAAGACTGTAGCGATATATTCAGACAGTACAATAACCCTAGTCATTCTGCGGAATAACAACAAACATAACTCAAAGCAGAGAAAACCCTTAATATATGTAAAGCCTTACAAAGACAAAAATGGAGAATACATTTCAGTTGGGTGAAAGCCCATATAGGTATATCTGGTAATGAGTTAGCAGACAAACTAGCCAAATCCGCTGCTCTAGATGCAAATCTGCCCAATAGCTATAGTATGATACCTAAATCTTTAATTATTACTGAAATAGAAGAAACAGGACATAAGGTCTGGCAGAATAGGTGGAATGCCACAACAAAGGGGCTCTCAGCAAATTATTCTTTCCATCAATAAAAGATAGACTCAAGAGAAAGCTTCCTATAACACCAATTTTCACTGTAATAGTTTCCGGCCATGGAAAAACCAAAGCCTATTTACACAGATTTCATATAGTAGACGATCCAAAATGCACATGTAATAGCTCTCAACAAACCTTAAACCATATAATATACGAATGTGTACATAAAAGACAACAAAGAGCCAAGCTAATACAAGATGTAAATAAAAATGGAAGCAAGTGGACAGTAACCAACGAGAATCTTGTAAAACACCATTTAAGAGCATTCTGTAAATACATAAATTCCATTAACCTGTAAACATATGTAAACATGTACAATTTGTAAAATCAAATGTTGAAAGATGTAATGTAATGCATGTAATATTACTATGTAGTGGGGCATGCTGATTGATATCAATAAAGAAAAAAATACATACATACATTACATACATACATTACATACATTACATTACATACATTACATACCTTACATACATACATTACATACCTTACATACATACTCACATACATCCATAAAGAACTATAAAGAAACAAGCCTTATAACATAAACTTAGAGACCTAAAATGTTTTGAAGAAATGACTATTAAGGGAGTGTATTTTAAGGCCTTTTACTGCTGTTAAATAAAAAAAAAAGCGGGTGGAAACATCACAGTTTTCTAGAAAATTGAAGGTGCTGTTGTTTAACCTGAAAAAGGGGCTCGGCGCAGTCGCAGTGCCAAGGTATTTAAATTTTTAAATGCACTTATCGGTGGCATATAAAAATGATATTCTGGGAAAATGTACTCAAATGTTCAATCTATCAAATAAAACTTAGGGAAAAAAAATTAACTTTTTTTACCAATTTTGTGTACATCCCCCTTAAGGGTAGTGCTGTATAACAACAATGAGGGACTCATTGCTCACCAATTAGTTGCTTAACTAGTAGTGTTCAAGGACAAAGAATATCCCATTTGAAAGTCACAGTAGATTGTGAATCCAATATGGTATGTCAGCCATCTTTTTGTTCTTTGATTACCATAACGAAAAAATGACGTGTTCTATATCATATGTACAAATGTACAACATCATCAATCAGAACTAATAAATGCTGCTGCTGTCATCTAGCAGATTGCCAACAAATGCTCTTATTGTTAAACTAGAGATTATGAATATGCATAAATCACAGTAAGTATTTTCACTGTGACTTTAGATACACATGGAGTAAATGGATAATTTTAAAAGCTATGGTGATCTTGAGCTTATATAAGGCCCTTAGAAAACAAATCGGCCAACAGGAAAGGTTTATCTTTATAGAAAATCCGTATCATAAATGCATGTATATTATAAGAACATGTAAGGATTTGGTGTAAAAGTACTGTCTATTACTAAATGATTATATACATATAAAATTCAGAAATCAGTTTGGAATACGTGGAACACGTGTCATCTACAGGAACATTTCTTTTCATACACATTTTAAAGTAGATAATATAATTTAAATATCTCATCAGCAAAACTAGTAATTTGAGCTTAAATGTTAAAATGGTATACACACTAAACTCTCGCTAATCTGGCCATTCCTTGCACGCATGGATGTCAGATTAGTGGAAGTGCCAGATTATTGATTTGATAATGTTTGGCTGTAGATTATACCTTAATAATCCAAAGATACATTAATTTTTATACAAAACTTATGTTTGGTGCGCACATACAGTATCACTCACTGTGAAACATTTCCGGAATTTTTAGTTGCCACAATGATATGCATCTGTGGTATGCTTTATCATACAACTGCACTACAAGCATTAGATCATTAGCATTTTCCCAATTTGCTGTCCATTTGGCTTATGCACTCTTGAATAACATTTTCTATCTTTTTGCTGTCATAAACAGTTGCTCGTCCAATGCTGTACGCAGCAGCAATGGCTTTCTGCATAGCACCTCGGTTCAGCTTAACCAAAATTTTGGTTTCTGTTTGAGGTCTAGCATAACATATTTTCTTTTAGAAGCCATTGTAATATGCACTGAACTCTAAAGGTAGGCACAAATTCAATAATAAAAACAACAATATATGTGTACAATAACAATAAAATCATTGACAAATTGTTGCACGTCTTTTAACATTACGTGAGCTATCAGAGGCCAGATTTGGGCTAGATTACTGAGACACCATACTACTGAGGGCCGGATTAGTGAGAGTTTAGTGTAAATGGAAAAAAATAACAGTAGTTCTGGCATTACTTAAATCCTTTAAAACAAATTTTTAATGAACATGCATTGCTTCAGAAAATTAGTTTTGATAGGATTCTGACTGTCCCACCGTTGTTTTAAAATGCAGTTTAACTTTAACATAGATAACTTTGGAATATTTTTTTTTATCCTATGCTATTTAAATTATCACAACCTTGTAAGCTACATGAGGAAAATAGAGGAATATTAGCCATCAATTAAACTTTAAAACAGCTTTCAAAAATTAAGATTAATGAAGAATAATGGAGTTCATATTCAGCTAGAATTCAGTTAGAATCTATTGTATTTGTGAAATTCAATGTAGTATTTGTATTCACTTTTTAGTTGACACTTAATTTTTTTAACCTCGTTTTACAGGGCCTTGGGCTTCCTGTGTAAGAATATGCTTGCTCACTAATTTTATTTATAACACTGATTATACAACTTCATCTGTTAACTCAAAAAGAGTATCAATCCATATTGTTCACTTCTTAATTATCAACTGAAGGAATTTAAGGGGGTATCCAGAAATCTGACACTCTCCGAAATATAAAAGATGAAACATAAATGAAAACTGAAATCATGATTGCTAAAAGAAGCAGAATGAGACTGCTAAATTAAAGTATACATTGAAGAGTATAATGCTAAAATCCAAACAAAAGATCCATAATAAACAATCACATTAAGCAGGTGACTTACATAATAAAAAACAGATAACAGAAATATTGTACATTTGACTATATAGTATTGTAATGGTAAAAAAATTATGAAGAATTGGTCTTGATGTTTAAGATTAACACACACACACTCACACTCACATGCACACACAGACCTTTTATATTATTCTAGTTAGATTCAATTATTGAAATCACAATTGAAAATAAGAAAAATATTGCACTGTGTCTTCAACACTTGGGGAAGTAGTAGTAGGAGAAAAGGAAAATTTACTTACACCACTGCATTGATATATATCTTTTTGACTAGGAAGACCAAACAGAATAGAATGGAGTGTGTATTTGTACCAAATGTCTGGAAAAACAAGCTTTTGATACATTTATGCAGAGTCTTAAAAATATATACTTACACTCTAGTATGAATTAAGTCTGATTTCCTTCCTTTTTAAAGACTTTTTAAGCCTGTGACTTTTAGTAACTTAGGTATTTATTATTTTTGTTTTCTTTTGTCTTCCCGGATAATTACTTTTTTATTATCCTATTTTCCTCTTGCCATTCCTTTACCATTGCATTTGCTTTTATATATGTCTACATATGTCTATGTATATTTCTTTTACCTCTCCTAACTATAAACATTGTTGTAGCAACCATTTCCTTTAAATAATTATGATTAAAAGCATTGCTAAAATTGAAGCTAATTTCATATTAAAAACACTGAGTCATATTTTATTAAAACTTAAAAATTCACCTATGTCAACTACTAAAAGCAGGAACATTTTTGGTGCATCCTCAGCTGTTTGGTGACTGACCACTATCTTCACAATTGGGTGTCTTGTGAATCTCTTGTAAAACCAGAGTGAAGGAACATTTTAGGAATATTAAGGATAAACAGATAGATAAGTCGGCAATGGCAGATCATTTTTGGTCATGAAATAACCATGAAATAAATCCAGAAGTTACTATTAATACAATTAAATGAAGCAATAGATTTGATGGTTTGGGAGAAAATATTTATCTTGAAAAATAGAAATTGCACGATGTACTTTTAATACTGATTGATCCAATACAAATTTGTTTTGCTCCCAGTAGATGGCAGGATAGTGAACCCTCTATCACCTAGCATCAGTAACTGTAGGAAAACAAATACTAAGTCAGCTGAGGATGTGATGAAAGCACTGCAAAACTAGTCTTGAAAGGAGCACAAAAGTAAATCGAGAAGATATTGACACATTGCTTCACTCACACTTCATTCACAGGACATGTTTCAAGAGCTTTTGCTCTTATCATCAGCTGGTATTCGATTAGTGCAAATTGTGGTGGTTTCCTCTTTCTCCATATTGTCAATAGATGGCATGATGTACATGTGAAAGATGTCAGGTGGTGGAGTTTCAAAATTCATGACTCTATGACGATTTTGAAACTCCACCACCGGACATCTTTCACAAGTACATCATGCCATCTATTGACAATACGGAGAAAGAGGAAACCACCACAATTTACACTAATCGAATACCAGCTGATGATAAGAGCAAAAGCTCTTGAAACATGTCGTGTGAATAAACAGTGTGAGTGAAGCAATGTGTCAGTATCTTCTCGATTCACTTTTGTGCTAATTTGTGCTTCATTGTCCCTATGCTTCTTTCAAGTTTATACTTTTAGTCTTGAAAGATTTGAAATTTTTCAATTGTCTGTTAAGTCCATCTTACTCCTAAGTAATCAAACTCTTTTATATTCCTAGTTGTTGTCCCTTCAAAAACCATTGCTCACCTTTTATTAGTTTATTTTCTTTTTGAAAACTATAACTTTTGATTTATATATTTATATTCACTTAAATTCCCTATTCTGCTCAGAATTTCTGTATTTCTTTAATTGCTATTTGTAAGCCTATTAAGTTACAGCTCCTACCATTTGGTCATCTATATACAGCAGTTCTGGTACCTTTTTTGTTCATTAATACAAGGTAGTTCTTATTACATTCCCTAACCTTTTGTAATATATTGTTGATAAATAACTTAAATATGCTGGGACTTGATTTACATCTTTTTTTTTTTTAAACCTATTTTTATTCAGCCACCACCAAAGTCTGTTTCAGTCATATCTTATACAAATTTTTATGTCCTCTTATATTTTACATGTAAGTAGATCAGACTTGTTTGCTCTGCCTTTATGCATAATGTACATATACATAACAATTAACAGCATTTAAAGTTGATATATAGAATTTCAGTTTTTCTTTGACCATCTCTGTACTTCCAGGAAACAAGCCAGATTTGTGTCACAAACCAGGAATGTTCAAATGTGGAAATGAACTATGTGTAAATGACACACTCTTATGTGATGGAACAAATGACTGCGGAGACTACAGCGATGAATGGCAATGTGGTAAGTAAATGTTATTTTGGTTCCTGTCTGTAAAAGTTCTATATTGGAAAACTTCTCTATATCATTTGGATGCCCAGCTGGAAATCAGTAGTCATTGCACAATTGCTTTAAAAATAATTTAAACAGAATACAAAAAGTGAAATTAAATATCCTAACTAGATGAAAATAATTCTAGGCATTGATTTTAATAATGAAATGCACAGAATGAGGTATGGGATTTCCATAATAAAACTGGTTATAGCAACAGCTTAATGGCTTGTTTTTTCCTTCCCATGAAACTTACTGCATCAGTATAGTTTAAATCAAATATTCTGTTAAAATATTTTAATCACAGATATGGATTATGAAAATGCGGTATAGAACGTCACAATGGCAAATGCAGCTAAATATGTGTTTGCATAACTATTCATCAGATTGCAGGCTTCTTTACAGTATACATTCAATTATGCCTACATTAATCATTGAAGGGAACCATTTTTATGAAGTAACCAGTGTATTTCATTGATCAGATATGTGTTTCCCAATATCTTACATTTAAAGATCGAGTAAAAAGAAACTTTTTCTGTGCATTTCATTTGTGCTAATTAGATGCCACAGTTTCATTGTGGTGTATTCATATGCTCAACATTGCTATTATAACAAAAAGGCACAGGTATTCATAGTTGCTACCAATTGCTCAAGTATCAAACCAATTACCAGAATGTGATATGTTGCATTACAATAAAATAATGAAGACAGCAAAATGTGTTAGTACTTTGGACTTAAAGAAACCTCAAATTCGTGGTAATAAATATAAACTTTATTTAGAAAGTGAGTCGATGTTTGTTACTGACTTTCATTTAGCCTTTTAAAAGTTGAAATTTCTTCAAGAACTTTTGCTCTCATCATCAGCAGAAGTTCAGCTAGTGTTAATTGCATCATTAGGGCTCGATACACAAGTAGGTGTGCTGATAGTGGCATCTGTAGGATGAAGTTAGAAGTAGCCATTATGTATCTGCTGAATCTATCTATTGGCAAGCTTTCAAAATTCGTAATTTATTTTGTTGGAGTACTGAAATAGTCATACTTATTTACTTTCATCCCCCCAGGGGCCTACTGTGGTAGGTATGGGATTCGTGATCTGGGGGTGCTGAGCCTAATCTCTCGATTGGGTGCCTCTGAGTGGTGAGAGAGCTAACGCCAAGCACCCAAACAAGGTCCACAACTGTGTTTGACCCTAACCTCCCTGAACACAACTCTGATGGATACCTAGCACGGCATGCGGAGGGGTGACTGGGTAACACGTAATTCCCAGCTCCTGGTTGTCATGTAGGACTGTGTACGCATCCGCTGATAAAGGTTAGTCCCTGGGAGGGACCATTGCATGAGCTGATGCACTCCTGAAGGCAATTGGGTCCCTCTGTCTTTACATTGGGAGGTGAGACCCTGAGGTTAGCAAGGTCCAGGCCAGGATTCTCAACTTAGCTTGGAGACGTTTGCAATGGTGTAGGAAGTCGCCATGAGTTTAAACAAAAAAATTAACAAAACGGTGAAGAACAGAGGAAGGTAGGAATTTTTCAACTGTTAATCCATTTTTAATACAGAAGGGTTTCGACAAAATAGGTGTTGCAGTAAAGTCCCGTACTAAATTAAGAAATGACACACTACTGTTAGAGGCAATTTCAGCACCCCAGGCAGTTAAGGCACAGAGAGTTAGCATGCTAAACAGTTATCCTGTAAAGGTTGAGTTGCATAGGACCCTGAATTCCTCGCGCGGTGTTGTAAACACTAGTGCGTTGGACGGTATATCCAATGAGGATATTCAGGAGAACCTTCAGGAAAAAGGCATAACAGCAGTATATCATGTGCAATGGAGAGAGTGAGGGGAAATGGTCCCTACTTGTACCCTATGCCTGACCTTCGATTGGGTAGATCTTCCCACAAAGGATAAAGACAGGGTATGAAGTAATTGAGGTTAGACCATATATTCCTAAGCCCCTGAGATGCTATAGGTGTCAGTGGTTTGGTCACACTTCTGTAATGGTGTACATACATATGTCAGCTGTGGGATGTCTTGCATGAAAATGATTTTTTTTTCTTTCTTTCTTTTTTGTATATTACGTTCTCCAACGTTAAGTCATATCGGACAATGAATGAAATGAATGAAATTTGCTCAAATGAGTCCAAGGTCGTTACCGGACATTCAGCTTTCAGAATAAGGGAAAACCCTTATCCAGGTAACTTGCCCTGACCAAGATTCGAACTTGGTACCTCGTGAACGTGAGGCAGACATACTACCATTTACGCTACCGAGGCGGGCTATGAAAATGTGTGTACATCACCTCCAACATGCGTTAAATGTGGCAGTGAACATTCATCCAGTTCACGAGAATGTCCCTGTTATATTAAAGAGCGAGTTATTCAGGAGACCTAGGTTAAAGAGAAGGTATCCTTCTCAGAAGCCTGGAAACTTCTTTGTATCCACAAGCCCTCTGTAACATGTTTCCATATCTACAGCTCTGTGGCGGCTATCCCGTTACTAAAACAGGAAACTTATACTCAAATATGCGATATGAACAGGGCAACAATATCAGAGAAAGTCATAGTGCCTAGATCACCAACAAAGGAATTGCCGACAACACGTACATCTCCATCCACACCACCTAAGGCTACCACAAATAAGAACACCTCAGTTAAGTCACCTGACAAAGCATCACATCCAGCAACAAAACCAAATTGCCTCAGAAATAAAGTTTAAGACCCAATATGATAGAACTGCCTTTCTGAAGGAAAACGTAAAGTCTTCTCCTGAAAAGACCAAGGTAAAAAGGAGGCCATGATCACTCCAATATCATCTTCAGAAGAGTCATCTGGAGAGGACTCAGACAGGCAACATTCTTCTTCGTCGGTTTCCAATCGGTTCAAACCTCTTATACTGAAAGTTCCAGTAGGGAAACAGTCCTCCTCCATAGAAGATATGGAGTAGCAAGATTCTGACCTTGTTGCCAGAATGGCAGCGAAGAAACGGCAGGACAAACCTGCTGAAATGAGTGTTAGCCCAACACCTAAGAAAAAGGGCAAACTCCAACGCTCAAATCTGTGTAATGTGCATATACATTTGACATCTTATTCCATTACTGTTACCATGGCTATCCTACAATGGAACATTCGAGGTTTAAGAGCGCATCGACCAGAGCTGGAGCTTCCGCTCAACAAGCACGACCCCTTGTTGGTATGCTTACAAGAGACTAAGCTACGACCACAAGACAATTTTAAAATCAGATGCTACACACTACTAAGGTGTGATATTGAAGCAGAGAAGAGCATTCCTGCTCACGGGGGTTCTATGATGCTCCTCAGGAATGATGTTTTCTTAAATCCTATACACTTGCACCCTGACATCCAGTCAGTAGCTGTAAAGATTAAACTGCCATCAATCGATTTTTGTATTTGCAATATATGAGGAGCATTATTTCAAAATGCGATAAGTCCACTCTAGATCGAAAAGTAGTTTGAAGCGAATCTGAACTCTTTAGCATACCCTGCATCGTGCTCAAGTCTCTGTTTGCTTCAAATCACATTTTAAACCTGTTAAAATCGAGAGTGAAATTGCGGGTTTGGTGCAAACTGCGATATGTCCATTGCCTAGATTGGATCAAACCGCGAAGTGTCCACTTTCTTACGCACATTTTCGGGCTCATGCAGAGGAATTCCCACCTCTTCTATCATTGGAGTACAGAAACACGTGTTTCATTGTAGCTGATAGTTTGAAAAGACTGCATTATCAATAGCTGTCTTGGTATTATTGTAAGCGGTTCGTGCGGTTGGTTCTATGAATATGGAAGAAAGCGTGGTTGGAGGTGAGTGTTCTACTGGTTCCAGAAAGAGGCAAAAGGGTACGACAAAAAGGAAAAGAGAACAAGAAGAAACACGAGTTCCATTTAAATTTTATAACAAAAATAATTATTGATATTATTTTAATGAAAACACAGCAACTGGAACACATTCAGAGCTACTTGGCGGATATTATTCTACAGTTATCGCATCATTCGTTGATGTGTTTCAGGTATTCTGATAAAGATCCTAGCATGCTGGAGTTGAGTCTCCATGTACACATAGAGAAGGTAGATTTAAATGTCGCACCATTCCTGCATATCACCTTACCAGAACAAGGAAGTTGGTGTATAACTACAGCAACAAATCACAAGATAAGATGCTGGCATCAATGATGTCTGTATCATATCCCAAAAGGCACAGACCGAGAAAATCAGATTAGATTAACTCAGTGGTTATTAAGTATCAAGTCAGAGTAAACAGTGAAACTATTCCACAGTGTTCTAAGTTCCTTTGAGCCCTTTTTGGTATTGGCACAACAAGAGTAAACAGCATAGCAGCTTCTCTAATAGCAGGTAAACCAATAATGGAGAGAAGGGGTGGTAACCGAAAAGCCAAACAGTATGCTCAAAAGAAGGAATCTGTAATTAGCTGTAATTAGCTTCTTATCAAAGCCTCAAGCTAGAGAAAGAAGTTTCAAGTGGACTCAGTACATAATTCAGATTTTCTCAAACATAGCAGTGTTACAGGACTTTATTATTAACAGTACATGACCACTAGTGAAGACATTCCACATGTTCATGTCTAATTTTCATAATGATAATACTGTTGGTTTCAAATTTGTATTTTTCGAAAAAGATTTACATGGCTCTAAACAAAAATTTCAGATCACCAAACTGTGTAACTATTAATTATTAACTATTAATTGTGTAATTATTAATTACATTGGCACATAACAGCTAAAAATAGCTTAAAATTTGCAATAAAACGATTTACTGAAGTTAGCATTATATATATTGTCACCCAGACATCGGAATTCCTGAGAGAACCAGCAGCTGGCAGTTAGAGGTCAGACAGGATGCATTCAGGCATGCCTACCCATTTGTCTCGTGTCACTAACTGAGGGGATGGTTAGGAAGGTATCACGGGCACTGTCCTGTCTATTTCCCCTCCCCCTGACGTCAGGAACAGTCTGGGTGATGTTTCGAGCCGCAAAGCTTCCAGAAACAGCTATCTTCTTATATAAGGGCTGCAGTGGACGAGTCATTTGAGTTCTTGGCGAGCAGCTGGAGGAGCGCCGTGCTAGCGAACGGACGGGAAGACTGTGTACATGCATCAGAGGAGTTGTACGTAATTGCGAGAGCGGGGTGGACCTGTGACAGATGAACTGGTGAATTGTAATTATGTGGGCTACGTAATTCTATGTAATCGGTAAGTGTTCCAACTGTAATTCGGTGGAAATAAAGAACATTTTGAGTTTGTGCAATTGGACTTTTAACTTCACGAACCCACAAAGTCACATCTGGTGTCAGGAGTGGGATATTACCACCATGAACACGATAATTGGAAAATATTCTGGAGAAGATGATGGAAATGAAAGCCGAACTTACCTCGGAAATGAAAGCGGCAAATAATAGCCTGGCCGCGGAACTAACAACGAAGACGGAGACGGCAAATAACAACCTGGTCGCGGAACTGAAACAAATGAAGACGGCTAACGACAACATCACCGAGAAGATGGAAGAAATGAAGGCCGAATTAAAAGCGAAGCCGGAGGCGGCAAATAGCGACCTGGCCGCAAAGTTCGAGACAACAAATCACAATCTGACTGCAAAGATGGCCGAACTGACCACAGAAATGAAGGCTGCGAACGAGGCCCTCGCCGAAAAATTTGAAGAGCAATTGACCGGCGTGAAGGATGACGTCACGGAGCTGGGCAAGCGGATGGGTCAAGTGGACGAACGCATTAACCACCTAGAGGGAAAGGCCGACAATAACATCAAATGCCTCAAAGACCTGGCTAGCCGCGTTAACATCCTGGAAGGAAAGGCCGACAGCAGCGTCAAGTCCCTGAACGCCATGGTGAAGGACGTCGTCGGCAGGAGGTTGAAGGATTTGAAGGCCGACGCGCCGGGACGCGACATAACATCGGCGCGCGTCAAACCTCCGAAATATGACGGCGCGTCAACGTTCGAGGTCTTCCGCTGCCAGTTCGACACGGTGGCCAGGCATAACAAGTGGTCACCGGAGGGAGAGGCTGCACAGCTAATAGCCAGCCTCCAGGGACGGGCCGCAGAAGTCCTAAACGCGGTCCAGACAGCGGCGGCTCCCAAGAATATCTGGGAGGCCCTGGAGAACCGTTTCGGGAACCACCGCCTAGCTGCAACCTACCGCAGTCAGCTGAAGGCAAGGCCGCAACAGCCAGGTGAGATGCTGCAGTAGTTCGCCCTGGCGATTGAGCAGCTGGCTAGCAAGGCCTTGGTTGACTTTCCACCGGAGTTCGTATCCCGGGAAGCCGCCTACGCCTTTGTCGATGGGGTACGAGACACCGAGATACGTCAGTGCCTAATGCTCGGCGACTCCACAACCATCCACCAGGCGCTGACGGCAGCATTGAGGATGGAGGCGGCCAAGGTGACGGCGATCCCGACGTCGAGAACGAGGAGTGTCCGCTACACCGGAGACAAGACCAGCCGAGGGACGCCGGCGGAGACCTAATGGCCTGTGTTGGGTATGTGGACAGCCGGGACACCTAGAGAGAGACTGCCGACACCAGGAAGAGCAGCCGGAAAAACGAGTAAGGGCCGCCGTGGTGAGGGGCACGTCGGCGACATCTTCACCATCCCCTCGAGTGACACTGCGCGCCGTCAGCCGGCGGATGGATGACAGCCTCATCGCGGATGGTTGGGTGAGAGGGCAGCCGTGCCGCGTGCTGGTGGACACCGGGGCAGCCGTGACCATCATCAGACCCAACATAGCCAAAGGTTTGCCATCCAGGAAGCCGAGCTGACCATACCAGCTGATGACGGCTTCGGGCGACAGCTTACCTGTGGAGAAGGAGGTCCTGCTGAGGCTGACCTTGGGACGGAGTGCCGTGCGTCTGTGGGTGCTCACGAAGGTGGCTGAGGAGGTGATTCTGGGACTGGATGCCATCAGGAGCCACGAGGCGGCGGTCGACGTTGGCAGGAAGGTCCTGTGGCTCAACGGAGAAGAGGTTATACTCCGTCAACCCGAAGAGCACTTTGGAACCTGCAGGGTCGTCTTGAACGAAGACGTGGTTGTCCCCGCGAGGAGCGATGTGGTGGTGACGGCGCGACTAATACCGATTACGACGTCCAGGCCGGGACAGAGTTGGGAACGTGCGAGCCCGTGGTAATCGTAACAGCAATCGACAAGACACAGGGGCCAGTGACGACGCAACACCTGGGGCCCCGGCTAGACGGCCTACTGGAAAGGGCAGCCGACCACCTGACCGCAGAGCAGCTGGAGAAAGTTCAACAACTACTAAGACGATACCAGCGCATCTTCAGCAAAGGTAGCAGTGACTACGGCCGCACGGACAAAATGCTTCACCGCATCGACAGCGGGGACGCCCGGCCTATTCGGCAACCACCTAGACGCGTTCCGCTGGCGAAGCAAGGGGCGGTACGAGACATGCTGGAGGACATGTGATCCAGGGGAGTGATTGAGGAGTCTGACAGCCCTTGGTGTTCCTTTGTAGTCTTGGTGACGAAGAAGAACGGCGAGCTACGCTTCTATGTGGACTACAGGAAGCTGAACGCTGTCATCCGGAAGGACTGTTTCCCCTTACCCCGGATTGACGCCACGCTGGACACGCTAGTTGGTGCACAGTGGTTCTCGACCCTGAACCTGAAGTCGGGCTACTGGCAGGTAGCTCTAGACCTGAGGGACAAGGAGACCGCATTCTCAACAGGACAAGGCCTTTGGCAGTTCACAGTTATGCCCTTTGGCCTCTGCAACGCACCAGCTACCTTCCAACGCCTCATGGAGTCAGTGATGAGAGGACTGGGCGAGTGGAGGAGTCAGTTGAGTTCTTGGCGAGCAGCCGGAGGAGCGCTGTGGTAGCGAACGTACGAGAAGACTGTATGTGCATCAGAGGAGTTGTACGTAATTGCGAGTGCAGAGTGGACCTGTGACAGACGAACTGGTGAATTGTAATTATGTGCGCTACGTAATTCTATGTAATCGGCAAGTGTTTCAACTGTTATTTGGTGGAAATTAAGAATATTTTGAGTTTGTGCAATTGGACTTTTAATTTCACGAACCCACAAAGTCACAATATGGAAGAATGGTTCAAAAGGCTATGTGTCCATTTATTCGGTGCAAAACATATTAAGTCTGAATTTTTTCATATTTTAACCCATGATTATAGCTTTAGATTAAGCCTCTGATTTTTGACACTCAACATCATGTTATTCATTAATTTGTTAAAGTACGAGTGCATAACTAAATTTCAAAAGTGTTAGTATAATTTTGAGTAATACTCAATGCTCCATTTATTTCTAGTATTTACCTAGAACGCGTTTTGTTAGGATCTTCCTAACATCATCAGCTGTTGTCGACTAATGGACGTTGGTTTGCTTAACTCATTGGAGGCGACAGGTGCGTCTTTTTCAGTATCTTGATGAATTTGAAGTTCGTGTTTTCATCAAGGTAGTGTCAAAATTAAAAAATTTTCTTTCATATTTCTTTATGAAGACTTTTTCCCACATGTTTAATGCAGCTGGACCTTGGACACTTTTTAATAAGTGGATTTCTCGTTCTATATCAATATTCTCCCTCCAAAAATGGTACGCTACCGCAGAACAGCTCGAGAAGGTTTGACAACTCCTGGGACGATACCAGTGTGTCTTCAGCCAAGGCAACAGCGGCTACGGCCGCATGGTCCGAGTGCTTTACTGCATCGGCACCGGAGACACCCAGCCTATTCGGCAACTACATAGATGTATTCCGCTGGCAAAACAAGTGGGGGTAGCGAACATGCTTTTCCCTGTTTTCTTGGTGACGAAGAAGAACGGCGAATGTTTATGCGTGGACTACAGAAAGCTGAATGCTGTCACCAGGAAGGACTCCTTACCCTGACCCCGGATTGACGACACCCTGGACACGCTTGCTGTTGCGCAATGGTTCTTGACCCTGGACCTGAAGTCCAGTTACTGGCAGGTGGCTCTAGACCCAAGAGACAAGGAGAAGACCACATTCTCGACAGGCCAAGGGCTCTGGAGGTTCACAGTTATGAGCTTTGGTCTCTGCAACGCACCAGCTACCTTCCAATGCCTCATGGAGTCAATGATGAGGGGATTGACCTATGACGCCTAACTGCTATACCTGGACGACATCATCATCGGCAAAACCTTCGAAGACCACCTCGACAACCTGAACAGGATGTTACAGAGACTCTAGGTGACCAACCTGAAGCTGAACGCAAGAAAGTGCCAGCTCTTCTGCAAGAAAGTCAACTGCTTGGTACACATAGTCTTACCAACTGGAATGGCCACTAACCCGGAGAAGACACAGGCCTTGAGAGATTGGCATCACCCAAAGGATAAGCAAGAATTACAGTTTCCTGGGGCTGTGCAGTTATTACCGCCGTTTTATAAAGGGCTTCTCCAACATCGCCAAGCCCCTCACCTGCCTGACAGAAGAATACCAGAATTTGTTTATCAAATAAACAAATAATATTGATTCTTTTGGGCCAAATTAAAACAACTGTTACAAAGAAATGAGTGAGAGGAGAAGTGTTGTAGTAGACATCTCTCCAGCATTCGTCTAGCCAGGAAAAAATTGAAAAAGCTATGTTCAGAGTGAGCAACCTTCAGGCATTGGACCTTAGACCACCTGAATGCAAGCCTCTCACATTGTGGAGCCATCACACAAACCTAAGAAAAATTCGGATTAACTCTGTGAAAGGGGATTATGCGTTTCTGTTAGAATATATTCTTTTCTGTCCTTTGTTACAATGCATGTTCATTTCCACTCTCTCTCTCTTACCATAAGTACAGCATTTCTAAATTACAGCTACACATTTAAATTATGGTATAAGAAAAAGGCTGCAATCAGCATATCACATATATAATAGATAACTGCTGGCATTGAGTTCAATGAAAGTCATTGATCTTTGTTTACACTGCTTAGCATATTGTATACTACATTATATACCACTATATACCTATTCTATTATTTAGAATGATTAGTGACTGAATTTAATATCTTTAGGGTGGAATTCACTTTTTTTTTAAACTAAAAACTGTTCATTTCTCAGCAGTAATATCTTACTTAGCAACCTTACAAAACTTCGTTGCAAGCTTTTGCAAAGGCAATTCATACTGACAGATGAAATATGAAAAATAACTAGATAACTAAACCAGCAGTGTAACTCAAATATATAACCTTACTGAAAAACAACTTTCATGCGGTCTGCAGTTTTACATGCAACACATAAAAGTATTAAACCACAACTACCAGGGGCAAAGCAGAGTAAGTCATTTATGGAGGCACTAACTGTATACAGGCAACAAGTATTGAACTGCAAGTCCACAAGTTGCAGATGTGCGAGAGCTGCTTCCCTAAACATCATGTCATGCTTCACCCCTGACAGTACATATTTAAATTATAAAGAACATAGTTTATAAAGTACAAGCAACATACTACTTATATGAAACAAAACTGTTGTTTTATAAATCTAAGAAGCTAGAAACAAGATGTGTTAAAATGTATTTACTTACGAAGAGTCAGTACCCAAGAAAATTACATTTGAAAAATAGAAACATATCAAAGACTCCACAAATCTTGTCCAAGAAGAAAAACAATTGTAATTTAAGAAATTTACATATCAGCAAAAAACATTTTACAAAATTAAGATTTTCAGGAAGCACAGCATCAGTCTAGCCCTACAGAAGAAACTTAGTGTAGGGAAATTACTTTATAATAGATAAAATACCCTATACTGTACGCATAGCTATACCACCCTATAACACAAGACAAAAAAAGCTGGAATTTGCAAAATCAATTGCTCCAGTTGGGATGAAGTATGTATAGGAAATACAAAAAGAAATTTAGAAACCAGACTAAAGGAATATGTGAGATGCTTAAAATACAGAGGGATAAATCTGCAGTTTCACATAATTTCTGGACAAGCAACCATAAATGAAAGTGTAATATAAATGTAAGTGATGAAGTATAAAGGACCAACTACAAATAGTTTTTTCAATCAACCAACCATAACATCAAACCAAACATCACACTAATCAAACCACCCACTCATGCAGCAGAACGGTACACAGGGGAACAGATCTTCATTTTGAAACACAAATGACAGTTAATGACTTTTGATTTACTGCCACCAAGTACCCTTTGGAAGTACATACATTTTACCATCATATGATCTTGCCATTATAGACAACCACAACAGAAACAACACCAGTTAGTTGGACATTTTCTGAACTTTACGAAGTTACATGTACAAAATGTAGACACTGACATCTAATATATGAAATGCTGGAAATTAACTGTTCTTTCACACTGGCTGTGTGTAGGCTAAAGTATGGAAAGATAGAGTTAGACTGAAAAATTCAATGCCATAGCTGGAATTTGAACCATGGATCCTCTGGTTGCCGTCCAGCTAGTTGGCCAGTATGAAAGAACAGTTAATTTCCATTAATTGACCTAATAGTGGTTTACTATAGAGCCCGGGCCTTAAAGTACTTACACGTTGTAAGTTGCCATTAAGGTAGTTGTCTCATGTGTTTATGAGAACTCCGAAAGTGGTTTACTGGGAAAAACACGAGTCAGTTGGAGAATTTAATGTCATGTCGGCACGTTGGCCATAGTAGCTGAAGGGTTAGAGCAGCTGGATGGCAACTAGCCGTGGTTCAAATCCCGGCTATGGCATTGAATTTTTCAGTACTCTATCTTTCCATATGAAATGCTGTAGTTTACAATAATTAACTTTTAAATGCAGAAGTTTTATGTTGCACTTTCCCTGCATTATTGTGCAACACATGCACTAAGAGAGATGGCATGATTTTAATACATACAGTTACTTTTGATGGTTAAGTAACAGTTCATCTATTTTACATAGTGAAACACAATCACTGTCAGGCCTACCTATTAAAATGAAAGGACTCGCATCTTTACTTTTCAACTTATCTACAAACTCACAGTATCCACGTATATTGTCTCTTTCATTTCATTCTTCATATATTTGCTCGTAAGCTTGTTTCATATGTTCTCTGGGAACCTTTCTGTTAGGAGGCAACTAATTGATAAATAAAAGAGTTAATTTCCCATTTCAATACAAAAGTTGCTGTCTTGTCTCATTTTTTCTGTCAGCCTTATAATTTCTGTGATCTTATATGCCATCCTGTTCATTGACTTTCACATTTAAGCCCCATTTTCTACTTTGATGTACAGTTGTAAACTGCTTAACTTTTTTCTGCCTCATCCCTGGCTTCTGTTATTTTTTCAATTCAATCCTTTTTTCATATCATTTTCTTCCTTACTATAATCTTATTTAATGAAAATCCTGATGTCTTTTAATTTCATTGCATTTCTTAGCATTTTCCATTTTATATCTGTTGATGTAAATTTATCAGAATAGTACTTTGGCCTCTATTCAAACACATGTTTTGTTTTACATTCCTTGTAATGTCTAGTCTTCCTTCTACAGTTTCCACAGATACAATTCCCACAGTTCCATTCACATAATCTTCCCTTACTCCATAGAAAGTTAATTTTTCTTTCTTTCCTGTCTCCTCTCTGTTATACGATGTTCTTTTACATTACCTAACTGAAGGTCTGTTCTGTATTTTTGATTCTGTTATCCTTTCCTCTATTTCCTTGTGTTCTCCATTTCTTTCCCTATCTCCCTCAGTTTCTCTCCTAGCAAACTTTTCACCATTATTCTTATCTGCTCCACCTTTGCTGGCCCTGGGATGTTTCCAATCCTGCTATCATCAAGAGTATCAGATGATAACCACTGCTCCTATCATGATTGTTAAACTTATTGTTTCTTTTTACTTGATTTTCTTTACTCCAAAACTTCCAGTTCTCGCTCTATACGTCTCCATTATCACAGCTGTTTTGTGCTACATGAAATACCTGCTCTCTTTAGCAGCCTGTATGCTACTTCATCAGCATACACAGGTTATTTTAGAATTCAACCAATTAACTTTAAGGGATTATGGAGGGCTGTTGGAACAATTCTAGATAGGATACTTATGGTTTCAGAGCAAGTACATCATTTTGCATAATAAGCTAAAATAAATTTGGATCATTTAGGTACATTGCTGATACTATCTAAATGGTACATGCATGCATTTGCTGCACTACCAGTATGGCTCAGTGGTAAAGTAGGGAATTTTTAAATCAATGATCCATATTCTAAGTTCAAACCCTTCTGACTTTTTCTTCTCTTTGTTTTTATTTGCTTTTACTTACCTATTTGTTTTCTTTCTTGAAATTCTTTATTGTAAAAGATATGAGAATACTAAACTGGCAATGAGGAGAATGGATGTGCAGTAGAGTTGTTCCTGCAGAAGTGCCATGGGAACCGTAAAGCAGACAAGAAATAGTGATTTGGCAATGAGATTTAAACAAGTATGGAGGAAGTGGGGTAACATAGAATTAGAGATTAAAACCAAAGAGTTGCAGAAGATGAAAACAAAGATGGAAATGAAGGAAAGAAGCATTGGAAGTATGGAAGACTTCATGAGAATATACAACTTAATAATTTCTGAGATAGAAGAATGAAAAGGAATTGCGGCATTTCAAGAGACACGGTAATTATTAATGAAGAGATGCAGGATGCATTCAGAATTGGAAATTGGAAGGCAAAAGAAATATATTGGTGAAACTAGTGACACAGAATTGGTAACAGAAATTTTAAAGCAAGTAAAAGAGCTAAGAGGAACATCTGTCTATATTAATAAAGATTTATTTTATGAACAAAGAGAACAATGGGGGAGGCTAGTTGAAGAAAGAAGTAAGGTGAAGAAACAAGGATCTAATGCATTTATACAAAATGGCAAACTGGATTGATGGGTGAGTGGCTGAGCAAAAGAGCAACATAAGTGACATCCAAGAAGCAGAGCATACAAATGTTGCTACAGCAGACCCAAACAAGCTGACTTTGATATCCGGTGTGAAGGTTCAGAATTCATGTGAAGTAAATGCAGTGTGTGTTGATGTAGGTGAAATGATGAACAGTACAAATGAAAGAAAAGGGGGAGAAATCTCAGAAACAGTGGTTGGCGAGACGAAGAAGAAACCAAGAAAAAATAAAATTGCATTACAGCAAGTACAGTCAGATAAGAATGGGAGTCAAGGTGATCAAGTAAAAGCAGAGTGAAACAAGTGTGGGGATACAAGAGATCAGGGAAAAGCAGATTGAAGCAAGTGTGAGAGTGCCATGATCTGGCCATGGATGGAATTGGATTTAGGTTTTCTAACAGATGGCCAGAATGGACTAGGGAAATGTAGGCTCAGATGGTATTCTTAAAACTCATGCTTGGTAGAAAGTTTCAGATTTTTAGATAAATCAATGAAACAGTTAAACATGGTTTAAATTCTAAGTGTATTAAATTTCCTAAGTAGACTAACTAAACATAATCTTGCTTCCAATGATTTTAAACAATATTACATAAAGTATAAAAAAATATACAACAGAGTAGTCAGGATGGCTAAAAAACTCTACAATGGTACTCTGGTAAATAGCTCTTTAAACAAATCAAAAACTATATGGAATGTTATAAAACATGAGATTGAGGGGAAAAAAAGGAAAAATATTGATTTTAGTGTGAATATAAATGGTAGGCAAGTATCTAATCCATTAATGGTAGCTCATGAATTTAACCAATATTTTTCGACCATTGCAGAACTCATTAGAAAGAGGAAAAACGTAGCTATCAATTCGTGCTTAATTACCCAAAATAATCAAATTCGGGAATCTTTATATTTTTTACCAACAACAGAAGCAGAGCTACTCTCCATTATTAAAAGTATGAAACCCAAAAAATCTGTTGGCCTAGATGAGTTTTCTAATATGCTTCTAAAAAATTGCGCTGTGCATCTGGTTAAACCATTATGTCATATTATAAATATATCACTCTGTGAAGGTCACTTCCCTGAGAATTTAAAGGTCTCAAAAATTAAACCACTGTTTAAAAAGGGTTCTAAATCTGATTGTGAAAATTATAGGCCAATATCTATTTTATCAGTTTTTTCTAAAGTAATTGAAAAGGTGGTGTACAATAGAGTCTTAGCATTTCTAAATAAATATGATATTATATCGAAAGTGCAGTACGGGTTCCAGCAAGGGAAATCAACAAGCTCAGCACTACGGAACATTATTGAAGATATACTAAAAAATCTAGACAGCGGGAATCAATGCATGGGACTATTTCTTGATCAGTCAAAGGCCTTTGATCTAGTCGACCGTGATATATTATTACACAAGTTGTATAATTATGGTATCAGAGGAGTTCCATTTGAATGGTTTAAATCGTACCTAATAAATAGAAAGCAGTTAACCGAAATTGAATATGTAGTAAATGGTTCGAAGGAGATTAAAGCTGCTCGCTCTAGTGTAAAAAACATTAAATATGGAGTTCCGCAGGGCTCGGTATTGGGTCCCTTATTGTTCCTATTGTATATTAATGACCTGGCCAAAAAAACCAATGCATTAATACTAAATTTACTCTGTTTGCTGATGATACCAGTGTTCTCATTTCTGGGAAAAACAAACAAGAACTCAAAGCAAACGTTGATGGGGTAACAGACTATGTTTCAAATTGGTTTAAAGACAATAAACTTATTATTAATAAGAGCAAAAGCATCGCTGTAGGTTTCCATCATAAAGTCAACAAAAATGTAAGTTTCCCTAATATATGCTTAGAGAATGAATCAGTAACTACTACAGATAAAATTAAATTTCTTGGAGTTTGGGTAGATAGTAATCTAGATTGGGGAACTCATATTGATGCTTTATCCAAAAAACTATGTCAAACTTGTTTTGCACTATATACTTTAAGATCATCAGTCAATCTTGATGTGCTTAAAATAGCCTATTTTGCCTACTTTCACTCGCAGTTATCCTATGGCATAATATTCTGGGGAAAGACGAGCTATACGAAAAGAATGTTTGTAATACAAAAAAGGGCCATACGTTTAATGATGAATCTTTCCAGTACCACAAGTTGTAGACCTTATTTCAGATCATTGAATATTCTGTCAGTTCCATCTATATATCTCTATGAGGTGCTGGTGATCGCTCATAAACAGTTAAATATTTTTGTCACAAACGCTGAAATACATAGTCACAACACTAGAGGTAAATCACATCTTCATGTTACAGGGCATAAGAGAACCCTATATGAAAAAAGTATACACTATAACTGTATTAAATTGTACAACAAACTTCCTCAATATTTCAAAGAATTACCAAATTTAACAATATTTAAAAGGAAATTAAAGAAGTATCTAATACAAAGATGTTTTATTCAGTAAATGAATACCTTGATGAACAGTGAATCAATTTTGTTAGACATATGTATTATATATATTGCAATCTTTAATCTTTTTAGTAACTGCAAAATGTTGATATTGTTTCTTTAAATATTGAACAAATTAGTTTAAGTTTCTAAAATAAAATAGAAAGTAAAAAATGTTCTATAAGGAAACATACTTAAGTATTGTTTATCCGATCATGTGTTTACTGTTAATCTGTAATGTAAAATTGTATTGACGAAGCCGATATTTCTGTAATTGGAAATCTTATGGTGAATAAATTTGATTTGATTTGATTTGAAGTTACAACAAACAGCAACGTTACCTTGTGCTAATAATGGTCAGAGACAAGCCACCTTGCACACGATTCTCATAGTTACAAAAACACATTAAAATTAAAATTAATTGGGAGTCGATTAATAACACAAAACAACACTCACTTTTAAATTTTCCCGGAACCGGTTTCTTTCATCCACATATAGTGTATGGGGTTAGGCTTTGGAGTAATTGTACTACCTCGAAAAATGCATTCATATGGCTAAAGAAATCTCTCAGACTAATTCTAGGATTGGGACAACAGGATACATGTAAGCCTAGCTTTATAGACCTTAAGATAATGACTTTACCGTCAATGTGTGTGTATGTATATATATATATATATATATATATATATATATATATATATATATATACATCAATATCATACACATTAAAGAAAATCAAAACTTATTTATAAATCGTTCCTCAGTACACAGTTATGACACTTGATGCAAACATAATTTAAATGCTCCCCACAACTGATTGAGCAAGTCCATAAATAGCCACTGTTATCAACAGTTAAAATTATTCAATAAGCTTCCTCTGGAATTAAAAGAACTGCCACAAAACAGATTTGTTATAGTATTAAAAAACTGGTTTAAACAAAAAGCATTTTATACTGTACAAGAATACTTAGAATAGATTTGTTATAGTATTAAAAAACTGGTTTAAACAAAAAGCATTTTATACTGTACAAGAATACTTAGAATATAACATACATGCTAGTGAATTTATGCAAAGCTATTGTAAATTATAGTAGTAGGTACCTAATTGTTTAATTTTATTATTACTACAGTAAAGTTATTAACTTATGATAATTACTACCTTACGCCATACAAATAATCTGATTTCACCTAGAATTTTATATGCATTAATTTGTAAACCTTCTGTACTTGTAAATACATTGTAAATACTTTTTAAAACTGACAAGATCTATTGCTTCATGTAAGCTTAATGGTGAATAAAGGATTATGATTATGATTATTTAGAATTTCTGCAAACTGGACTTTTAGTCCTACGAACCCACAAAGTCACAATAGGCTAAGGTTTTTGATAGAGAGAGTCAACATGAAAAACTCAATGCCATGGCTGGGAGTTGAACTACGGATCTCCTGCTTTCCATTCAGTCTCTCTTACCCAGTGAGCTACCATGACATGATATCAAGAGATCCATGGTTCAGATCCTGGCTGTGTCATTGAATTTTTCAGCTTGACTCTATCTATCTATCCAGTCAACATGAAAAACTCAATGCCATGGCTGGGATTTGAACTACGGATCTCCTGCTTTCCGTTCAGTCTCTCTTACCCAGTGAGCTACCATGACATGATATCAAGAGATCCATGGTTCAGATCCTGGCTGTGTCATTGAATTTTTCAGCTTGACTCTATCTATCCAAAATCTATACATGGCTAGTGTGAAGGAATGCTTAATTACGAATCAAATGGAGAATTTAATGTCAGGTTGGCACGTTGGCCATGGTAGCTCAATGGGTTAGAGCGACAGGACAGAAACCAGATTCATGGTTCATATCCCAGCCATGGCATTGAATTTTTCATGTTGACTATCAAAAACCGTAGCCTATATACGGCTAGTGTGAAGAAATGATTAATTTCCATCAATTAACTAAAATAATAAGAGTTAAATGATGAAGTTGGGACTCAAGTACTTACAACAGTAAGTCACCACAAACAGTGTATCTCGGATGTGAGAGCCCCTAGTGGTTTACCGGGGAAATATACGAGTCAAATGGAGAATTTAATGTCAGGATGGCATGTTGGCCATGGTAGCTCAATGGGTTAGAGCAACTGTACGCAAACCAGGAGATCCGCGGTATAATTCCCGGTCATGGCACTGAATTTTTCATGTTGACTCTATCAACAGTGCTTTATATATTTGTATTAGGAAATCTATTTGAGCTAAAAATATGAGGGTTTTACAGTTATGTTAGATACATTACTCTACCGTGGATCAGTTTAGGCAAAATCTGAATTTTTATCTTAGCGTGAATAGTGTTTAATAGAGAATGACTAGGCTGGTACTTGATGCACACCACATGGGGAATGCAATACAACACTGCAGGACTCCGATTGGTTGCTCACCTAGTAGTGCTTAAAGACAAACATCATCCCATTTGAAACAGGGAGTAGCTGCATGGAAAGCCTTTCAGGAAGTGGTGAAAGGGTTCCTTGGAAACAATAAGGCAGATAGTTCAAGAACTCCTGGACAGTTACCAAAAGCTAGCATGAAGTATGTCCCTCAAAATTTAGTTTTTCCATTCACATTTGGACTTTTTTTCCCAAGTACTGGGAGCTGTGAATGACGAACAAGAAGAAAAATTCCATCAGCATATTCAGAACATGGAGCATGGATACCAGGATAGATGGAATACCAGTATGAGGGTGACTTGCTGGTTTTTAATTACAGAAAGTGATATAGGCTACAAAAAAGAGGAAATAAAGCTCTAGTGTTAAAAATAACTCTTGTATTTAAGATAAATTTTATTATAGCATCATGTTTCAGTGGTTTACCATTACAATATTGCTTTTGTTTAATTCTGATGTGATTCTGTCTTGTTTTTGGCCCCCTTTTCGAGTAAGTTTGTTAGTTAGATAAAACAAGTTCTAAAAATTAAGTAAAATCTAAGAATTTTATTTAAAAAAAAAACCAGAAATATAGGCCAGTTGTGACAGAGGCATTAATTTGTTTTACTTTGTGTTATCTTCTATGTAAAACTAGAGCATTTTATGCACAAGATGAGTGGTGCTAAAAGAATATTCATCATGTTATTATAATCCTATGCCAACAAAGAGAAATATTTTGTCATTGTTGTACGAATCTGCCTCAGCTCTTTCACAAAAAAACCTTAGATATTATGTAACATTTACTGTCAATTTTGTATTTAGAAGGTTTGATTTAGTTGAAATGACCTATTTTTGTTCATGTGACAGAAAGCTGAAATTTGTCGACTTGGGTTATGTAACTTCACTAGCAGCTTTTTTCAATTTTCCTCCAGTTAACCTCTAACTTCATCACATGTTCTCAAATCCTTTCCTCAGCTTCCTACAATCCCCTTCTAATCTTTCTTCCCTTTCCGCAATTTATACAACTTTATCACATTTGTTCATACCTTTTCCTATACCAAAGACCCATTCTATTTCTTCCTTTCTGCAACTTACCCATAATAGCCACATTTTTGCCTTGCTGATATACCACTATATCTTGATATCCCTGTATCTCATCCCTTTTCTAATCTCTTAAATCCCCACACTTGTTTCAGACTGCTTTTTCCTGATCCCTTGCACTCTTGTCTAAAAAGTGACTGGTGGTGGTTTGTGCCACATCACATGTGACATCACACTCTCTGGCGACTTCTTTTATGTGACCATTTGCTGCTCTACTTAGCCCGCCAACCATCACAGAATCAACATGTGTTTTTGTAAATCCTTTCATGGAAGTGTTGAAAACAGTGTTGTTGTATAAATTAAAATTAATTGGGAGTCGATTAATAACACAAAACAACACTCACTTAAATTTTCCCGGAACTGGTTTCTGAGGCCTTCCCTCTATCTTCAGCCGGACATCGACTTGTTCTCATTGGTGTAGCTGGCAATATTTTGTCATCGGTCTCCTCTGGTGGCGGTTCGAGGAACTTGCTGAACAAATCTTTCTGGGGGATGTCGAAATTGAATACTTTGTTCCTATTTTTTGAAATAAAGATTTGTTCCCATGTGGACAGTTCTTCTTTTCCTGTTGTATGTTTTAGTAATTTTGGTTCTGGATTTATGTTGTGGTTTTTTTCCCAAAAATGCGTGGCAACTGCTGATTTTTCTAATTGTTTGTATTTTATGTTCCTAAAGTGTTCCTTTGCTCTTGTTTCTAAATTTCTTTTGGTTTTTCCAATATAAATTTGACTACAGTCACAGCATTCAATTTGATATATACCAGCTTTTTTGTTAGATGGAATGGCATCTTTGATGTTTGAGCAAATTAGGTTTTTTAAGCAGTAATGGTTCACTGGAGCTAGTTGAATGTTTTGTTTTTTGAAGACTTTTTTGAATTTATCACATGAACATATCTCGACTAACACATTTCTTTAGTTTCCCTCGAAGATACCAGATTCTAGCAAGCTTTTTACAAAGGTAAAGTATGTGTGTTTCCCATATTAGTCTGGTGTCCAAATGTAATCCTAACAGATTTACTGAATTAATATGGATATCATTATGTTGCAATGTAAATAATATATTTTCAGTTTTAGACATATGTTCTTTATTTCTGTAGAAATACCCTTGCAGATTACAGCAGAATTACGTTACATACACAATCACAATCTACCAAGGTCGATGACCACCCCAAACAGCATTCTGATTACATCTGTTTACAACACTCCTGTTACATCTGTTTTCTCCTGTTTACCTCTACTGCTCTGTTTACAACTGACTCTTGGCGAGTCGTCGCTTCCTTAAATACCTCATTCATAATTCGAGTCTATTCTGTAAGATTCACTAGATATTTCTGGAATAAACAAGACAACGAATGTTCTGTCACTAGACGAAACCCGAACCTTCCAGAAGTGTAACATAATCTGTACCGGCAAGTCCTTTATCTCCGCTATCTTTATTTGCCAGCTCTTTGTGTACACAAGCCGCGCTATCATAGATAATGGGTTCGCAACACTATATACTGTAACTTTGTGGGTTCGTGAAATTAAAAGTCCAATTGCACAAATTCAAAATGTTCTTTATTTTCACCGAATTACAGTTGGAACACTTGCCGATTACACAGAATTACGTAATGCACACAATTACAATTCACCAGTTCGTCTGTCACTGGTCCACTGCACGCTCACAGTTACGTACAACTCCTCTGATGCACATTCACAGTCTTTCGGTCCGTTAACTCACTCGGCGCTCCTCACGCTGCTCGCCAAGAACTGAACTCACTCGCCAACTGCAGCCCCTTTTATATGGATATCGTTGTTTCTCTAAGTCTCGCAATTCGGTGGATCATCCTGCAGGTTCTAGACGTCAAGGAGGGGGGAAAGAGATGGCTAACGATGTTTTTCCAAGCATCCCCCTCGTTACCGCTACAAGACAGATGTGTAGGCGTGGTCGAATGTTTCCTTTCTGCTGCTGTTACCCTGCTGCCGACCGGTTCTATCGGGAGTTCCGACGTTCGGGTGACAATACGGTTAGTGTGAAGAAATGATTATTTTTCATCAATTAACTAAAATAATAAGAGTTAAATGATGAAGCTTGGCACTCAAGTACTTACGAAAGTAAGTTGCCACAAACGGTGTATCTCGGATGCAAGAGCCCCTAGTGGTTTATGGCTGCGCCTTGGCTCAGTGGTTAGACCGCTTGGCTCTCACCAAGGCGGCCCTGGTTCGATCCCAGGCGACCGCAAAGTGAGATTTGTGGTGGACAGCATGGCACTGGGGAGGGTTTTCTCCGGGACCTCCGGTTTCCCCCGCCAGCTCATTCCACCGGTACTCCATCTTCATCTCATGTATCATCAGTGTCATCGCCTGCAGTGCCCTATGTAGTAAAAGCGGGTGTTAAACACTACACATTTCATTTCCTAGTGGTTTACTGGGGAAATATGAATCAAATGGAGAATTTAATGTCAGGACAGCACGTTGGCCATGGTAGCTCAATGTGTTAGAGCAACTGGAGGGAAACCAGGAGATCCATGGTTCAAATGCCGGCCATGGCATTGAATTTTTCATGTTGACTATCTGTCTAAAACCTTAGCCTTTATAGGGCTAGTGCAAAGAAATGATTAATTTCCATCAATTAACTAAAGAAAGCACTATTGTATTATAACAATGCATCACAATGTACATACTGTAATAAACAGCATTATTGGTCGGCATGTATGTGTGTAGTATATTTGTAATTACTCAGAACTAAACTGTAAATGTTTGACATGATGTGATACAAGAATTACTTTGAATAAGCCAAGGTGTTTGTTAAACTGGAGCGAGAGGAAACAGTACACTTCCTGCTGGCCTGGTAAAATATGTCTGGTCACATTATATCATAGTTTATGAATGCTTTGTAATCTCTATTTACTCTAGAGAGTTCAAAGCGGTATTCAGTTGTTCTTGCATTTAAAGATCACGTAAAAGTGTATCAGCTGAAATAGTTTTCGTAATATTTACAAATAAATATCAATATTTAAGTTAATTGATGGAAATTAATCATTCCTTCACACTAACCATGCATAGGCTAAGATTTTGGATAGAGTTAAACTGAAAAACTCAATGCCACGGCCAGGATTTGAACCATGTATCTTCTGCTTTCCGTTCAGTCACTCTTACCCAGTGAGCTACCATTACATGATACCAAGAGATCCGTGGTTCAGATCCTGGCTGTCATTGAATTTTTCAGTTTGACTCTATCGATCCAAAATCTTAACCTATACATGGCTAGTGTGAAGGAACGGTTAATTTCCATCAGTTAACTTAAGTAATAAGAATTTAACAATGAAGCTTGGTCTCGATAATAGTAAGCCGCCACAAACAATGTATCTTGAATACAAGAGCCCGTGGTGTTTTATTTTAAAATATATGTGTGATTTTAGTTAATTGATGGAAATTAATCATTTGTCCACACTAGCCGTATATAGGCTAAGATATTTGATGGATAGAGTCAACATGAAAAATTCAATGCCATGGCCGGGATTTGAACCACGGATCTCCTGGTTTCCATCCAGTCGCTCTTAACCTTTGAGCTACCATGGCCAACTGGAGAATTTGATGTCAGGACGGCACGTTGACCATGGTAGCTCAAAGGTTAAGAACGACTGGATGGAATCCAGGAGATCCGTGGTTCAAATCCCGGCCATGGCATTGAATTTTTCATGTTGACTCTATCCATCAAATATATTAGCCTATATACGGCTAGTGTGGAGAAATGATTAATTTCCATCAATTAACTAAAATAATAAGAGTTAAATGATGAAGCCTGGGGCTTAAGTACTTACAATAGTAAGACACCACAAATGGTGTATCTCGGATGCGAGAGCCCCTACTGATCTATCGGGGAAATATGCGAGTCATCTGGAGAATTTGATGTCAGGACGGCATGTTGGCCATGGTAGGTTAAGAGCGACTGGACAGAAACCAGGAGTTCCGTGGATCAAATCCCGGCCATGGCATTTAATTTTTCATGTTGACTCTCTCCATATATGTGTGAATTGGAGAATTTAATGTCATGATGGTACATAGGCCATGGTAGCTCAATGGGTAAGAGCAACTGGACGGAAACCTCCTGGTTAAATTCCTGGCCAAGACATTGAATTTTTCAATTTGACTATCTATCCAAATATCAATATATTTACTGATGCATCGTGAGGTAAAGCACTGTCATTATTGGTTGGTTTGTATACGTGTACATGTACTTGTAATTACTCAGAACTGAAATTTAAACTATTGACATGACATGATGAAAGAATTACTTTGAATAAGGCAAGGTGTTAAATTTGAGAAAGAGCAAACACTTCATTTCCTGTTAGCCTGTGGAATGCTATATTCTTATATTTATGAATAAATAGAATAGAATATTTTATTCACCAATTGATATACAATAAGTATATATGGCTTCGTGAATCTTACATAATATGATTTACAGTATACACATAAAAGAAGAAATTACATAAACAATTATTGTTCATAGAACTTCCTAAAATGCAAATTTTCATCCATGTGACAAAAATCGTGTAAGCTAGTGTAATTTGTAATAGGTAAAGAGGTCGCAAGAAATGAAGTGATGCGCAAGTGAGAAATATTGAAAAGTGAGATTGAGTGAATACTAACACTGTGAAACAATAGTAATATAAAATTGAAAAGAGCGGTAATAATTTACAGAGATAGACAAAAATTTGGTAACTAGGAAAAACTAGCACAGGATAGGCAAGTAACTATTAATAGAGGCAAACACATATAAAGTATGTAGTTGTGTTGAAGGGCAGCTGTGTTAGTAAAGGGGCCAGGGTCCCGCTTAGAGGTAGCCCAAGATGCATCTGTTTTAGTACTCAATAAATCATATCATATCATAAGAAATATTACACCACTCCATTTGTTATTTCTGCTGCTCTTAAATATAATCAAGCAAATCAAACAAATGAAGTTTTGTACAAGAATATGCAATGTAAGTTACTCTAATGTTCTAAATATGGAGAATTCTTTATCAAGATTAAAAATGACATTGCCATGAACTGGAACTAATCAATTAATGTGCTTATGATTTTAAAGAATCCTTTGTGATCTCTAGGAAAGAAACAAATGGTGTGCAAAGCAAATCATAGCCATTAGCCATATTCCTGCTTAAGTTTTATTTATTCACTTTAAGGAATTGTAGAAATACTTCAGATATATTGTAACAACTAACAGTCAGCATTGCCTTTTGTGTAGGTGCATGCATCAAGATTATAGGAGTTATTTACAGGGTTCTCTATCATGATTGTAATTGTATATATTTCTCATATTATTCTGGTTCTTTAATACATTTGTGTAAAACTAAATAAGGTATTCTACTAAATGAAATTTGTCCCATTATTAGAACCTAGAGGGATAAATGAGCAAAAATTTATTTCAATAAAAAGTTACTTGAATTCATCATTAATCATTATGAGAGTACAGTTTGCCCATACACTTTCAGTAATCAAATTATAACACACATTAATATTTGTTAGAACCTGTCTTTTAACCTGGCTTTCCATAATGTGCCACATAGCAAATGGAGGAGTCAGGAGCAGAAAGTGAAGACCAGCTAATGAAATTTGTAAAGAATGAAATATCATCATAGTAGTGCTAAAGATGATTTAAGGTGAATGAATCTTTTAATGTCATGATTCTCTTTCTTCTGTTTCAGGTGTAAATGAATGCCAAAAAGTTGACTTATGTGCACATATCTGTGTAGACAAGAGGGTTGGTTATGAATGTCGTTGTCGACGTGGGTTCCATGTGAATCCTAAGGACAGCCATCTTTGTTCAGATATAGATGAATGTTTGGATCGTCCATGCAGTCAAACTTGCCGCAACACACATGGATCATACATCTGCTCTTGTGTAGATGGTTATGTTCTGCGAGCAGATAAACATTCTTGCAAAGCAGTCTCTAGTAAGTTCACTGTTTTCAAAAATAAAACAAAATTGATTGCTTGTCATAAAAGATTAATTGTGCTTGTTAGTATAGCTTCAGTGATAGTAGTACAAAATTACCAAGGGGAATACAAATTAATGTTACCTTCAAGTTTTGCTTTCAAGGATACTGTGTGGACATAACTGAGTAATACGCTTTTGAATTATGGTAAGTTTCTACACAGGTTACTCACACAACTAGCATATACTATAATTCAGCTATATGCTGTGATTTGAAACTGCTATGGATCACATTACATTTCATTTATGTAATTTTCCAGTTTTACAAAATATACTGTTTCATCAACCTTTAGATAGATAGATAATTTATTAGCCATAGGAGTCAACCAGACTCATGACATCGTCCGAAATACAGTTTATGTAGAATATTTTCTAAAATATAAATATGCATTACAATATAATTGAAAATGTTACAAATTAATATAGTCAAATACAATAGTACATTTAGACTTTTAAAGACCAAGGAAATAAATAAAATAATTATTTTGTTTGATAATGACAGTTCAAATACAAAATCACACTAGCATCACTGGCATGTCGGAGGTTTCACAGCGGAGTTTTTTAAATGCCAGTAAAACTGATATGATGCATCTCACTTTTAGCCACAATTTGAAACCATCGAACTGGACGGGCTTGAACTTTACAACCTTGGGATCAGAATGTCAGCACCTAAGTCATTCTGATCAACTTGTTGTAGTAGTGGTAGTATAATACCACAGGAAACTCAAACATCAAATGAGTGTAACGCTAATCTAGTATGTATCTATAATAGAATTAAACATTTAAGCAAGAAATAGTTAACGTATTTGAAGCATATATTGTTTGAAGCAGTATGCAGCAATTATGTGCTCTAGAGGCTGTGAAGATTACAACATTTTGGGTAACAAATTAACACAAAAGAGGACTTGACTGCATTTTTTACTGGATCCGGCAGTTTCAGGGAGAGGGAGAAGGATTAAAAACTCGATCTAAATCTGGAAGACCCAGGGTTACCTCTCTGGTTATGGATGCAGACATAGTGCAGAATTCCAGAGAGAATCCGTTCGGCCCTTCTACGTCAATCGTGAGGCATATGGGACTTCAGATAATGCCTTAAACTGTTAGAAGGTGTCTTCATGCTACTGGGATCCACACTGGGAAGCCAACTCGAAAAGAGAACCTCACAGAAGCTCATCAAGATGCTCGTGTGGAATTTCCTCTCCAGGTCCTTCCAATGCCTCAGACATTCTGGGACATTGCAATATGGACTGACGAGAAAGTGTTCTCATCCGACGAAGAGGGAAGGGTAATACTTTGGTGTCCAGACAATACATGCTACAACCCAGAACACGTAGTGACCAGAGCAAGAAGCGCCAGGAGTAGCATCGTTTTCTGGAGCTGGATGTCGGCTGCCGGTGTGGGTGAACTGGTCCGTGTGGGTGAACTGGTCCATGTATCCCCGAGAATGAATTCTAAGAAGTATGTGGAGGTGTGAGAGGACTCCATGTTACCAAGTGTTTGTTCTGTACATCCTGAGGAAGATATGCTTATCATTAACTATGTTCATGATAGCAGAATTCATACTTCAGCATTTACGCGAGATTGGATAGAACAACATCCAATCATGCTGTCATGATAGATCATCATCCAATCCTAGAACAACATCCTAGAGGAGAAATTTCAGAATTCTCCTCTCCCTTGGTGTGCCAAATTACCGAATCTGAATTGCATTGAACACATTTGAGTTATTATGGTTAATAAATGAGATTATAGGCAGAAAAAGCTCCTGAAAGCCTCGAGGATCATGTTAACGCAGTATGGGAAAAGGTGTGCAGACAACCTCATATTTTTCAAACCTCTTCCTAGGAGGTTCAATTCTCTTTCAGATTTAAATGGTTGGTGCACTGGGTATTAAACCGTTAATCGTTTGTTCCCTATCTCATATTATGCCATCCATGTTTAAGCTAATATTTCCACTTTTCCTTCATATGCACTTTGGGCATTTGAATAAAACAATTTAGAAATTGGTTTCAGTTTTACCTAAATATAAATTATTTTAAATGAAAGTTATCCTTCTTTTTCTGCCCCAATAATTATCAAGCATAATGCAAATTCAATTATAGAGTAAACTTAGTATTTAAGCATTGCACTTATCAGACAAAATTTCAACATTCAATTGGAACTCCTTGTAATAAAATTTCTAATTTACTACAGAATGTTGTGCTTAAACCAATAAATGCTTCTTCTTAACAAACTGATAAATCGGCCGTAGCAGATCATTTTTGCTCATTTAACCATGAAATAAATTATTAAAACAATTAAATGGACCGATTGTTTTAATAGTCTGGGAAAAGATATTTATTTTAAAAATAAACATTGCGTAATGAATTTTGAAATACCAGCAGTTGATTCTGTTTTTAGGTTTGTTTCATTTTCAGATGTTGGTAATACTAAAAAGACATAAGAACAACATGGTAACCGGAATCCTTGACAACAGAGTTGACTGAGGATGAAAACAATCTCTTTTTGAAATTGATCTCCATTAGAAAGAAGTATTAACACCAATTTCTTAAGATAAATGAAGCCTTTGTAATAAATATTTGTGTAGTTCAATATTCTTTTTTGCAATTTTAGTGTTTGCTTGATTTATGAAGAAGACAATTCTACCATAAGAAAGAAATTAATGTACATATCCAAAATATATTGACCTTAATACATCAATAGAAAGATTTTGACAAGATCCGGAATGCATAACTTAAAGAACTCAGTTATCATTCAAAGACAATATGCGGCATTCCCAAGATAAATTAGAATCAATTGTAATACCTCAGAACTTAATACTGTTTACTTCTGCAAGTTTGGAACAGTTTGCTGAGATATGGAAGGGCTTGTCAAGTATTTGATTTCCAAAATTTAATATGAGCATATTACTTTGGAGCCACTGAAGTGGAATTATTTATTTTATCCTGTAATTTGGACAAAGTATTGTTGGAGAATTTAATGTCATATCGGTACGTTGGCCATAGTAGCTCAATGGTAGAGCAGCTGGATGGAAACCAGAAGATCCGTGGTTCAAATCCAGTCTTTGGCATTGAATTTTTCATTCTGACTCTACGTTTCCACAATTTAGCCTACACACGGCCAGTGTGAAAGGACAATTAATATCCAAAGTATTAACTTTAAAGAGAGTTGATTAAAGACACTAAACAACACTTACTTTTAAATTTTTCCGGAACATGTTTCTGAGGCTTTGCCTCTATCATCAGCCGGCTCTCGACTGGTTCTCGTTGGTGTAGCTGACGATATTTTGTCACAGGTCTCTGGTGGTGGTTCAAGGAACTTGCTGAACAAATCTTTCTGGGGGATGTCGAAATTGAATACTTTGTTCCTATTTTTTGAAATGAAGATTTGTTCCCATGTGGATAATTCTTGTTTTCCTGATGTATGTCTTAGTAGTTTTGGTTCTGGATTTATATTGTGGTTTTTTTCCCAAAAATGTGTGGCAACTGCTGATTTTTCTAATTGTTTATATTTTATGTTTCTAAAGTGTTCCTTTGCTCTTGTTTCTAAATTTCTTTTTGTTTTTCCAATATAAATTTGACTACAGTCATTGCATTCAATTTAATATATACCAGATTTTTTGTTAGATGGAATGGCGTAAACGAAAAATCGAGCACGCAAATCTTTGAAAACGTTGTAAACCTATCTAAGCAAAATATCTCCAAAAAAGAATTGCATCTTTTAAATAATGGATTAAAAACATGCGTCAGTTTCTCAAACAAAATTGAAGACTACATTGCAGATATCATCATTTCGACACAAATTCTACCAGTATCCATACAAAATTCAGTAAACAGCCATTGTGAGAATATTTTGGAGGAAATAGAGAACAGATCCTTTCAGAAGAGAAAACATAATACTATCCATTCTTTGAAACAGAAAAACTTTATTTACACAAAGGCAGACAAAGGCAACAAGATTGTCATAATGGAAAAATCAGATTATATTGAAAAAATGGAAAAAATGCTAACTGACAATGAATATGAAATCATTAACAAAAATCCTCTAAAAACTTGCATACAGTCATTTGAAAAAACAATAGCAAAATCAAGCATAATACCAAACAAATGTGCAGTAAAACCGGATAACCCAACCTTACCTAGACTTTATGGCTTACCCAAAATACACAAACCATCCATAACAATGAGACCTATAGTCAGCAGTATAAATTCACCAACATACAAACTTGCAAAGTGGCTAACAAACAAATTCAACTAATTTCCAAAATTCGACAGCCTAAGCATCAAAAACACCTATGAACTTTTAGAACACATTAAGGATACTAAACTAAAAGAAGAGGACACACTAGTCTCGTTTGATGTTAAATCACTGTTTCCCAGCATACCAGTTAATCAACTCCCACCGTTGATAGAAAAATGGCTCAAATCACTTGGAATGTCATCACCTGAAATTTCAGACTACATCGAACTAACCAAATTATGCATAGAACAAAACTTCTTCCAGTTTCAAACAAAATATTTTCACCAAACTCCAGGGTTAGCAATGGGCAACCCCCTATCACCCTTCCTGGGCGATCTGTACATGAGTGCATTAGAAATAAGGATCAACAAAGGTTTCCCTTGGATGTTGAAACTCTGGCAACGATATGTAGATGACATCTTTGCAATAGTACCAAAAAACACATAATGATGCACTAAAACTTTTAAATATCCAAGAAAAAAGCATCAAATTCACTGTAGAAATAGAAAAAGATGAGCATTTACCATTTTTGGATCTAAAAATAATGAGGAATAAAAACAGACTAAACTTTGGCATTTACAGAAAACCAACACAGACAGACAACTACATAAAAGCTAATGGCTACAACCCAAGATCCTACAAACAGGCAATCTTCAATAGTTTAGCACACAGACTGGTAAACATCCCTCTCACAGCAGAAGAATGCAAAACAGAATACTACAAAATAATTGAAATAGCACAAAAAAATAACTTTATCAAATCATTAGTGGACAAAAAAGTGAACTTAGCAAAAAAGAAGAAGCTACTAAAGGAAACCACAACCCTCTCAGCTACAGAAACTAATATGATTTTCAAAAAATTCACTTACCATCCATGGGCCTACGATAAATTCAAAAAAGTCTTCAAAAAACAGAACATTCAACTAGCACCAGTCAACCATTTCTCCTTAAAAAACCTAATTTGCTCAAACATCAAAGATGCCATTCCATCTAACAAAGAATCTGGTATATATCAAATTGAATGCAATGACTGTAGTCAAATTTATATTGGAAAAACCAAAATAAATTTAGAAACAAGAGCAAAGGAACACTAGAAACATAAAATATAAACAATTAGAAAAATCAGCAGTTGCCACACATTTTTGGGAAAAAAACCACAACATAAATCCAGAACCAAAACTAATAAAACATACATCAGGAAGACAAGAACTATCCACATGGGAACAAATCTTCATTTCAAAAAATAGGAACAAAGTATTCAATTTCGACATCCCCCAGAAAGATTTGTTCAGCAAGTTCCTTGAACCACCACCAGAAGAGACCTGTGACAAAATATCGTCAGCTACACCAACGAGAACCAGTCGAGAGCCGGCTGATGATAGAGGCAAAGCCTCAGAAACATGTTCCGGAAAAATTTAAAAGTAAGTATTAAATTTTAGATGAGTCGTATTTTTTACACATCTGCTTCACTTTCGTACCTATTTTGAGGATATGTTTCGCAATTCATCGTTTGCATCTACGGCTCTTATGCAACTGAAGCTAGATCTAGTGGTGTGGGTAATTCGCTTCACTGTGGTGTTCCAATACAGTTAAATCTCGATATATTAAAAGTAAGTGTTGTTTAGTGTCTTTAATTGACACTCTTTTAATTTAATTTATCATAACAACACTGTTTTCAACACTTCCAAGAAAGGAATCCAAAGTATTGTTTATTATAATGTTTGTATCATGAGCAAATAAAACTATATTACTATCTGGCAAACGGGTAAGTCATTTATATAAACTAAAAATAGCAATGGGCCCAAAATGGATCCTTGCGGTGAGCCATGATGTGTTTTAGTGATTATCATCTTAGTCTTTGGTTGCTGGATTCAAATCTGGCAGGGTTGTTAGATTTTTTTTCTGTTATAAAACCCATTAACTTTAGCTTACTTTAGGAATATGTTGTTCCTAAAAAATTATCCGCCCTTTCAGATCATAGTGCCCTGCTTCTCTTCAGTGGGCTCTCTACCCATTTATCCCAGTGAAAGGAATGTAACATGAGTATAAAGTATGTAACATAAGTATGATTACTCAGCTAGGATGTTTGTTTGCCAACACCATGGCATGAACCTACTTGCTAACTCCTGTGTGCCTTTGCATCTAGTTGCTCTTAGTAATCAGTCATAGACAATCAATTACAGTGGCAGGAACATCATAGCAACATGATAAGACCTTAATAGGCTGTATGGAAATAACTATTGAGCACCACCTGGTTGACAATTTCTCAAATGTAATACATTATACTTTTCACCATGTTTGAGGGAATAAGATGCATGTGAAATATGATATTGAGTAATAAGAGAGCCAAAGTACAGTCATATGTGGAAATGATTATGGTAATATGACAGGGAATGCAGCAGGAACATGGTACCCTATTATACAGTTTAATGTCCAAAATTATCTTTCAAAGACAAAAACAACATATGCTCTGAATGCAACAGTTCTCATGCAACAAATTAGGCATTCAGAGGACATGACTGACATGGTTTGTTCAATGTCTAAGATTATCTTACAGGGACAAATATAAACATTCTTTGGGTGCAAATTCTCATGTGAAAAGTTAGCCATTTGTAGACATGAATATTGGTTAATGAAAATAGTTTAAGCAAAGATACTGTTTAAATTGAAGAAAGTTTGTTGAAACTTGTAAACATTTAAACATTCCTCTCTTCCTTGCTGAATGACTGTCTAGTGTGGAGACCAGAGGTGAGAGACCTTGACCAAAACTTTCACACATTCGATAATATCGAGAGTCAGGTTAGCTTGTGAAAGGAAGATTGGATGGCAGGGCTAAGGAGCTGAATGCCATGGTGGTAGAGATGCTTAGTGAAAGACTTAACTTGAACGTTGACGCAGTACAGGAAACAACATCCTTGTGCATCCTGCCCAAGTATGATGGAACATCAACATTTGAAGTTTTCCAAGGAGGATTCATTTCTGTCACTACCCACAGCGATGTTCAGGTGGCACTAGTTTTGCCAGTATAACCTGATGTTGAAATATCAGTTTCAATCTTCCAGGATCTTCAGTATTCACAAAAGTGGAATTCCAACAGTGCCAAATAGTCACTGAAGTATTCTCTACGAAAGGAAAGAAGGCTGTTGGGAAAGTAGTTTCTGCAAATAATGGCCTAACGATTGCTGTTGTATGCTGCATGAGTGCCAGCAGAAATTATGTCCCCCTGCCTTAATATTTCCTAGAAGGCGCATCAGATCAGAAGAGCACCTTTATGCTTAGTGATGTTTTTCTCAAAGCCTGTTTATATGCATATGTCTATGGAACCAAACTCTATAAATTCGTTTTCCATTGTAGTTTTTCTATTTTAGTGCAGAGTTGTACGCAATATACTGAGCCATTTTATACGTGTGCTAAAGAAAGTTGTGTGACTGCCTAATTTTAAATTATTCCCTCAGTGTACTTCAGAGACTTTGCGAGTTGTACAACTACCACCCGATTGTATAGCAGATCTAGGATGCCCTTCACTTTTTACACACCTCTGGCATTGTTGAAGTGTGTGCATGGATTTCTGGTCATGTTTGGTTGGAGGGGAATGATATGAATCATTCTGCAGCTAAGGCACAATCATCAGTAATTAACATACCGTCGCATACTGTTTTTCACCTGGGAAGACTTTAGGCTTGTTTGGAGAGTAGAGCTTTCATGCTGGCATGAGGAATGTTTTGCTGTCCATGGAAATAAGCTATGATCAATAAGGAGCTTCTGATAAAGGTAGCCTCCTATCGTTTAACTCTTAAGAGAAAATGGGTTTGGCTTGATTATGTATTAGAAGTGTCATTTTATACATCACCTTTTCAAGGGTGACCCTGCCCCAGTTTGTCTACTGTGTAACAATGCTCTCTGGGCCCATCATGTGTTACTAGAATGTTTTTACCTAGCAGACTTTCAGGAGTCTCTGCAACTGCTGTTCAGCTTGCGAGGGACCTTGGCAGATAAGTGGTCAAAAAGGCTTTTAGATTTATTTCAAGAGTTAATTTTAGCATTTGGAAAAGTATATAGTAAGCAGTAATAACTGTTAGCCCCTTTTCTTTAAATGTTATTTTAAATTAGAACTGGTTTTTGCCATGATTCAGTTCATATTCAGTTTATTATTTTTTACTAAATTTTCTCTCTGGCTGTTGTCATTGATGTTTATATTTTATAGTTATTTTATAACTATATTTATAATTTATATTTAATAGCAGTATTTATATTTGGCTTTTGCCATGGTTTATATTTTATGCTTTATATATAATTTTTTAATAATTGATGTTTATATGTGGCTTTTGCCATTATTGTTTTTAAAGGGTGCTCATGACCAAGCAGTTGAGCACCCTTAAATATACATCTATCTATCTATTAAACTCCAACTTCTTAGCAGGTCCTTTTTTAGTTCACTGAGAGCAATTTATGGACAGTGCTGTGACCAATGGATGTTAAATAATTCAGGAAGAGTGATTATTTGGTATTAAGTTGCTGAACTTTTTGGAATGTCTTATATGAGATCTGCTACTGCTATGAAGGCAGTGAAGGGCTTTAAACCTTGTGGCATAGTGCCCCATAATACATTTGTCGTGAACAATGATGTTTTTATCAGCTGATGTTATGGTTCAGGCAAATGAGATCATCATTGAGGAAAGCCACAACAAAAATCAAGAACAAAGACAAGACATTTGATGTGTCCAGTTTGCTTCTATCTACACCAAATGATTGTTGTTATGATTCATATAACTACTTCAGGAGAAAGATGAAGGTAAAGAAGCCACAGTTCTTGCTTCAACACCAAAGAAAAGGGCATTAGAAGAAGAGGGGAGGATTAAGGGAATGCAAGAACCTAAAAGGAATAAAACAAGAATATTGTTGAACATGCAAAAAAGTGCAAGAATGAATCATTGGCACAGAAAGGACCAAGCTGTTCAGGTACATCAGTGACAGAAATTAGTTGATCTGGATGTAATGATATCTATGAGGAATTCCCTAAAGACGGCTGGTTACAGGTTAAAAGTGTCATCATTGGCGGCATGAAAACTGCTTCTCTTTTGAAAGTGGACATTTCGTTTATGTCTTGTGCTAGAAAGAAACTGTTAAATTTCATCAGTATGGCCAAATGTTTATTATGTATAGTACAAAAATTTATATGAGAAGTCATTCACTATAACAAACATAATTTAATGCTTATTGAGAACTTTAGAAGCATAGTACATACTTATTAACTACTAATAAAAACCATACGTTACATACTCCTTATTTCACTGTAATAGCGTATGGCATATAATTCCTTAATTTGTTTGGAACTTTGCCCCAATGTGATAGTGAAAATCCTAAAAGCACTGCTTTGATTTGAAACACATTATCTCTTAGACGAGAGAGATGAGTCTGAGCATCTAACTTCAGCTAAAGGAAACCTTTGTGGTCATTCATACACAGAAATGTGTATTGAACATGTATACATTTATCAACGCAAATATTTTTATTTCATACTTGTTATGAATACTTGCATATTGCCTACCCCCCCCCCCCCACAGGGGCTACTTCGGTAGGTATGGGATTGGCTATCCCAGGTCCCGAGCTAAATCTCTCGATTGGGTGCCTCTGAGTGGTGAGAGCGCTTATGCCAAACGTCCAAACAACTGTTTTTGACCCAAAAATCTGTTACTCCCTCAACACATATCCGATGGATACCCTTGCTCAGTAGGCGCAGGAGGGGGGTGATCGGATAACATGTAAGTCCCAGCCTCTGGTTATCATGTAGGACTGTGTTGGTATCTGCTGATAAAGGTCAGTCTCATGGAGGGACCATTGCATGAGCTGATACACTCCTCAAGGTGATTTGGTCCCTCTGTCTTTATACTGGGAGGTGAGACCCTGAGGTGAGCAAGGTCTAGGCCAGCACTCACTTAAACTGTGATGGCACCCAGAATGTGAGCACGCCATCGGAGGTGTTTGCAATGGTGGAGGACATTGTCGCTATGATAACTAATAAGAAAACCAACAAAATTTTGAAAAGTTGTATAAAAGAAGTAGTCGAGTCATTTGGTCCTCGCTACTTAGTAGTAAAGCGAACACAGGAAGGTTAGAACTTTTCATCAGTGAACCTTTTTATCACCCAAAAGGGCCTCGATAAAATATCTGGTGCAGTTAAGTCCTGTACAAAGTCGAGAAATGGTACACTCGTGGTTGAAACACAATCCGTCTCCCAGGCAGTTCCGATATTGAAAGCTATTATGCTAGGTATACTAATAGCGTTATGGTGCTTAAGTCCTTGAGCTCTTCGCGCGGCGTAGTAAACACCCGTGCATTGGAAGTATTTCCAACGAAGAGATTCAGGAGAAACCTGCAGACCAAGGTGCAACGGCGAGAGCGTGGGGAATTGGTGTCTACTCCTACTCTGTTCCAATCCTTTGTTCGGGTTGACCTCCCACAAAGGAAAAAGGTAGGGTATGAAGCAATAGAGGTGACGCCATATATCCCTAACCCCTTGAGATGCTACAAGTCCCAGCGCTTTGGTCACACAAGTGATTTATATTAGCTACGGAGGCGTCTTGCATGAAGATGCATGCACAACACCTCTAGCTTACATTAATTGCAGTGGTGAACATCCATTAATGTCCCCGTTTTATAGAGGAGCGTGCGATACAAGAGATCCAGGTTAGAGAGAAGGTGTTCTTCTCGGAAGCCCGGAAATTCTTGCGTACTCGCCAGCCTTTGGTCCCTAGGTCTGGTAGTTAAAGCCAGCTGTAGCTAAGGCGGCACCTAGACGCAAAATCGCAACTCAAACTGTGATTTAAACAGTACAATAATTTAAGAAAAGACCATTTTACCTAGGGTACAGACAAAGGGACAGATATCAATAGGTACAGCAGTGTGCACACTTAGCAAATCCAGGCGTGAAACGCTGTCATCCAAATCACCGCCTAGACCATCGACCTCGAGTTCTGGATCATTAATATATAATGCACCTGTTAAACAGTTCAAGACGGCGTATGAAAAGAGTTACGTTCTCAAGAGTAAAAATAATACTGGCACCAAATCGGTAAACCAGAGGAAATGTCCATGATCGTCTCCGAGATCGTCTTCTGATGAATCTTCCGGAGAGGATTCTGATCTGTAATTATCGTCGTCGATCTCAGTTTCCAATGGGGAAACGAGCCTCCTCAGTGGAGGAGATGGAACAGGAGGATCCTGTCCACACAGCCAGAGCGGCAGTGAAAAAGAGACAGGGAAAACCTCCTGAAAAAAATGTTAACCCATCACCAAAGAAAAGGGCCAACACTGTCGTCATAAGCTAAAGAAAATCAATACCTTATCCCGTTGTTGCCATGGCTATCCTGCATTGGAACATACGTGGAATTGGAACACATAGACTCAAGCTTGAACTGTTGCTCAACAAACACGAACCGTTGGTCATGTGTCTACAAGAGACTAAGCTGCGTCCCTAAGAGCTTTTAAAATCGGAGGATATACCCAACTAAGGTGTGACGTTGCATCTGAAGAGGGTATTCCTAAGCACTTAGGCACTATGGTGCCCCTCAGAGATGATATATTTGTAGAATTTGTAGCCTTTACAGTCTGACATGCAGTCAGTTGCTGTAAGCATAAAACTTCCATCCATACAGTTCGCACTTTACAACATTTATCTACCACCTTCCCATGACCTCTCGTTTACTGACTTACATCTGGTCTCCCAGCTAACGACTAGACAGCAATAACCTGGTTCTCCTGAATACCGGACAACCCACGTTTCTTCCCTATGCATTCCATACCTTTTCACACACTGATTTGGCAATCTGTTCACCACAGCTAGTAGTTTTCCTACCATGGAGTGTCATCTCTGACCAACATTCTAGTGTCCACTTCCCATGTCTTATCAGTCTCTTAGTGCAAGATGTGTGCGCCGCACGTTTGCCCAGCTGGCGCTTTGATCATGCCATCCGGAACCTTCACAACCAGTTCGCCATTTTCAACTATAATGATCATGACTCTGTGAACGATCTAGTTCAGCACCTCATTGGTACAATTTTTCCGGCTGCAGAACAATGTTTTCCGTGATCGACAACGCACGCCCATCGATTTTCTATCCCATGGTGGACAGATGATTGCCGGAGTGCTATTTGTGCTTGAAGGCGTGCTTTTAGGAATTTCCAGCGACGCCCGACACTATAATCTGATCGAGTACAAGAAAGTGTGCGAAATCCAGACAAATAATTAAGGATAGGAAAAAGACATCATGGACCAACGTTGTGTCATCTGTTAATCAACATACACCTTCCTCAATCGTAAGGGATAAGTTGAGGCGAGTGGCCGGAAAATCCACATACATGCCAATTGCCGGTCTTAAAGCCACTGCAGATGCTGTTGTTGAGCAGCATGATGTGGCTAATACCTTTGGCAGTGCATTTGCTAGCGTTTGACTATTAAGACTCAGGTGGAATCTGAATGTTTTTTCCTTCTGTCCTAGAAACCTTGAACACCGCAATCGCCTTTTCACCTTAGCAGAGTTAGAATATGCTCTTTCATCTTCGCGACTATCTGCACCAGATAGTACCCACGTGCGATTCTTACGACAGCTCTCTCCCGAAGGGAAGGCATTCCTATTCGAGATGTATAATCTTGTCTGGGTTGACAGCATTTTTCCTGAGTTGTGGCGGGAGGCCACTATCATACCCATTTTGAAAGCTGGGAAGGATCGTCATCTCCCAGTTACCGTCTTATTTCCATCACCAGTTGCGTCTGCAAGTGATGGAATGCATATCAATCGGCGGTTGGTGTGGTGGCTGGAAACTCGCAACCTTCTAATGAACATCCAGTGTGGTTTCCGACGTAGCCGTTCCACAGATGGAACGAGGTCGAAGGCATTCGATGGATATGGATGAATCTTACGATGGATTTTGTGTCGATGTTGACACAGATAATGAATGGTTTCATGAAGAACTGTCAGACCGTCTACCTATTTTTTATCTCAAGAAGGCTTATGATATGTATTGGCTGCAGGTCTGTTACGTTTCTTGCACAGCTGGAATATATGTGGACGCCTACCTGCATTCCTTCGGGACTTCATGAATGACCGCATTTTCCGAGTAAGGGTCAGCTCTATTTTTTCGAACTTATTAGTCCAAGACAACGGTGTTCCTCAGGGACCGGTGCTGCGCGTTACATTGTTTGCTATTGCTATCAATTCATTCCTCGAGGTGTTGGGTCGTGCTTGTTCTTAGACGACTTACCCGTCTACTGCACTTCTCGACTTACTCCATTCGTGCAGTGTCGTCTACAGCAATGTTTAGACAATCTTCACGATTTGAGTACTAAGAACGGATTTCGGTTCTCCATGGAGAAAACAGTCTGCGAACTCCGACTGGGTTCGCATGTCTTACCATTTGCAGATGAAGCGAGCTTCCTTGGACTGATTTTTGATAGGAAGCTTAGCTGGACATCGCTTATATCACAGCTGAAAGCACGATAGGACCATTCTCTTAATATACTGCGGGTACTTAGTGGAAAATAGTGGGGAGCGAATCGCGCAGTGCTGCTTAGTTTGTATCGCATGCTGATCCGATCCAAGCTAGACTATGGGTGCATCGTTTCTTCTTCAGCTCGTCCATCTGTGCTGAAGAAATCAGACATGTCCTTAACTCTGGCCTTCGTTTAGCTTTTGGAGCATTTCCAAGTAGCCCAGTTGTGAGCCTCTACGCTGAAGCAGCAGACGTTTGCACCGTTTTTCAACACCTTAATTGACATGTGTTATAGGAACACATGTCTAAGTCCAAAGCCGCCAGGTTTTCACTTCTGGGAGCTTCTTAGGAGGCATGCACTTGAAATGCCTAGGATGTTTTCCAAGAGCGAAAGAGTATATCCTCTGTGGTTGCATGTAGCACTTCACGTAGATCTTAGATGACGGTGCACAGGAAGTCTACGACGCTTATGTCTAGTATTCGCAGTTCCTTCTTAGAATTTATATCAGGCTATAAAGACCGTATTCTTATCTATACAAGACGGATCTAAAAGCTCTACTGGTGTTGGATGTCCGTTATGTCCATGGAGCCGAACCCTATACATTCGGCATCCATGGCAGCACTTCCATTTATAGTGCCGAGCTCTATGCAATATACCAAGCCATTTTACACATTTGGCTAAGAAATTTGGGTAGTTGCGTGGATTGATTGTCTTAATTGAGATGAACTCAGGAGCATAATTATTTGAACTAGACACCTGAGAAAATGATGATGATGATGATGATGATGATGATGATGATGATGATGATGATGATGATGATGATGATGATGTATATGAGGACGCTCAACTACGGCGGTCATCAGTGCTGATTGCATGGATGATTATTCCCTTAGCACACTTCAGAGCCTTTGTGAGTTGTACTACCACCATCCTATTGTACAGCGTACCCAGGATGCCCTCCATGTTTTATACGCCTCTGGCATTAGCATGGTGTGTGCATGGATTCCTGGTCACGTGGGCTTGCAGGGGAATTAACTGGCAGCTACAGTAGCAACCATAGAGCCCAGTGTTAACATCCCTTTTGTCATTGCAGAAGTTTTTGGCTTGTGTGTAGAACGGCACTGTCGAGCTGGCACAAAGAGTAGTCTGCTCTCCGTGGAAACAAGCTTAGAGTGGTGAAGGAACTTCTGGTTAACTGGGCGACCATCTGTCACTTATCCCATCGGGAGAAGATTAGTTTGGCTTGGTAGTGTATTGGGCACTGCTACTTTTCATACAGCCACCTTTTCAAGGAGCACCCTGCTCCTCATTGTCCGCTGTGTAGTCAGGTTCTTTCAGTCTGTCATGTGCTGCTAGAGTGTCTTCACCTAGCAGACCTTCAGGAATCTCTGCAGCTGCTGGACAGCCTGACAGAGATCCTGGCAGACTATAACTCTGCAGTGGAAATGGTTTTAAGCTACATTGCAAGAGCTAATTTTAGAATTTAGAGTTTATTTTGTTTTTTACTGTCTGTTGTTTGTTACTTTTGTTATATAGTCTAACGCTGGGTTTTGTCATTGTTGTTTGTTATAGTTGTCTACCTCTGTTTTATATATATATTTATTTATTTTGTAGTTTTTCCATAGTTCTTTAAAGTTCCTTTCTTATTGTCTTTATATTAATCTGTTTTTATTATTTATCTCCTTTTCATTTTCTGTTTTTATTTGTTATTTTTTAAATATTTATTTTTAATAGATATATTTGTACTTCGTGTCTAGGTTTTTGCCATGATCATTTTCAAAGGATGCAGATGACCTTGTAGTTGAGCGCCCATAAGTACAAATCATCATCATATTGTCTGACTTTATATGTACTGCAGAAGTACTCTGCATTGAATTGATGATAGAATATTTCCCAATGGTGTAACATTCCTGGATTACTGAAGAGAGGGGGGAAAACATATTGGAGGAAGTCTTCAACTCTCTGTACAGGATAAAGTGTTTTTGGAATAACTACAAACCTGTTACATTTCAAAGCAAAAATGATCTGGAGCTGTGCTGTGTATTTCCTGAAACACTTAAACATTTTAATTATATTCCAGAACAGCTACTAAATAAATAAGTCTTAAAATGGCTTTTAGCTACAGTAGAATCATGTCAGTCTCCTGGTCAAGATAGTTCTTTCCAGTTTTTCAAGGTTCACATTAGAAAGTTGTATAATATCTTTCAATACATTGTCAAGGAAAATCAGTTGCCAACATTGCTTCAATTTTTGTCTTTTGAGTTCCTTGTTTTACTCTGTGGTAAATGATACTGCTCGTATTCCCACTATGTTATGGCTCTAGGAATCCACCCATTTGAGTATCATTTCACCTATTTCATTCAATCATTCATTAATTCGTTCTTTCATTCATTCATTCATTTGTTTGTTTATTCGTTCACTCACTTGTCCCTCCGTTAATTGATTTCACCTAATCAGTTAAAAGGACATTATTTAATGTTGTGATAAAGATATTTAAGCTGTATGAACTTCAGATTCTAATGAGAACGAATGAAACTCACTTGTTCATTCTGTTTTGAATTTTCTTTGTCTCAATTTTCAGTATTCTCTCCTCTGGCCTGACATGCTGTCACCTTCAAATAATTCAAATGGTGTGAGATATTGAACTTCAACTTCATGGAGCCAATTCAATATTTGCTGCTCTTGACATTTTATTTTGTAAACAAAGCCTTACTCAACACTGCATACATTTATTAAAATAGTGATTCAGTACCTAAGAACTGCGGAGGAATAAAAGGCTGTAACAATGTAGGTACTGGAGATGACAAAATTACAATAGCTTACTTCTGTACTACAGGAAAGAATAACATGACAGCGAGACAGTCATATTAGTATGCATGGTTGTTGTGAGAGCCATCTAATGAGTATACTGACAGGTACCTTATCTTGCACCATCTGCAGGAGAATGAAATACCTGAAGAGTCCAGAATTTAAATAAATTTTTCCTGTCATTTAACACTGAAGAGTATAATATCTCTGGCATTAGCATTAATCAGTGTAAGACACTTAGAGTTTGAGCTTGTAAGCACATGCTCACATATCAACAAATGACAGGTTTAAAAAAAATTTTAAAAATATAAATGTACTTATAAAATGAAATTTTGATTCCTTTCTTGGAAGTGTTGAAAACAGCGTTGTTATGATAAATTAACTTTAAAGAGAGTCGATTAAAGACACTAGACAACACTTACTTTTAAATTTTTCCGGAACATGTTTCAGAGGCTTTGCCTCTATCATCGGCCGGCTCTCGAGAGCCGGCCGATGATAGAGGCAAAGCCTCTGAAACATGTTCCGGAAAAATTTAAAAGTAAGTGTTGTCTAGTGTCTTTAATCGACTCTCTTTAAAGTTAATGAAATTTTGATGTTTAGTGTTTTCTCATTCATGGAACAGAGAACCGCCCAGGAGCCTACTGCGGTAGGTATGGGAATTGACGATCCCAGGGTCCTGAGCCAACAGTCTCCCTCATGTGGGCTCCTCCTCGTGGTTGAGGGAGACAGTCAACATGCCCATCCACGTGTAGGCCGTGCGTGGAGACCCGTTTCGGTGGAAAGATTTGTCCTGGTGGTTGAGGAGTGCGCATCTGAGCTCATTCAAGTCTACTTCTGAATTCGGGGAGGGTGCACATTTCTAATACACTACTTTGGTTTCTGTTTCGCCTAAACGGAAGGTTAGGGACTAACCCACCCATAATCAATCGCCCAGGACTAGGTACTGTACCAAACTCCAGGGTGAGTGGGACGGCGAGCTCGCTATATCCCCTATGTAGCCCTGTCATCCCAGTGGGGTGACCCGTTGTTGGGCTCCGTGATGGGTGGGGAGCACTGGGGGATGAATCCAAATCCATTTACTGTGGTAAAATATAATAATAATAATAATAATAATAATAATAATAATAATAATAATAATAATAATAATAATAGTAATAATAGTAATAATAGTAATAATAGTAATAATAGTAATAATAGTAATAATAGTAATAATAATAATAATAATAATAATAATAATAATAATAATAATAATAATAATAATAATAATAATAATAATAATAATAATAATAATAATAATAATAATAATAATAATAATAATAATAATAATAATAACAAAAATTTTAACAAAAGTGGAAAAGAAATATTCGAGTGTTGTGGTCCTCGCTACTTAGTTATTTATAGAACTGAGGAAGGTCGGAAGTTTAGTACCGTGAACCCGTTCGTTATTCAGAAGGGCTTAGATAGTATTGCTGGTTCTGTGAAGGCATGTATTAGATCTTGCAATGGCACACTCCTGGTCGAAGCAGTTTCTTCGACACAGGCTGCTAAAATCTTAAAAGCCAATGTGCTTGCGAGCTATCCGGTGCGCATTGAATTGCATAGGGCTCTGAACTCCTCGCGTGGTGTTGTAAACACCAGCGCATTGGATGGTATGTCCAATGAGGAGATTCAGCAAAACTTGGCGGAACAAGGTGTGGCCACTTGCATTGACTGTGGGGAAGTCAAGTATGACAATGCATGCATTTCACCCGCAAAGTGTGTTAATTGCAGTGGTAATCACTCAGCAAACTCCAAAGAATGTCCCCGTTTTATGGAGGAGAATGCAATCCAAGAGATCCGGGTAAGAGAGAGGGTGTCCTTTGTGGAAGCCCGGAAACTCTTGCAAATTTGTCAGCCTTCTGTACCTGGGACCGTTACTTATAGTGCAGTTGCAGCTAAGCCGGTACCTAGACGTGAAATCGCAACACAAACCAGCGAAATAAACGGGGAAGTAATATCTGAAAGATCAAGTACACCAAGATCACAGCCAAAGCAACAAACACCAGCACAAACAACAGTGAGTGCCCCGGCCAAGTCCAGTCCTAAGAAGAAGGATTCAGTAAAGTCTCCGCCGAAAGCATCCACTTCAAGAACATGTGAACCGGTAGTATATAATGTATCGCCAAGGAAATTTAAGACCTCTTATGATAGAACAGACTTCCTCAAGAAAAATAGTAAGACCAGTGAAAGGAGAGCTAGCCAATGCAAAAGTCTGCGAACATCTCTGTCCACAACATCTGAGGAATCATCTGGAGAGGATGCCGATCGGCGACTTTCATCTTCGCTGGTCGCAGTTTCTGATCCTGTCGAGAGACTGGATTCGAAGTTACCAGTACGGAAGCCTGCTAAAAGTGCTAGAGCCCTGCCCCAAAGAAATGGAACAAATTGGTTCGATCACCTCTGGGCAGGTAGCTCTTATCATGGCAAGTTAATATACAAAAGTGGTATTTTTTATGCCTTTTGGAATTTTATTGGTACCTATAGTTTTTTAATTGTTTTTACCTATTTGTGCTTATTTATTTTATAGTCATTTTGTTTTGGTATGTTTTTTATATTTTGAATAATTTATGTCTGGCTATTGCCATGAATTAGGTTGTGTAAGGGTGCTGATGACCAAGCAGTTGAGCACCCTTATATCCAAATCATCATCATCATCATCATCATCATCATCATCATCATCATCATCATCATCATCATCATCATCATCATCATCATCATCATCATCATCATCATCACCATCATGGAACAGAGAATAAATGTAAACAGTTAAAAGTTTTCGAAATTTAACTGTATTGGAACACCACAGTGAAGCGAAATAATTATTAAATTATAGATGAGTCATAATTATTACACATCAGCTTCACTTACGTACCTATATTGAGGTACGTAAGTGAAGCTGATGTGTATTAAATACGACTCATCTATAATTTAATAGTTTTATTAAACAGTAAATGTGTTACATTCCTTTTTTATTAGAATTTCACATTTTATAGCATGTATATCTATTGTTTTTTCTCTTATGTATAGATGTGGAACCAAAGTTGATATTCACAAATCGTTACTACATTCGGGAATTGGATTTGAATGGTCACCACACTCTTCGAGCACATAACTTGACAAATGCTGTTGCCTTGGATTATGACTGGGCAGAGCAGTGCATCTACTGGTCTGATGTAACAGCCCTGGGCAGTAGCATCAAGAGGCTGTGTGGTTCTGACACAAATAACACTTATCAGGTAATATTTTTAAATAGAATCTTAAGTTCAATAAAGATTTTCAAACTTGCTAGAAAAGTATCACTTTGTCAAATCAAGTTCCATAATATTATCAACAATTTCTCTCATTTCATATAATAACATTTATTTTATAGTTTATCACCTGCATTATAACATTTGATAGAAAATGTACCTTCAAAAGGTAATTTAATTTTTGTTAAGGTAATGTTTGTTTTGTAGAACCCATCCTCTCCAGAAAAAAAAAAAGGATAAGTGCATGTGGTGAGTGTGAGAGACAGCAGAATGAGAGGGAATGGAAGAGGGGGAGAGAAAAAGAGACGATGAGTGTGACGTTTTCTTCTCCAATGATGCAAAGTAAAAATGTAAGAGGTCTGTTTAAAAGTATCACGAATTTTGAATTTGTGTGGGCTCCATATATTTGATTTTCGATTGTTTTGTGGCATTATGTTGGTACTCATGTCCCTACTTAATGTTGACAAGCTCGGCCATTTTGAATGTTCAGTTAATTGTTGACAGCTATTTTGTTTGGACGTGCTTCCGCTCATCTTCGATTTTTGCCTATTCCAAAAAATGGAACAAATAATTTGTATCAAATTTTGTGTGGAAAACAAAATTAATTGCACGGATGCATTCAGAATGTTGACTGTGGCATATGGTAAAGCTACCATGGACCAAAGTAGCATTTATCGGTGGTACAAAAGGTTCTCAGAGGGTCAAGAAGATGTGAATGACAAACGTCCCAGACGTTGTTCATCAACAACAAACGAAAACATTGAAGTGAAGAAAATAGTATAGGCCAATCGTTGAATCACCATTAGAGAAGTTGATGAGGATCTAAACATATTGATTGGCTTGTTGCATTAGATTTTGACCAATGATTTGGGCATGAAATGGGTCACCGCAAAATTTGTACCAAAGTTGCTCAATTTCAACCATAAATACCATTAACGTTGCCAAGGAGCTGTTGAACTCTGTCCATGATGACCCAAATTTGCTTCAAATTTGCCAAGTTCGGTCGAATGTAAAGGTTTTGCTTACGTTTTTTTATTTTGATTACTGGGGTGCAGTGCATCATGTAGAATGGTCAATAAGGATTATTACCTGCAAGTTGTGTGCAATTTGCGTGAAGCAATCTTCCAGAAACATCTGGATTTTTGGAAGAACAAAAATTGGCTTTGGCATCATGATAACGCCCCTGCTCACACATCATTGCTAGTGCGCAAATTTTGGCCAAAAACAACACACTTATGATGCCACAGCCACCATACTTACCAAACGTGGCCCCCTGTTACTTTTTTGTTCCCAAAACTGAAGAGGCCCATGACCCTACACCACAATTGAGGAGATAAAGATGGCATCAAAGGAGGAGCTGAACAAGACCACAAAAAACAATTTTTTTAAAAAACTTCAAGCATTGAAAAAACATTTGCACAAATGTATAATATCTGGTAGGGATTACTTTGAAGGGGACAAAATAGATATTCATGAATAAGTAAATACTTTTGAAAAGAAACAAAATTTGCAATATTATTTGAACAGACCTCATATATTATATGGCGATTGTGTATCACAATATAAATGAAATGATTCAGAAATTAAGTTTTAAAGTACCTATGTTTACACTCAAACTTCACTTGTTGTATAAATTGAAATGTTTTCAAGATCATTTGATCTCATCCTCAGCTGTTTGGTGACTAAATGAACATTCCTCTTCTTCCACTACTACGGAGCTCCGATCCTTCTGCCATCTGGTGTTAGGGGCACTAAGTTTTAATACTTCGTTTAATGCCGGGATTTCAAAATTTATAACTTTATCACGATTTTTGGTTAAGAATATTTTTTCCCAAATATCCAATTCTATGGGTGTACTTAAAGATTTTAACAGTTTAATGTTGTGGTCAATGTTGTGGTTTTCTGTCCAAAAATGGTGTGACACTGTAGATTTTTCTGTTTGTTTCAACTTTGTGTTCCTCTGGTGTTCTTTTTGCCAAGTTTCTCTTAGTTTTCCCATGTAGTTTTTTTCACAGGTTTCACAATTAATTGGATAAATTCCCGATTTCAAAGTGTTGGGGATTGAATTTTTTAGTGGTTTATTTAGCAGGTTCTTCAGACTGAATTAGTTTTGGGGTGCTAGTTTTAAGTTTAGTCTTTTGAAGATTCGTTCAAATTTTCTAAAAGCCCATGGATGGTAAGTGAATGTTCTATATTGCCAATTTGTGTTTTAAGTGGTGTGAGAGTGGTATTTTTTGATATTATCTTCAGTTTTTCCTTTCTTTTCATCATGTTCCTTACGATGGCTGGGTTGAATCCACTTAATACCGCTATCTCTTTTATGTGTTGTTGTTCTTACAAAAATTCCTCCTTACTCAGTGGGATGTTGTATAGCCGGTGAATTAGACTTCTAAAGGCAGCTAGTTGATGTGAAACTGGGTTGTATTAATTTTTCTTTATGCAATTATCTATGTGTGTGGGCTTCCTGTATATCCCAAAATCTACACTATGACGATTTCTAGTTATCTTGAGGTCCAAAAAGGGTAGGGTGTTGTCTCTTTCTACTTCCATAGTAAACTGGATGTGATTATCTTGCAGGTTTAGTAATTTTAGAAAATCTTCTCTAAGTTTTTCCGGAATTATAGCAAAAACGTCATCAACATAACTCCGCCAAAATTTGTAAACCTGTGGGAAGGCATTTACTATGTGTGTTTCAAAATAGCTCACGTATAGGTCTGCTAAAATAGGCGAAAGTGGGCTCCCCATAGCTAATCCTTTTGATTGCCTGTAGAATTTTTGGTTAAACATGAAGTAATTATTCCTTATGCATAAATCTGTAAGATTGATAATGTCATCTATTTCTGTGGGATCCGTTGTAGTCTGGGTTAGCCATTTTTTGAGGAGTGTAGGTATTTTTTCTACTGGAATGCTTGTAAAAAGTGTCTTAACGTCAAAAGAAACTAGTATGTGATTTTCTGGGATGTTGTACTTCTGTAGGTGACTTATCAATTCTAAGGAGTTCTTTATTCCAAAACCTTGAAATTTGTCATATGATTTTAATTTTCTTACTAACCACTTTGCAATGTGGTACGTAGGTGAATTGATGCCATTGATGGTGGGTCTCATGCTATTGTCTTGTTTGTGGATTTTTGGCAGAGAGTACAACCTTAGTAGTGTGGGGTTGGAAGATTTTAAGTTGTATTTTTCAGATGTACTTGATGTTTTTGTAACTGATAAAGCTTTATTGACAGAAGTGATACTTGGGGTTAATGCATTTTTTGGAATTTTTTCATATTCTGGACTATCTAACATAAGGTTTACTCTCTGAATACAGTCTTCTATATGGAGTGTGTAGTTCGCCATGAGTCCTCTGAGGATGCTCAACACACGTACGAGTGAAATGTTAGGAACTTCAGTTTTTATTACTAGACCATAGCCAGTAAGCCCGAAATCTTTACATCTTATTGGATTAATGCTGGCCGTAAAAGCCTAAGTTGTTACACCAAAAGTTATTTATTATTCCTCACTCAGTTCATATAACATGTTTAACACAACTCGTCATTTCATTTCTGAGACAACACTTGATTCTTTCCCTATGATGCAAAAATTTGTGACCTACACAATGGCAAGTCTTGTTAAACTCCCTTCAAAAGTCTTGTTCATATGAGAAGCCCATAATACCTCACGTTAAGTTTTTTTGTTTTGTAATTTACGTCCTCCAACGTAAAGTCATATCGGACGGTGAATGAATTGGGTGAAATGATGCTCAAATGAGTCCAGGGTCCATGGAGCTTAGTTACCCGACATTCCTTCTGAAGGATAAGGGAAAACCCCGGAAAAAACCTTATCCAGGTAACTCATCCTGACCGAGATTCGAACTCGGAACCTCTTGAACAAGAGGCAGACACGCTACCATCTACGCTACCGAGGCAGGCCTCACGTTAAGTTCACCAGTCTTAATTTGATAGCGATTGATTACTGGATACAATCAATTATTATGTTTATCCCATACATTCAGTCTAACAGGTTGTTAATTCGTTGGAAATGAATGAATTCTGGGAGGCAGTAAGTTAGAAAATTATATTTTCAGATTTGCACATTTTCATTCTTACCAACAGTCGTTACACACTGGAAGCTTTAGAAAATACCTTAAATGAATCACTATTTTGAAGAAACATTATGTGAACTAAAGTCTGTTCCTGATAATATAGGACAAAGAGTGAAAGACACACTATATAATATAATTTCAAACAGTTTGAAATAATCTGGTTATAATCAGATCAGTGACATTCAAGGTAGAGTAATTTAAATATGCCTGGAAACCTTTTGTGATGTAGAAAGAAGTTTCTCATGTTACATATGGTTTTCAGCTGAAAGCTTATGCAAAGTGAAGTTTTGCAAACTACAGTTCATCGGTGATCTTTTTCAGTGGGGCCACTTCTGCTTCATTCCTTAAGTAATAAACCTGCCCTTTTACTAACAAGGGACATTAATTGTTTCAGTTTTAACAGTGCATATTTATAGACATAATTTGGGGTTTTAAGATCATATGTGCATGCATATTTGCTGCATTTTCAATATTAATTTTGGCCCTAATCGTGATGAAAATTAGAAAGACAAAATATAACTGAAAAATTTAATGCCAATGCAGATCCATGTTTTGAATCCCAGCAGTGATATTGACCTTTCCAATCTTAGCCTACACATGATTTGTGTGCAAGAATAATAATTAGCAAACAGTTCTAACATAAATCACCTAGAAGTATGCCAAAATCAGGCCCTGCGACTAATAACCGGTGCAGCAAAATCAACTTCAATCACAGCAATGCAAGCCTAAACTCGGAACTATCCAATACATCTAACTTTAGAGGAGCAGGCACTAATACTACATGAAAAAATGTTGCGGTTAAAAACAACAAAATGGGAGAAAAGATTACTACAACCAATCAAGATGAAAACACAAACAAGTTTCCTACACAAAGTTATGGAATTAAAAACATATCTGAATCTTCCTAAGTCTAAAGAAAACATTTTAATCAAAGAAAACCCACTGACTTTTGAACCAATTAATATTCAATTAGATTTAGAACAAATAGTTACAAAATCTGAAACTTCCAAACCTGTACTAAAAGCACTAGCATTAGAAACTGTGAACAATAGATACCCACCTTGAAGAATGATTACATATCTACACAGATGGATCTAACTTGGACAACAACTCAGGAGCAGGAATTAAGTGTGCACTGTTCTCATGCTATCAACCAGCAGGATACCACACAACAAATTTTGATGCAGAAGTAATGGCTATTCATATTTCACTCCAACACCTTCTATACAGAATAGATACATTCAAAAATGCTGTCATACTTTCTGATTCTAAAGCAGCATTATGTGCAATAAGTTCATATAAAATGAGGTCAGTCCAAATTAAAGAATGTCACAAAATGATCCAACAACTTCAAAAACTACAGTAAACAATTATATTACAATGGATACCTGCACATTGTGGAATTGCTGGAAATGAATCAGCTGATTTTCTTGCCAAAATAGGTGCAAATTTAATTCAGAACAAAAGTAAAAACTTACCCTTTACATCCATAAAAAGATTAATCAAAAGCAAATATAAAAACAAACAAAACCAATCAATATCTAACAAAGCCAAAGGAACATTTTAATTAAAAATCCAGAAATTATTCCAGAAATCCCACGTAAAGCTGCAGTAGCAAATTTTAGGTTACTTACAGAACATGATTATTTGGCCAAACACTTACACAGAATAGGAATTTATACAAGTCCAAATTGTCCTCTGTGTAACAAAGAAGAGGAAATGACTGAAGAACATCTTTTAACCTGTGAAGCCCTACCTGCCGGACCCATTACACAGAAATATTGGAGAGCAAGAGAACTAATGGCTTCATTGCCAAAGCCTGGCATTTGAAAACAACAGCATAATAATCATAAATGGACCTAATAGAGATCAATTGTGAATTCCAGGACTTAAGGTACTTGGGAGATTGTAAGTCACCATTAATTTGAGAAAGCCTTGTTTGTTGATGGAAAAAATGCAAATGATTCAGAGAATTTAATATAATGCTAGCAAGTTGCCAAGTTATGTCAGACAGTTGGAGCAATGACATAGAAAGCTGAAGATCGTGTAATTCATATCGTGGCTATGATATGGAATTTTTCAGTCTGATTCTATCTTTCCAAGTTAAGCCCACACTTTGCTTCTGTAGAATAACAGTTACATAGGTAATTACAATTTTCTAGAAATGATTTGAAATTATGTACTAAAATACATAGAAAATGTAGAAATACCATTTAACTTTATATATCTCAAGTTGCTTGTTTGCTTGCCATGCTCTCTTGGAAAGAACTGAGCAACTTCACATTTCTTAATATTTTAAATACAGGGTGCATCAGACTAAAATAGCCAACAAAAGATATTAATATAAGGCTATTTCTGGAAAAAATATATTTGACATAAATATTTTGATAAGCCCTGTGCATTATTGCTGTTATTATCTCCATGTTTTTCTAAAGGTATATTGAATTTAATAACAACAATAATCTTTGTTATAAGAACCCACAAGCGAGTCAGAGTCTGCCAACCCAACTGCCAGCCTAATACTCACATATGCAAGGCAGAGGTAGGTGATGAACTGATGCAGGGAGGAGATGTGCTCAGCATTACATATCCCTCAGACAGAAAGTTGGCTTTCTTGACTGGGATTTGCTACCTATCATAGCTCCTCAAATTCCTTACAATGCTGAGTGGGGACCAGTCCTATACCCGGCACTTGATATCACACCCCCTTTAGGGTGGGTTGGATCCCATGCACATTCTGTAGCAGGCAACCAAAGTACAACACCCTAGCCCACTACACCATGGCACAGAACAGGTTCAATTTGATGAGATTTAAAGGAACTTGACAAGCTCTTAAAGAAAAATTCAACATAAATACATTGTGTCATTGTTAGTATCTTAAAATTCTAACTCTTTTAATTGTAATCACTGAAGATATTTTTGAGAACAATATGAAATTAAAATATTTACATAGGGTTACTTGGAATAAGGGTATTTTTTTAAAAAAAATTTACCTTTTCTGAAAGTTTACATTAATGTACTTTACGTTAGAAGTTAATCTTCCTCTTTCTGATTCCATCATGTTTCAATAAGGCCCTTGTCTCATATGCTACTTCAGAAATCATGTAAACCTTGATATGTATAAAATATTTGGGTACAATGAATAATGATTTGTGTACCTGAATGTATTGTTTTATCCCCTTTGTTCAGTACATATTTCTCTTCATGCTGTATAGCTGTAAGGTATGTTAAAATATTAAGATATGTGGAATTAACTAGCAATTTTATATTGCAGGTCCTACATTCAGCAACATTACAGAACCCAGATGGTTTAGCAGTAGATTGGGTGGGAAGAAATCTCTATTGGTGTGATAAGGGACTTGACACAATAGAAGTTTCAAAACTAGATGGCCGTTTTCATAAAGTTCTCATCAATAGTGGACTACAAGAACCTCGAGCTATTGTTCTTGATCCTCGCAATGGGTATGTTAAATGGAAGTTTTAATTTATATTCAGGGGTGTAAACCAGCCCTTCAAGAAAAATTAGAAGAAAAAAAAGTTGAAAAGAACCCAAGAGCTTTGCTAAAGAAGTTTTATCATGAATTTGAAAATAGTGACTATTTTTAATTATTCAGAGCAAATTGTGTAATTAAAAAAGCATTATTTGCACTGAGCTAATTGATGGCACGTAAATATACTAATGTAAGTTCAGTTCAAAATCTGATGTGCTTAGAATAGGAAGGTTAGATCCTAACACAACATATTTGCTTTGGCACTGATTGCAGTAGGAACCTGTCCGGTAAATAATGATCACACATTATTTGCATTACTAGTGTAAGAGTGTTGCACACAGCAATTATTAAATGTTGGCACTTCTTATTTTATGCTGTTTGATACAGTGGATGTCCTACTAACTAGGCTCGGATCAACAGTCATCAGGTTAACCAAGTATGCTGCCTGCATAATTAATGGTTTTTACCAAAATTAGCCATATAAAACAGCTCATAAACATCAAGTCTCTGCACCTTGCCTGGATGCTTTAATTTTTTGTTTACATATTATACAGTATACCAAGTAACCTGTCTTATGTAGAGTGAGAAATAATACTGTAGTATTATTGCATTATGAAATGGTGTGATTATGCTCTCAACAAATCCCTTCATAATAAAAGGCAAAAGATCACCTATTTGTATATATGTTTTAGTTATTTAGTTCCACAGGTAATTAATTATGAGTAATGTTGATTTCAAATTAGTACTGAAGTAAAGTTATATTTCCAGTACACATATGCACTTAATTCTCTATTGCATAGGCATAGTATTATTACTAATGACATGGATGCCTAACACTCTTCCTTCAGGAATTTATGAAAGACCGCTTCTTCTGAGTAAGAGTCGGCTCAGTTTTTTCGAATCTTTTTGTTCAAGAGAACAGTGTGCCACAGGGATCGGCACTAAGTGTTACGTTGTTTGCTATTGCGATTAATTCTATCTCAAAATGTGTTCCTCCGGGGTTCTCGTCATGCCTATTTGTAGACAACTTTGCCATCTGCTGTACATCTCAGTGCACACCATTTTTAGAGCATCATCTACAGACCACCTTAGACAATCTTAAGAATTGGAGTTTAAAAAATGGCTTCTGATTCTCCGCTGAGAAATCAATTTGTGTTAACTTCTGGCGCTGTCAGAGTCGATTACCTCCAAGGCTCCTTTTAGGCGCAAATGAGACGAGGTTCCTTGGATTGATATTTGATAGAAAACTTAGCTGGTCATCGCATATAGCTCAACTGAAAGCACAATCTTTAAATATCTTGCAGGTACTAACTGGAAAATCAGACCGCACAGTGTTATTGTGACTTTATCGTGCACTCATCCATTCCAAATTAGATTGTGGTGCTCAGCATGACATTCTGTGCTGAAGAGATTAGACACAGTCCATAATTATGGCATATGTATAGCAGTTGGGCCATTTCCAACAAGCCCTGTTATAAGCCTGTATGCTGAATCTGCATAACCTCCTTTGCAGTACAGGTGCAATATGTTATTAGCAAATTATGGCTGTGGACTTAATTGCATGCCCACTCATCCCACGTTTATGCCATTCTTCACCACTTTAATGGATGCACATAATAGGAACACTTCTCTTAAACCAAAGCCACCTGGTTTTTTATTTTGGGAGCTCCTTAGTAAGCTTGATACTGAAATGCCTAAGATGTATCCTAAGGGGGAGAGAGTATGCCCTCCTTGGTTGTGCAGAGCGTCCCACCTAGATCTGGACATCACTAAATATGACAAATCTACCATGTCTGGTATCTGCACATGTTTTTTTAGAATTTTTATCACATTATGAAGACCATTTTATAATTTATACTGTGACTTTGTGGGTTCGTGAAATAAAAAGTCCAATTGCACCACTCAAAAATGTTCTTTATTTCCACCGACTTACAGTTGAACACTTGCCAATTACACAGAATTACGTAATGCACACAGTTACGATTCACCAGTTCGTCCGTTACAGTTCCACTTGCACTCGTAATTACGTAAACTCCTCCGACGCACGTACGCAGTCCGTCCCCTCACTGGGCGCTCCTCACAGCTCGCCAAGAAACCTGACTGACCTCACTCATTGCAGCCCTTTTTATAGGAATATCACTGTTTTCTAGAAGTCTCTGGTTTCAGTGAATCACCGCGAAAATTTCAGAGGACAGGGGAAGGGGAAAGAGGCGGCCAGCGACAAGTGACATTCCCCTAATCAACCCCTCAGTTAGTGACAGAGACTAATGGGAGGGTGTGGCTTGGCTGCCTCTGGCCCCTTACTCAGATGTCGTTGGTTGTGCTTTCCACTAATCCTCAAAGCTGGTCGTCCCGAACAGCACCATCGTAGCGGGCTAGACGATCCAGGTGTACCACCAACATCTTCCCTCGGGGAACCTTCTGGATGCAGTAGACCACGACGTTAATCCTCTTCACCACCCGGTACGGTCCTTGCCATGGCTGCTGGAGTTTTGGGCAGCGTCCCTTGGCTGTTGGCTCACCTGTCATACCTGGTCTTCATGCGGTCGCTCGCCTTCTGGATGTTCTGGCGAGCCATCTCGTGCATGTCGTGTAGGTGGTCCACCAGGTTCTCCACATACTCGGTCACCGGCTGCTTCACCTCCGGAGGACTTCCAAAAGCCAGGTCACAAGGGAGGCGTAACTCTCGGCCAAACATTAAGCTGGCTGGCGTCATCCCAGTTGTGTCCTGTGTAGACGAGCGGTAGGCCAGCAAGAACAGTGGCACCTTGATGTCCCAGTCTTGCTGATGGCTGGCTATGACCTTCCTCAGGTGTTCCTCTAAGGTCTTGATGTATCTTTCGACCATGCCATCCGACTGGGGATGTAGAGGCGTCGTGCGGGTCTTGTTCACCCCAAGCCTTTGTAGTGCCTCCTTCATTAGGTTGGATTCAAAGTTGGTACCCTGGTCACTGTGTAGCTCTAACGGCACCCCAAATCGACAGAACACTTGGTCCACGAGGCAGTCTGTGATTGTCTTTGCCTCTTGGTTTGGGATGGCATACACCTCCGGCCACTTGGTGAAGTAGTCCACGACCACCATCAGGTACTTGTTGCCTAGGTCGGACACTGGGAATCGTCCAGTATGTTGACGGCGATCCTTTCGAATGGGAGTACTTTGTGACAGTGGATCACAGAAAAGCTACATAGTGCTAATTAGTTAGAGTTGGAGCAAACAGGAAAGGTAACCCTAAGTCAAGAATGATATTTGTTTGGAGTCTTACCAAATAAGTCTGTTGGGTGTGAACGAAGAAAACAGATGTTAGGTTACACTGTTAGGCTCTGATTTTAATTGTAGTAGTGCTTCCCTGATGTTGCCTTGTTTAATCTATCTGAGATAACCTTACCAACTGTCTCATCTTACACTATTCTTACATTGACCTAGTCAACGAGAGTAGCAGATATGTGGGATATTGAAGCTATGGGTATACAAGATCCTGGCGAACAGAAAAAAAAAAGTTAAAAAGTGAACAGGGGGTCAAGATGTTCTTCGATAGGACTGTGAAGAGAGAAGAAGCATCTTGACCCTATTGTGAAATTACTCTGGATTGACGGTTGTACTTTGTTAGAAACAGACCACGAAGTTACTCTGAAATGACTGTTGAGCACTTCAAGGAAGTTACGAAGAATGCTGAAATTTCAGGATTATGGTGGTGTTTCAGCAATGGGTTAGCAAAGGGATCGTTAAAGTTGTTGAAAACAAGGTTTTGGATGGACCATAAACCTGTGCTAAAAGACAGTGGCACTGCAAAAATTGCACCAGTGTTTGATGCCTCTAACAAGAACAGAAATGGTAATTCCTTGAATAATTATCTAAAACCTGGACCAAACCTCATTGAACTTGCTCCAGCTGTGTTCACAACTTGTAAATTTTCGATCCTACCCAATAGGTCTAATTGCTGATATAGAGAAAGCCTTCCTGCAGATTATAATTGATCCTAAGGATAGGGATATGCTTTGTTTTCTTTGATGGAATAATGGAAATGTCACCACTTTTAGACACTGCAGGGTAGTTTTTGGTGTATGTTCCAGTCCCTGCTTATTGGTTTCAGTACTAAACCATCTTCTGGAAAGTGCTCCAACTCATTTGAAGGAAGTAGCTGCAAAGATGAAGCATGCATTTTATGTGTACAGCTGTCTTACTGAAGTTGTTTTAAAGGAAGAGATTGAGCCCTTTATGTTAAAGGGACATGTCATTTGCAGGTTTCAATTTGAGGGGGTGGATAAACTCTGTTGATTGCAGTGTTGGTACTACTGGAAATATCTTAGGCCTTCGATGGTATTATGACATATATGAACTTGGATGTAATTTCAGCACAAACAAAGTAATCACAGGGATCATGTACCTACAGAAATTGGTAGTGAAGAATTTCTCAATGTGGAAAAGAAGCTGTTCTACCTTATCCAGAGTGAAACTCTTCATGAAGAAGAGAGAAAGGAGCAGTTGAAGAATCTGCAGGTGTTCACGGACAAAGAAGGAATTCTTCGCATGAAGTCAAGAGTTGTTGATTCTGACGACAATCCAGAATATACCTATCTAATTAATTTTGAGAGTATTAATTTCAATTTGTGTTTGCATTGGAAAACTACCTTTTGCAAGGTGGGAGAATGTGGAGAATAAGAGTTACATCTTGTGCAAAAATAGATTTTCAGAGAAAAAAGAAATTATTTTTTTATATAGTTTCCTTGGTGATTCTTATGAATTTGACATGTTTTTAAATAAAATTGTGAAAAGTTGTGGTAAAAAGTTATTCCAAAAGGTACAGTAGTAGTGGTGACGGTGGTGATGAAGATAAAGGTCTTGACATTTTGGTATAGATGTCTAATAAAGGAAGAGAAAGAGATTTTAAGATTATGCATGGACCAGCAAAAAGACATGATAAGTAAGAGCAGCTTATATTATTTTGATGAAGCCCAAAATTCTGTGTGAATTCCTCTGGTGAATAAATATGAATATGGTGGATAGGGATAGATAAATGAGAGAAATAGGAATAGGGGACATTTGGCAGAAGGGAGGGGGACATGGAAAGGATTTTGGAAGATGGTGAAAAAGAGGATAGAGGATATAGGAAGACAAGAGATCAGGGGTAGCTTAGAAAGTAAAGAATTTTTGGGATTCTATAGAATAATAAAAATTGAGTGGGGAAGAGAGGAATATGTGGATCATTGTGATAAGTGAGAAAGAGAAGGGCTAACATGGATGAGGACAGGAGAACACTGTTTCTGAAAGGACTAAAAGGTGAGATAAAATGGGTGTACCAGGTATGTGGTGGAGAAGAGGGCATGGAGTATTATATGATATAGTGCATGGAAATAGTGGAATGGAGAAAGAAGATAAGGGAGGAAAAATGGGATAAAATGAACAAACAAACAAAATAGCAGCTATGAGAGTGCTGACAGAAAGGGAGGAAAAGAAGAATAGGAGCATGGGGGAGCTTTTAAAGAAGATGGAAGGTAAGTGGAGTAGGAGAAAAAATGAGGAATATAAGAGAATAGAGAAGAGAGGAGAGAAAGAAGGGAGAGAAGTAGGGATCAAGTAGATGGAGGGCACTCCAAAATGAGCTAAAGGCCAGGGAGCCAGGCAACCGGGGGGCCAAGGGGTTAATGAATGGTTAGACTACAGTCTGTAGTTAGGATAAGATAGGAAATAGAAATATTGTGAAATATTGTAAACTGTGTAAAGTGGAAATAAAGGTACTTTCATTCATTTATTCATTCATTCATTCATACATGCATTCATTAATTCATTCAATCTTTCATTCATTATAATTTTATATTTACAAAATAAACTAGCATCAGTGCATGTAATTGTTCTGAAGAAGGCGATGATTCTTCCTTAATTGCTAATTTATCTGAAATAAAGTGCAGAAGATCATAACCTAATTTCTTAATGCATGTGAATTAACATCTACTGACGATGTAGGTGTGTCCCGTGTATGGTGGACCCTTTGAGATTATTATAGCATATATTAAATATGACTAGCTACTTTTATTGGTTACAGTTGCAGATATGAGGATTGTGCTAAAAGTAAAGAACACAAGCATTTGGGAAAAAATATACTTATTTCTCTACATAGTCTCTTTTAGGCTCAGTACTCTAGAGCTTCAGATTCTATCTCTCCATTGTTGTCAAATCTTTTATCACCAAGCTGTTTCTTAAAGTTTGGGAACAGGAAATGATCTGAGGGGTGTAAATCTGGTGAATAAGGTGCAAAAGGAGGCAATTCAAACTTTAACTCATTGATTTTGGCTATGGCAATAGTAGATGTGTGAAGGTGTGCATTGTCTTGATGTACATGCATTTTCTTTGTGCTTTTACTTGCAGTTTTATTAATTTATGATATGGTTTATAACTAGCTTTTGTCAGTACAAGTATTCAAAAATATCTTGGAGTCGATTCTTCTAGATTTGTTAAATTGAAATGTCTAGAAATTTCAGCGTCGGTGAAACAAAGAGGTCGGGCATATTCCGGCTCCTGGCATTCACACAGCTGCCTTGAATGATACATTGCATCTGGCTGGCAAATAACAGAGGCAGTGGGGTGGAGTGATTGGAGTGATTCTCCATGTCATGCTTTAGCAGTCTCCATTAAAATACTGACATAAAGTCTTTATTTATTATGTTTTCTTTGTAAATAACAATTGCATCAAATAGACTGGTATGCAAAACTTTCTTTCATTATCATTACTAGCATTTCTCAAAATTATTTCTTTTCATTGCCTTTTAAATAACTATAAATAAAATTATCTGGCCATTTTCTTATTCGGTCAGTGTTTGATCCCATGCAGGCTAATTAAGAGGGGTTCCACTGTAATAGTAGCTAGATATTGAATATAATACAAGGTTGATTTGGAAAGTAAGCTGCAGTTGCTTACATCTCACCAATGAGTGGCACTAGCATTGTCAGCTTTGTTTTGTTGTATAGCTTGATTCAGTATGCTCCCAGCGGGATAACTGAGGTTATATTTGGCCATTTCTCGCATCAATACAGGTGTTAAACTGCTTGCAACAAGGGAAGAACCTGCCAAATATGAGGTATGTGAAGTAATATGTTTTCTTGCTCCTTTTTGTGGAAACATTTAATCAATTCACCTCATCTGTCATTTGGAATAAGCTCCACTGTGTGGCAGCAAGGTTTCACCATTTACAGTTTCAAAGCTTAGGATTCATAGTGTCATCTTCGTTTGCCCTGGAGCTGCTTCTGAGAAGTGAGCACTGCTTTTGCAGGTGTTTCCAGCTCATCACATCCACCCGGTTTTATATCTCTTAAGAAACTGTTGAGTCGCATGAACTATCATTTAATTCTTTTAACTGTAAGTGTTACAATGCCTTTTTCACTCTGAAGGTGCTCTGCAAATGGTTTGATGGAGTCTATTTCCTAATGCAACAGCAGTTGTCTTTTGCTAGTAAAGTCATCCTTTTATGAATGTATGGCTGTATGTGGCACTCTGCTGTTTTTCTGTCATCTTGGCACAAAGCTACCATTGTTCCCCGTTAAAACTTGGCAAGGATTGTTCTATACCTTCCAGTTAGCATCTGATCTCTCACTGCACCTGCAAGATGATGAAGTGCATGATCAATGGGCATTTGGTGTGGTGGCTTGGATCTCAATATCTGCTGTCCAATGTTTAGTGCAATTTTAGTTGCTACTGTTAATCGGTCGACTATTTAGTCACATTATCCACACATATCATTGATGGTTTTCTGAGGAAGGGTCAAACGGTTGCTGTCTTCTTTGACCTGGAGGAGGAGTATGAACACTTGCTGGAGGTATGGTATTCTTTGCAGCCTCCATAAATGGGACATACATGGTTGTATACCTCTTTCTATTAAGTCATTTAGGAAAGATAGGGTCTTTTGCATCTGCGTGGGTTCAAATTTCTCCTGTGTTTTTATTCAAGAAAACAGAGTACCACAAGGCTTGGTACTTACAGGGACCTATCACTATGCTCGTACCTGTGTTCACTTGAGAGTTTGATGGCATCATCTCCACTCTATGTGGGACTTGTGTGCCAAAAATCAAGTGCATAGTATAGCTGGAAGTATCTGAAAATCAGTCCAGAATACATCAGAACATATAAGCATAGTAACACAGCATTGTTACTATTTAATAGACAAGTGTCTCTATAGCTTAGAGGAAATGTAAACATGTATGTGTGACTGTCTTGAGTAACAATCACTATGTAATATTTTGATACTATGTAAATTAGAGAATTCTGTAATGTATATAGCTACTTGACAATGTTCAAAACTTTGTACAAAGTCTATGGACAATAAAACATTATTATTATTATTATTATTATTATTATTATTATTATTATTATTATTATTATTGTACGGGAGGTACTGTTTACCCCTGCAGGCAGCAGTCTGTATATGGTGCACGTAAGGAGCACTGGAACAGAGCTCACGAAGGATGTCCAGCACCTACTTGCAAGTGGTCCCATCCAGCACTTTTCAGTTGTGGTTGTGGTTGTATTCCGCAGCAGATTTTTGGTGCACAGGTTCCACATAGAGCAGAGATGATGCCATCAATTTCTCAAGTGAATACAGCAATTTCCCTTGTCAGCATAACGTTATTTACCATTTTGATCAATCCCATTATGTTCCTCCTGGTGTCTCATGTTCATTGTTTCTGAATGATTTTGCCATCTTTGGTGGTTAAGTTTTATGTGATTAATTGTATAGGTAGAGATCCATAAAATAGTTATTGTTACATGAAGCACAACCTTTTTTTAATAGAAACAATAACAATACAAACAAATGAAAAAGGGCAAAAACAAAAAAACAAAAGGAAGAAGTTTCACTAATTCAAATTGAAATAGTTTGGTGCTACAACTTCACTACTAGGGTCTGCCACATTCTGCCTCTGCAGTGACATCATCCATGTGTTTGTGAGGGAGAACAACCTGTCAACCCAATTGGGCAGACCACAATGAAGGTGCACAAGTCTGTGTGCCAGCTGTTGTCTCCTGGAAGGTACAAAACCTTGATATAGAACACAATGAAATTCCTTAGCAGTTTGTTGTGACATGTCCTCCACTTTGTCAGATGATATAATGAAGGCAGGTTTCATTCTGTCAGTGCCAATAGTTTGTTTGCATGTTGATATCTTAGCATCAAAGTGTTTGTCATTGCGAGACAGAATTAGATATGGTCCATCAAACATTGGCTGTAGGGTTGCTCTCAGAGAATCATGTTGAAAGAAAACAAACCTGCTTGACATTTGTTCTGGGTGTATGAAAATCTTCTTATGGTCATGATAGTTGGTGGGAACAGTTTTAAGGCTATATCGAGATTTAACTGTATTGGAACACCACAGTGAAGCGAAATAATTATTAATTTTTAGATGAGTTGTATTTATTACACATCTGCTTCACTTTCGTACCTATTTTGAGGACATGTTTCGCAAATCATCGTTTGCATCTTCTGCTCTTATGCGACTAAAGCTTGATCCAGTGGTGTGGGTAATTCTGGAGTTGCTGCTGCCATCTGTACACGCTATGGTTCAAAACTATAAACTAATTACCTTAACTATCATATTGTACATAATCATATTTCCAGGAAATCTGCAACTGTATAAAATGAAAGAACTAATAGGAATGACCTGAGGTTTTTTTTGAATACATTTAGATCTTTTATGTTTTTAATCATGGTAGGCAGTTTGTTATACAGAATTATTGCGATGTGGTGTGTGGTATATATTGCTGCGAACCCGTTATCTATGATAGCACGGCTTGTACACAAAGAGCCAGCAGATAAAGATAGCACGCAGATAAAGGTCTGCTGAAACAAACAAACTGAAATAAATGGAAATTTCTGGTGACATCTTGAATGATAGAAATTATTCGGTTTCTTAATTGTTCCGGAACAGTCCGGAATTATCAGATGAGGTATTTAAGAAGGCAACGACTCGCCAAGAGTCGAGTCGTAAGCAGTAAACAGCTGTAGAGTGTTGTTGTAACGAGAGCTGATGTAATCAGAACGCTGTTTGTTATTGTCATTGACCTTGGCAGACTGTGTGTATGTGTCGTAATGCTGTTACGTGAGAATTGAACACTGTATTTCTACGGAAATAAAGACCATTTGGAATATCTGCAACTGGACTTTTAAATCTACGAACCCACAGAGTCACAATATGCTAATGTACAGATCTTCAGGTCATTCTTTAGTAATGGCCAAATGAAGTGCTTTCTGACCTAATTGATGATATCTTGAATTCCAGAGAGTGATAGATTGTATATGGAGATGAAAACTGCTTTTTGGAGCTGTTGAAGTATGTATGGGCGAACCATATTGTCACCCTGGTGGTAGGCTCGCGAAGCCGATGAAAAAATGATGGCCGATCGTTACCGGAAGTGAGAGACAGTTGAGGGTAGAGTGAGAGAAAATAAACAGTTTTGAGGTTCTAGCAATTTTGTAATGTTGAACAGTGTATTTCGAGGAGAATAAAGTGTAGTTTTTGTGTTTCGTAGCCTCGTTTTATTATTTCACGAACCCACAAAGTCACAATATTTTTAAACCTGTCTCAAGAAATTCTTTACCATGTGGTAACACTATTGTTAGAAGTGCAAGTGACGAGTTCTGTCTGTGTATAAGTTCTTTGACACATTGTTGACTCTCTGCAATTTGTTACATTGCGTTAGCTGGGAGTATAGAGATCAAAGTAATTTGTGAACAAGCGACAGCTGCAATGTTTTCCTTTCCAGTTGTGTAATGTATATACATGGTGAACTGTGCAATGAATGTGATTTGTCAGATCTGATGTGGAGAAGCTTTTTCTAAACATTGCTTAAACATGAAGGTGAGTGGCTTGTGGTTGGTATAAATAGGAAAATCGTGTCCTTCTAGCATGAACTGAGAGTGCTTTACAGCAGAGTATGCAGCAAGGAGTTCTCTATCATAGGTTGAGTAGTTCTCTGTGCCTGACAGTTTATTGGAGAAGAATGCTAATGATTTAAAAGTATCATAGCGGTATAGATGTGCCAATCTCAAGCGGCAACCATCAAAATTAGCAGTAAATTTGAAGATGAGTGAGCTAGAAGTGCTGAGTCTGCCAGACTGTTTTTAAGGAGGTTAGTCTTGCTAGAGGTCTTCTGTCCACTCTGTCTACCTGTTTTCATTCTTAATAGCACAATGGAACAGATTCAAAAGTTTTGCTGCTTTCTGGCTGAGTCTGGAGGGTAAAGTAAAAATTAATGAGGGCAAGAAATCAGCACAATTTGTTTATTGTTGCAGGTAGCAGATAGTTGATAATTGTTTGTACTCACTCTGGAAATGGCCTGATTCCATCTTCAGATACCATATGGCCCAAGAATGGTGCTTCTGTGGTACTGAAGATACATTTACTCAGGTTAATTCTGATGTTGAACTTACTGAGGAACAGCAACTGAAGATGTTTCTTTTGTTCTTCATTTTGTGATACCATGAGAATGTCATGTATGTAACAGTATACAAACTGTAAGTCTCTCAGTATAGTGTCAATGTATCTTTGAAAAGTTTGGCCTGCATTTCGGAGTCAAAAGGGAAGTCTAAAAAATTTGAATAAACCAAATGGAGTTACCACTGCTGTTTTGGGTATATTGTCTAGATGTATAGTACAGGGATGTGGTGGTAGGTTCAGACTAGATCTATCTTTGAAAATATTTGTTTTCCATCCAATTGGATGTTAAGATCTTGGAGGATAAGAACAGGGTACCTTTTTGTCTTGGTGATATATTTGAGTGTGCAGTAGTCTCCTCTCCAGCAGTCATCCAAGAACCATCTTTCTTTAGAAATAAATGGAGGAGACTTGCCTAAGCATTCTGAGATGATTGGCGGATGCTCATGTTAATCATCTACTGGAACTCTGCTTTGGTTATCCTCAATGTGTTGGTGGTAGTCGTCGTGCTCTTGCCAGTACTGGATGTCTCTCAGTGATAATGGTGTGAGAAACAGCTGTATTTGGGAAGTCAAAATGAATGTTTTCATGAAGTAGGTTAGGAAATTTCTTCAGAATCTCAGCATGCTGGTGGTCAGGTGGCATAACATGAACTGATTCTATTCCTGAGACCATAATCAGTGTGCCAGATGTTCCTGTTAAAGTTACTGAGCCACCCAGTTGCATATTCTTTACATCTACTAAAAGATTTTAATGAAGATTGAAGTTGTTTCCAATGATTGGTGACTGTACATCTGCAACTAAGAAATTCCACGTTATAACCAGTTTTTGGTACAACTGGTTACATCGCTGTAGTTTGTATTCTTTCTTGATGATTTGAGTTTGATTAAATAAGAGTCATGAGATCTCTTGTTTTCAGGTGTGGTTTCTAGTGACATAAATAAAATTTTAGATAAGTCCAATTTTGTAATATATAATTTAATTGCATAATCTGGATTACATTTTACTCGAACTTTCTTTCCTAATAAATTACTGCAGGTTACCTCCAACACATCGATAAATCCTTATAATCATTTCTGTTAATTACTTAAAATTCCTCACTTCTGCACGTCCACTCATCACTATCAAGAATACCGAATATCTCTTTCTGAAGATTATTGATTTTCCGTTACTATCGTTACTCCTCTATTAATTTTATGATTGGCCTATTTACTGCTACGTCATCACATTATGTAATACAATTATTACTACGGCCAAACACAAAATTACACACATTTTCACATTCAAACTAAAGTTTTCGTGTTTCAACATCAAGTAGTATTATTGATTTTCTTCTTCTTAGCAACCATTCATCATTTTTTTTTTTTATATTGTCATTACATGGCCCACTAATAGTCAGATCAGAAAACAAGAATTTTAATTGGATATTCATATAAAAAGTTCTAACTAAAACATATTGTTACGAATGCCCTCTTCGAAATATATGGAAAATAATTTTAATTTGAAGAATGCCCCAAATTTAACAATTTTGTTTACAACAATGAGCAATAACATAAATATAACATACATAAAATACAACAATAAACATACATTTTTTTAAAATATATATCTTTGTTTTCATGTGAGGGTGTGCCCCACCCCAAATTTGAATAAAATATCATAATTAACATTTTTACATTACTCACAATCAACAAACATGATATAACAATACAAAGAATATTTTTTTTACTAACATAACAATTGGTAAACGAATATACAATTAAAAGGAAGTAACTGAATAAAATAAATTACTGACAATTAATTAAATGTATGTTTTACAATTAAATATTCACGACTTGAACGTGAAAGATTTATACTTGTGTTCTAACCTTAAATATGCATATTCCATTTGCCTATTCATGTATGGCGATACGGTTTTCACAATATATTCACAAAATTAGTGTATCATGTGTCGTGTTAAAGTGTTACATTACCGTGTGTATTGTGTAAGTCACGGCAGGATACCTGAAGGTCTTGAAGTCCCGTCATAGACCCTAGGTATTGAAGATCATCTCAGTGGCTTCAAAAACATCAGGTGGAATCTACCATAAAGACTTCCATTCGTCCTCTTGACCTCAAATGTATGGTCCCCGAACTTGTTGGATATGACAAATGGCCCATCAAAGAGTAAGGAGAACTTTGCTGTTTTCTTCTTGGCACTTGACAGATGGTGCTGTCGAACTAGTACCTCTTCACCGATGATGGGCATCCATCGTTTATTTGTCCTCTTGGTCCTCTTCTTCCTCCTTTCTGCTGCGACGAATATCCTTTGAAAGGCCAACTCTGCCTTCTCTTCTGGGTTTAGCTGTTTTCCTTTCGGGATGGGTGATGGAATCTGCCTGAATAGGGGTGTTGGTTCTTCTTCGAGCATCAACTCTGCTGGGGTGAATCCTGTCATAGAATCCTTAGTAAAGTTGATCTGATCTTCAATCTGTTGGCAGTATTTAACCCAACTTTTGTGGTTGGAGTGACACATAATACGGAAAATGTTGGTGACATTTCAAAGACTTCTTTTTATTAAGTTGCCCTGGGGAAAGTATGCTGAAGAGTGATACAGTTTTACTCCTAAATCCTTTAATGTTTGACTGAATTTCTTGCTCGTGTGGACTGAAGCATTGTCTGACAGTAGAGCTTCCATTTTCCCGTACTTAGGGAATCTGTACAATCTTCTTTAAGCATGATTTTGAAGTAATTTTCTTCATGGGGTAGATTTTGATGAATTTTGTAAATGTGTCCTGAGTCAGAAAGATGTATTTATAATTGTGCTGTCCAGCTGGTAACTCACCATAGGAGTCGATAGTTACCAGGACATTTTTCTTATCCCTTATAAGAGCCTGAGGTTCAATATCATATTTTACATTTAATGGCTTAGTTTTTTGGCAAAGAAGGCAAGTCGAAATGATTTGCCTGACCTTTCTGTATAAGTGTTTGTCGTATAAACACTCTTGAATAGCAGTTGCTGTTTTGGCAATGCCGACATGCATAAGCGAGAGAGGGAAGGTGGTAATTGTTTCAACTTCCATGCTCTTAGGGATAATTGCTTTCCACTTTAAGCAGTTCCTCCCATTTAATTTATACAAGATATTATGTCTTCCTATGCTCCATGTAGTGTTACTGTTAATCTCAGGTGCTGTATTAAATAAAGGTAATAAATGAACGTCTTCCCTCTGAAGATTTACCAAAATTCTAAGTTTCTTTGCGAAAGAATGTGTTATTGTGAGGTTAAGTGCCATTAGTTTAATTTCATGTGTAGGAATTGCTATAGTCTCTGGTAAGGAGCGGTTTGCATGGAGGCGTGAAAGTGCATCAGCAAAAACATTGTCTGACCTTGCAATGTGTTTAATTTCTATGTCATGAGATGTGATTTCATGAATGTATTGTGAAATCTTTGAGCTTGTGAGTTTGCACTTATGAATAAAAGACAAACTGATGTGGTCTGTGTACAATATTATATTGCAATTGAATACATAATCCTTGGATTTAGATAAAGCGTAGAAAATACATGCTATTTCAAGTTCTGTGACACATGCATTGGACTCTGTTTTTGTCAGACTTCCTGAAGCTGTAGCTAATTAGATGATTTTTTCCGTCCCAAACTTGGCATAAGACGGTTCCAAATGAAGTTGCAGAAGCATCTGTAAATATGTGGTATGTTAAATCTAGGTTAGGGCACTCTATTAGAATGGATTCTTTGAATAAAGCTTTGCTTTGTTTGAACGCCGCCTGGTGGCGCTCTTCCCACTTCCATTTTACTTCTTTCTTTAGAAGTTCTCTCAATGGAGAGATGATTGCAGAATAATTATTGATGAATTTCGACTGATAATTGAGTATGCCTAGATATCTTTGAAGTTGCTTCTGGTTCTTGGGAGCTGGGATATCCTCAATAGCTTTTACATGTTCTGGGTTAGGTTTTATGCCCTCAGACGAAATGACATAACCTAAAAAATTTGCTTCTTTGACAAAGAATCTGGATTTTCCAAAATGTATGGTCATGCCGTTCTCATGGAATTTTGATAGGATGTAGTCCAAATGTTGTAGATGTGCTTCTAAATCTGTATCATAAATCAAGAAGTCATCTACATAATTTACAGTGAATTGTTTCATCTCCTCACCGTAAATTTCATGTAAAGCACGAAGTAGTGCTCCAGAACTAGTATTCAGTCCAAAACCGCACCTCTTAAAATGATATACACGAGAATCGTGTCTAAAACCTGTATATGGACGTACTGCTGGATCCAGAGCAATTTGAAGAAATGATTTGTTGCGGTCGATTACACTGAAGTACTTTGATTTACTCATTCGGGCCAAAATTGAATTAACGCTAGGTGCACAAAAGTGGTCTGGGAATGTATATGAATTTAAGAATCTTGCATCAAGCGTCATTCGTACTTTTTGATTACTGGTAACCCAGCACAAAGCACTGACAATTCTATTATGTCATCCTTTAACAGTTCCTGGATTAATTCGTCTGCTTGTTTACGAATTGCATTTGGTATGGGGCAACATTTGTGTGTTAATGGTGTTTTTTTTTTTTTTTTTTTTTTTAAATTTACGTCCGCCCCAACGTTAAATTATACCGGACGGTGAATGAATTGGGTGAAATAATACTCAAATGAGTCCAGGGTCCATGGAGCTTAGAGTTACCTGACATTCGTCTTGAAGGATAAGGGAAAACCCTGGAAAAACCTTATCTAGGTAACTCACCCTGACCGAGATTCGAACTCGGGACCTCTTGAACGTGAGGCAGACATGCTACCATCTACGCTACCTGATGGTAAATCCTTTACTACAAAAGTGTGAACATACTTGTTGCGCAATCCTATCCTCTTAGAAAATACTGGTTTGTGTTTCCTAAGGATATTAGCTAGTTTCTGTTTCTGCACTTTACTTAGGTTAAAAGTTTCTTCAAGCTTAGCTTGGATAGATGTTTCAAAGTTGTCTGGTGTATTGGTGTCTATGTAAATATCTTGTGTACCGATAAAATCATTTAATTCATGTTCTTCAGACTGATCACAGCTGAAACAAGGCACTGTGTGACAAATATTAACTTCCATCTCCTCCTGGTCACATAAACATGGTGCGAAGTTTGTTAACTCTAACCCAACTTTGACTAAATAATAATCATTAATCGTAATGTTGTTGTTGACTAATGGCACTGGGGATTAGTTGATTTGCATCATTTTCCCCTTAGCTTCCCAATATAAAGCTTGTAGGTTCCCACTTTTGAGACCATTACATTTGTCCAAATGGTGTTCATGATGACATCCTCTTGACAGATAGTACATTTGGGTGTGGGTATGCAGTGTATTTTATAAAGGTGTTCTGCAAGACAATCATGGCCAGTTTCCATTCTAAATAGGGCCACTGCAGTTTTTCTTGGTAGTTTTTGTATGTCAGTTTTGTCTCCAATGTTCTTATAATCCTTGTCTTTTAATTTATCTTCTTCATCAAGGCCCTGCTGTCTTTTAAAATGTACCTTAATGTTGTTTAATTGTTTATTAATTTCAGTTTGTCTTATGGGTTTTATATTTTGAATTGCACCTTTTTTTGCTAGTTAGTCAGCATGTTCGTTACCTAAAAGTCCAACATGGGCTAGAATCCATTGCAGGGTGACATGGTTTCTTGATTTGACAGCTTTAATTAAACTTCTTATTTCTTTGATGTTTCTTGATGTTTTGTTTTTATAATTTACAATCCCATCTATGGCTGATTTTGAATCTGTTAAGATAACTATGTTTTGCTTTATGTACGGTCTGTACAGGACATTCTGCAGTGCTGCTTTTATGGCTGTTAGTTCTCCATCATAATGGTTTGAAGTTTCGTCTAGTGTTAGATACTGTGCAAAATGTTTGCAGTATACTCCTGCACCAGCATCTTGTTTGTTTATAAAGGATCCATCTGTATATATTCGGAGCCATTCTTTTTCTGGATATCTTTCATTTTCTGTGGCTATTGCTATTGCTCTCATTTCATCTGGTAAATTGTTTTGCTTATGTATTGTATATAACAGGTAATTCTTATAATATATGTCAATATATTCTGTTGGACTTGTTTCCTCTATTGTTGTTATATTTGTTGTTATTATGTTCTTGTGTTTTGAGTTATTGATGTATGTTTTGAAGCTTGTTTGGGTTTTTAGATTGCTTATATTATCTGCTATGTGATACCACTTGTGTCTATTTTTGTTAACTAGCAGTTTTTGTGCTAGGGTAATTGCCTTTAGTTCATGTTCCAGTTCTATGGCCATATTTTTTGTGAAGCTCTGTAGTATGGCAATTGGTGTAGTTTTCACAGCTCCTGTTATTATTCTTAGTGAATTGTTTTGTGAGGTTTCTATTTTCCTTTCGAGTTTCTTGCTTTCTGTTGCCAGCAGTTCTCCTCCAAATAGTAAGTTGGGTTTTATGTATGTTTTACATGTGTTATTAAGGAGGTCCATATTTCCACCCCATTTTTTTCCTGCTAGGCGTCTTAAGATGTTCTTTTTGTTGATCTTATTTGTTACATTGTTTACATGTTCTTTCATTGATAGTTTCCGGTCTAGTTCTATTCCTAGATATGTTGTTGTGGATGCTTCTTGTAAATTTTTGTTATTGATTTGCAGACATATATTTTCTGTTTTGTGTTGCATTGTGAACAGTTGATATTGGTTTTTTTTTCTATGTTTATCTCCATATTGTTATGGTTAGTCCATTGTTTGAATATGTTAACTACAAGTGAACTGTTATTATTATTATTATTATTATTATTATTATTATTATTATTATTATTATTATTATTATTATTATTATTATTATTATTATTATTATTATTATTATTATTATTATTATTATTATTATTATTATTATTATTATTATTATTATTATTATTATTATTATTATTATTACTATTATTACTATTATTATTACTATTATTACTATTATTATTACTATTATTACTATTATTACTATTATTATTACTATTATTACTGTTATTATTACTATTATTACTGTTATTATTATTATTATTATTATTATTATTATTATTATTATTATTATTATTATTATTATTATTACTAACATCATTATCATCATTATCATTATACTGTACATACAGTTGAATTTTCATTCCAAACTTGTGTTGTATATATGTATATTGTATAATTTTTAGTTATAAGTACTTGACGTGTCCTATATCATGTAATATGATCAAAAGGATGAATAAAAACTAACTAACTAATTGTTCCAGTACTATAATTGCATTCTCCATTGTTTTTTGCAACTTTTTATAACGTTTCCCAGAACTTATATTCTTTTCCGAGGTACATATTACTAGGTTGTCGGCATACATTCCCACTTGTATGTTATCTAGTTTCTTCATTGCATCTGCTAGGTCGTTTATAAATATATTAAAGAGAATAGCACTTGTAACAGATCCTTGGGGTAATCCAACTCGGGTTTGTTTCCATTTGGATGTGGCTGTTTTGTACTGCACTGCAAACCATATTTGAGATAAGAATGTTTGAAACCAGTTTAGCATGTGACCTGATATGCCATGTGATTTCATCTTGTGTAGTAGCATTTCTTGCCATACTGTGTCAAATGCACCTTTGAAATCAACAAATAGTGCTAGAGAAGTCTTCTTTTTATTAAAATTTTGTTTAATGTCTTGTGCAAGTCTTACAACCTGATGTATTATCATCATCATCATCATCATCATCATCATCATCATCATCATCATCATCATTATTATTATTATTATTATTATTATTATTATTATTATTATTATTATTATTATTATTATTATTATTATTATTATTATTATTAATCTTTCTCCAGACATTAGAATTTCAAACTATGCTAAATGCTTCAGCATAGCATGGTATCAAATTCAGATGATTTTGTTGGATAAATTTTACTTGGTTTTGAGCAGTAGTTTGACGGTTTTTGAGGTTCTGTGTATTCTATCTTTTCTAGCTCAGTTATGAATCACTTATTTAAAAAATTTTTAGAGGTTGCATGTTTTGGAATTTGGTCTTTAGTATGGTTGGCAGTTATGGCTACTATTTTGGACAACATTGTTTAAATTTAAAAGAAACCAAATTCAAATTTTGAATTTAATAAAACTGAGAGTAAAACTGTAAAAAGGCAATGTGGGATTCTTTGACATCTTACTAAACAATTTTCACATCTCTTTTGTGTTATTGTAGAAAATAAAAGTTTTATGTTGTGTATAATCTTCTATTTACTGCAAAAGCGAATCATCTTCTGTTGAATTTTTGCTCTTTCAACATGTATATGTTTTAGTTCTTTGAGCTACACCTGTTTAGTATTTAATTAGCTACTGTTGTTTCATAAAACTATTTGTAGTAGGTTTTTATTGCACTAAGCACATCTTTGTTAAAAGAGGGACTAGTTTTGGGAAGCTGTTGCTTCCATTTTCAGCCTTGAGATCCGATTCTTGTCTGTTGCCATTCCCTGCAGTCTTCTTTCTGGTCATGAATCAATAAACTTCTTTATCAGATAGTCGACTGGTGGGATTTCAGTTAATTAATTGGTCTTTGTATTTCCATATTAAGATATTCTTCAACATTGTGAGTTTGTTTTGATTTGTTGCACCTTTTAATAAATTTGAATTTGGGCCAAAGTGATGGTTTCTGTTGCAAGTGAAATTCAAAGACTTTTGGATACACAAAGACCAATTAATGAACTTCAAAATTCCACCAGTCGCAATTTGATAAAGAAGTTTACTGTTCCACCACCAGAAAGAAGACTGCAGGCAATGACAACAGATTGAAAATGGAAGCAACAGCTCCCGAAAGTATTCCCTCAAATATTAAGATGTAGGAGATATAGTTTGATAATAACTGACTACAAATATTGTATGAATTAACTTGGATGTCATTGTTACTAAATTCCTCCAGATATTACATAAGCTACTACTGTGTTTCTCAAATATTTTATTATAAGCTTCTATTTCATTATTATTTACTGTTATAACATTGCAAACTAATAGCATAATGCATTATTATCAATAAGCAGATTTTTAAAAGTAGTTAATTTCCACAGAACCAAATATTGGCTTCACCACTAATGTATTATAAATATTATTTTAAACTTACGTAGCAACTTCCTTATCTCAATTCTTGCCTTCTATATTTTAAATATTCATTACTCTGCTCCATTTAATTCATAATTTTATTTCTGTAAAATATGCTCCTGTACTTTCACACCCCAAGGTTCATTGCAAATTAATGCAATCGGGTATTATCTGGAGTTATGTGAGTTACGTTAAGTCACAGATGAAATTATAACTTTGTTTGTTTTTTGTTTTTGTTTTTTAAATTCTTTTTTATATTGCTGTTCATGCTTTAACTCATTACATTATTTTGGTAAATTTTAGTAACCATTAGTGATTGTAGAAAGATTAAAAATATCAAACTTATTGTTTTCAGCTATATGTACTGGACTGATTGGGGTGATAGACCATATATTGGAAAAGCTGGAATGGATGGATCTGAGCAAAGAATTCTTGTGAATGATTCTTTGGGATGGCCTAATGCACTTACCATTTCTTATGAGACAAATGAAATATTTTGGGCAGATGCTCGTGAAGATTATATTGCTGTTTCAGATTTAGAAGGTGGAAAACGAAAGATAGTATTGAGCAGAGGTAAATTGTTTAATGAGCTTTTCCTGTACAGTGTAAGTTTGTGGATAATTAAATTTTTCTCATGAAGGAAAGATTGAATGTATAAATTATGCCTTAGTTGTAATTAATTATTATTCTTTTTTTTATGTTTCATTTAAGTCCTTAGTTTTTAGTTTTTTATATAAGCTTTCTGCTCCTCATTTTTATTTTATCTTGTAAAGGGTAATCCCACACTCGCCGCCCCTGGTGGCGATCATCTGGCATGCAAAGCTGTGCACGTCACCTCCTTCATGCAGTTAGAGTCCTAACATGCCGGTAGAGTTATTGTGTTAGTACGTAAGTTAGTCAGGTCCTGCATTGGCACTCCAGTCTCGTAAAGTATGATGCTGACATGCATATGCGAGTGTGTCAAAGGATGAGATCCTAGACTATAGCCATGAGCAAGTCTTGAGTACATCCAGGGGGAGTTAAGATGTTGGTGTATAGAATGATGCATGCATTTTTTAGTGTTAGGTTATGTGCATTTTCTAATATATGCATCTATCATGCAGGGAGTTAAGTGGTGAGATGGGGGGAGCGGTAATAATCTATGCTATGCCTGGTCCCCTAGATGGGAGCAATGTCAGTTCCTGAAGCTCCGTTTCTTACTCATGCTTGATCATCATGGTGTCCACATTCCTCTGTGGCAGGATACCTAACGAAGCCGGTGTGTCATTTGGGAGTGCTTTTACTCCCTCCGGGTCCGCCTTGGCTGGGTAGCTCAAGGTCTTCAAGAGCAGTTGTGGTTTGGAGGTACCTCACATTAAGTGTCTGAAAGATGAAGTATCAAACTATCAGGTCCATTCAGGGGCCTACTGCGGTAGGTACAGAATTGGTAATTCTGGGGTCCTGAGCCAAAGCTCTCGATTGGATGCCTCTGAGAGGTGAGAGAGCTAATGCCAAATGCCCAAACAAGGTCCACATGCGTCTTTGATCCTAAATTTCCTGAACACTTGTCTGACAGATAACCTAGCACGGGTTGGCTGAGTGGGAAGCGCAAGGGTGACTGGGTAACGCATAACTCCCAGCTCCTGGTTATCATGTAGGACTGTGTTCGTATCCACTGATAAAGGTCAGTCCCGGGGAGGAGCCATTGCATGAGCTGTTACACTCCTGGAGGCGATTGGGTCCCTCTGTCTATATATGTGGAGGTGCGACCCTGAGGTGAGCAAGGTCTAGGCCAGGATTCTTACCTAAGCCGTGGTGGCACCCAGGATGTGAACATGCCATCGGAGACATTTGCAATGGTGGAGGACATTGTCGCTATGGGAACTGATAAAATAAAAAATGTTAAGAAAATGAAAAGGAAATAGCTGAGTCTGTTGTCCTCACTATTTGTTTATATTTAGAACTGAGGAAGGTTGAAAATTTACTACCATAAACCCGTTTATTATTCAGAAGGGTCTAGATAATATTGCTGGTACTTTAAAATCATGTACTCGATCTCGCAATGCCACGCTCCTGGTCAAAGCAGTTACACTGATGCAGGCTGCAAAATTTTGAAGACCAATATGCTTGCAAGCTTTCCGGTGCATGTTAACTTGCATAGAACTCTGAACTCCTCGCTTAAAGTTTCTAAGTTTTCCTTTACTCCTTTGATTTCTACACTACCTCTTTCATTTGATCAGTAATTTCCTCCAAATTCCTCGTCTGCCTTCTACTTTCCCTTTCTGATACTTCTAATCTACTTCTAGTTTCTTCTAATTTTTTCTAGCTATTTCTCTACTTTCCCTTTCTGATACTTCTAATCTACTCCTAGTTTCTTCTAATTCTTTTCTAGCTATTTCTCTCTCTTTGTCTAATTTCTGTGCTATTTCCTCCCTCAGTTTTCTGTTTTCATTATCTGATTTTTCCTTAACTAAGTTGACAATTTTATTTTCAGAATTCTCTATCTCCTGACTAACTTCCTTCCTCACATTCTCTATTTCCTGACTAACTTCTTGTCTGACATTTTCTAACACCTGTTGTTGATTCTCTAACTTCTTTCCTAGTTCTATTTGTCCTACCTCTAACTTTTGAACACTATTTTCCAACTTTTCTTCTATCATTTTTAAACTTTGATTGTTATCCTTCATCTCTTTTCTTAAACTTTGATTATTATCATCCATCTTTTTACTTAAACTTTCATTGTCTTTTCTTGAACTTTGATAGTCATTCCTCATCTCTTTTCTAAAACTTTCATTGTCTTTTCTTAAACTTTTGATCATTTCTCTGAGTGCCCCAAACATATTTCTATCCATTGCTACATTATTTGGTACAGTTATACTACACTCTGCTACTTCGACTTCCTGCCTACTGCTATTATCATCAACCTCCTGAACTTTCATGCTTTCTACAGAATTTTGACATAGCATTTTTCCACTCAAATACATTCACAATAGTCTAGATAGTGTAACATTGTACCTTTGATTTTTCTACTGGCTCCTGATGTCGCTGATGATGCCAGCCTCCTTTCTTCTTTCCAGTAGGACTGTTGTAGAGCTCCTTGTCGAACCTCCTTCTCCTGTTGAACCTCGTTGTCGGGTTGAACCTCCTTCTAGGTTGAACCTCCTTCTTGGGTTGAACCTCCTCGGGTTGAACCTCCTTCACGGGTTGAATCTGCTGCTCGTGTCAAACCTCCTTCTCATATCGAGTCCCGTGTTGGCGTGCCAATTTGTAACAATTTATTGGCAGCAATAGTTTTATTGACACTGGAATGCCCATTCCAAACTGATTTATTGACTGCTTCTTTTATCCGAACATCAAACTTTTAGTTGCCGACCAAGGGTTACCAATATCCCTGTTTAGAATTACTGAAGGAGGAATGTTTATTACTCGATAAGCTTTATTCATCCCTCACGTATATATGAACCGACAAATATCTTCTCTCATTTCTGGTGTGCCTGGCCCAAGACAGAGCAAGAGGACTGCCCTAATCGCCCTCAGGCCTTGGACTGTCTTAATGGCTTGCCAGCCACGAACTGCTCTAATCAGCCTGACGCCGTAGACTAAATGAATGACCACAGATGCGCGTGGGTGTATCACTTTCACTTTCTGAAAGCCCCTTATTCAACCAAAGATTTCCTTTGTGGCTATTTTGTCACCATTATGAAGGATCCGAAGAATGCCCTATTCACCAAGTCAAGTGCTATTCCTTAGAATTTTGTTTTTCCCTTGTCTTTTGTTACACAACTCAACCACGTTGCTATTCACTGGACTGCACTTGCACGCGTTCCACACAACTATACATTACTTTGAAATCCATTACGATTCTTTATACATTGCATCCCTTAATTTCTGTATCAGAGGTGGTGCCATTGACTGCTCATATCTGCTTCAGGTATTTTTCTATTCACTTTAATTCCCAAATATATAACGTGCTTACAACTTGAATCTCTTTTCCTCCTATTTATCCATCTTTCATCCTTACACAGCTTACTGCCTTTCTTAAACACCAGAATTTTATTCTACCCTTACTTGCTTTCAAACCCTATTCCTCGCAATATCTAACAATCTCCCTTTTGGCTACCTTTAGTCTAAATGCTGATACTGAGCTGCTCACCACCAAGTTATCTGCATAAAGGAACCCAGAGATTTGAAAGTAATGAGTCGGTAATTCAAACACAAACATCACTTAAATTATCCTTACTTGGACATGTTTGGGAAAACGGTTTGTTCCCATCATCAGCAGTTATCCGACTGGTTGGATCCGTGGTTTTCTGAAGTGAGCTGGTTGTCTGTGGTGGCATCCGTTGTCTGTGAGATGAATTTTCAAAGAGTTTTCAAGCGGCAATTCGAAATTTAAAGTATACTGTTTGTTTTTTATAATTAGCCACTTTTCCCAAACATCGAGTTTGGCTGCATTACTGGCTGGCTTTAATAGATTTATATTTGGTACAAGTCTCTTTTATCCACAACAATATGCAATACTTTAAAAGAAACCAGGATTATCATACTTACAATACTTGAAGCACTGAGGCACTGCATTTACAATATCACCGACTCAATAGTACTCTCAATAGCATATCCCATAAAGAAATCATTCTGTTCGATAAGCTACCCAGATCCTTAAAAGCTATGCCATGGAGAATATTCAAATCCAATGTATATAAATTGTTATTAAAGCACACATTTTACAGAATTTATGATTATTTCAGTGCAGATATCTAGCTAAGTAGACACTATTTTAGTATTAAATTTTAGATGAGTCGTAATTTTTTACACATCTGCTTCACTTTCATACGTATTTTGAGGACATGTTTCACAAATCTTCGTTTGCATCTACGGCTCTTGTGCGACTGAAGCTAGATCCAGCGGTGTGGGTAATTCTGGGGTTGTTGCTGCCATCTGTTGATTTAGTGATGAACTGAAATGTGGGATTCTCTTCTAGCGGGATTTCAAAGTTCATTAGTTGGTTTTTATGTTTTTCTATGTATATCCTCTCCCATATGACGAGTTCACTATGTTTTTGTACGTATTTTAGTAATTCTGTGCTATCTTCAATTTCATGATTTTCAGACCAGAAATGAGCTGCTATTGCGGACTTATCAATATTTTTGTATCTTAAGTGCCTGAAGTGTTCTTTCTTTCTAGTGCCTATGTTTCTTTTTGTCCTCCCTATGTAAATTTTTTCACAGTCTTTACACTTAATCTTGTAAATGCCTGACTTTTCCTCTGGTTTTATCTTATCAGTATTATTATTGTGAAGTAGGTTTTTAATGTTGTAATTGTTTTTTGGTGCCAATGTTATATTGTATTTCTTGAATATTTTTTGGAACTTTTTTGTGGCCCAGGGGTGGTGAGTAAATTTAGCAAATCTAATTTCTTGTTTTATTGGTGTGAGAGCTGTGATCTGTTTTAATCTCTTTTGAAGTTTGAATAATTTTAGTTTTTTATCTACAAGGTTTTTTCCATATCCATTTTTAATTGCAGTTTTTAAGATTTGATGGTATTCGTTTTGATATTCTTGCTGGCTGAGAGGTAGATTTACTAATCTGTGTGTCAGACTGTTGATGGTTGCTTGCATATAGAATTAGCAGTAGAAGGCTTGGAAACCATGGACAAAAATATAATTAGGAAAAAATCAGCTCCTATATTGGAAAACTTAATAAATAAAAAGCCAATAAAACATTTGAAACAAATTCAGATAGTTAAATCTTTAAGGAAAAAGGATGTAATCTTCTCAAGGGCTGATAAAGGGAACAAAATAGTAATCTTAGATACAGCTACATACAAAGAAAAAATGTTAGAGTTACTACAACAAAAAGAATTCCAGGAAATAGATTCTAATCCACTCAACCGATGCATAAAAGATGTACAAGAAACCATCATTAATAGTAAAATTTTAACAACTACAGAACAAAAAACTATCAAACCGGACAACCCTACCCTTGCAAGAATATATGGTTTGCCTAAAATACACAAACCCAACATACCCATGAGACCCATTGTAAATAATATAAACACTCCTACTTACCTTCTGGCAAAATGGCTATCCAAAAAATTTCAGTCCTTTCCACAATTCCATACTCTGAGTATAAAAAACTCTTTAGACCTGGTAGAAAAAATTCAAAATCTTAAACTAAAACCTCATGACACTTTAGTATCCTTTGATGTCCGCTCCCTCTTCCCTAGCATTCCATTAGACAAACTTTTGATTCAACTGAAAAAATGGCTAAATTCTATAAACCTGGATGCCAATGCAATAGAAGAATATTTGGCAATGACTGAATTATGTATACATCAAAATTATTTTGTCTTCGATGGAAAATATTATAAACAAATTTCAGGACTAGCTATGGGAAGCCCGCTATCACCATTTTTGGCCAATCTATACATGAGCTTTTTCGAAACACATATTACTAAAGCCTTCCCTCATATGTTTAAAACATATACAGATACGTAGACGACATCTTTGCAATAGTGCCCTACAAACTAATAGATGATGCTTTGAAACTACTCAACCTGCAAGAACCCAGCATACAATTCACAGTAGAAACTGAAGAGGACTGTACTCTACCTTTTTTAGACCTTAAAATCAAAAAAAGCAATGAAAAACTAGAATTTGGCATTCATAGAAAAGCAACACACACAGATAATTACATCAAAGCAAATAGTTTCAACCCAATTCCACACAAACATGCAACCATCAACAGTCTGACACACAGATTAGTAAATCTACCTCTCAGCCAGCAAGAATATCAAAACGAATACCATCAAATCTTAAAAACTGCAATTAAAAATGGATATGGAAAAAACCTTGTAGATAATAAACTAAAATTATTCAAACTTCAAAAGAGATTAAAACAGATCACAGCTCTCACACCAATAAAACAAGAAATTAGATTTGCTAAATTTACTTACCACCCCTGGGCCACAAAAAAGTTCCAAAAAATATTCAAGAAATACAATATAACATTGGCACCAAAAAACAATTACAACATTAAAAACCTACTTCACAGTAATAATACTGATAAGATAAAACCAGAGGAAAAGTCAGGCATTTACAAGATTAAGTGTAAAGACTGTGAAAAAATTTACATAGGGAGGACAAAAAGAAACATAGGCACTAGAAAGAAAGAACACTTCAGGCACTTAAGATACAAAAATATTGATAAGTCCGCAATAGCAGCTCATTTCTGGTCTGAAAATCATGAAATTGAAGATAGCACAGAATTACTAAAATACATACAAAAACATAGTGAACTCGTCATATGGGAGAGGATATACATAGAAAAACATAAAAACCAACTAATGAACTTTGAAATCCCGCTAGAAGAGAATCCCACATTTCAGTTCATCACTAAATCAACAGATGGCAGCAACAACCCCAGAATTACCCACACCGCTGGATCTAGCTTCAGTCGCACAAGAGCCGTAGATGCAAACGAAGATTTGCGAAACATGTCCTCAAAATAGGTACGAAAGTGAAGCAGATGTGTAAAAAAAAATACGACTCATCTAAAATTTAATAATTTTTCGCTTCACTGTGGTGTTCCAATACAGTTAAGTCTCGACTATTTTAGTATGTTTCTGTATATATTCAATACCTGCATATACTTAGTTTAATCCTTATCTTGTAAGTTATGATGAAGTCATATGTACAAATTGTATATCTATGGTGATTACAACTCTATTAAATTGGTTTCTGGAAAAAAAAAAATTATTTAATTTCAACTAAACAAGCAAAATTCAGAAAATACCATTCAACAAATGAACAGATTTTAAATCTTAGTCAAGATATTAAAAATGCACTGAGCAAAAAAGAAGACAGTCCAGTTATATTTATTGACTTTCAAGCAGCATATGATTGTATTTGGAGGTACATAGCACTCGATAAACTTAAAATTTTATAAATCCAAGGCAAGTTGTTACATTGGAAGAGTGAATTCATTATTCAATACTTTATTGCCACCAAATATAATCATAAATTATAAAAAGTCAACAAAAACACTGTAGTGTAGCTCAAGGTAGTATCTGTAGTACCACACTCTTTAATATTCATAAGAATGATCTTCCATGTCAGTTACACAAATACAATCAAAAGTCTTCATCTTTGCAGACAATGAAGTCTTACGGAATTCAGAACTGAAAAATCAAAGTAAGTAGTTAGTAAATATAGCACAGTAGTCCTTGATGACATTATAGAATTGACATCTAATTATTTAATGAAAATTAATGCACAGGAAACAAATCATCAACTATTCACACTAAGGAAGAAAGCATTAAATATTTCCCTACAACTAAAATGAGAAACTCTTACAGAAACATGTGAAGTCAAATATTTGGATATTGGTTTTGATATAAAATTAACAAGGAAAAAACATATTGATAGTGTATGCAAAAAGTCTGAGAAAAAATTACCACTACTCAAGAGATTGGCAGGCAAGAAATGAGGAAGCACTACACAAACTTTAAACACTGTTTACAAGATGCATATTAAACCAACACTTATATATTGTGAAGAGATAATAACAGCAAATACAGAAAAGCTTAATATTCTGCAAAATCAAATTCTTTGTGTAATAACTGGAGCTGACAAAACTACCCCAGTACTTGCTCTACAGATTTTGCCAAATAATCCAAGACTTGATCTTGATATTGAAAAAGCAGCCGTCATACGTATGGGAAATTACTCAGACTACCTTAAAAAGAAAACAGGTAAACTTAAAAACTCTAAGTTTTCTTACTAAGGTCAAAGAAATCAAATAAAAATTAAAACTTCCTTACTAAAACAAAAACTTATAAGCAAGTATCAACCCTTTAAAACTCTTTGAGCTTATTATTTATAACTCTTTGATTCTTTGAGAAAGAAAAGAAAAGTTATAGATGAAAAGACAAAATTTAAAACATAAAATATGATAAAATACAAATTATAATGAAATGAATGAATGTTCATACATAATTTAAAAGCAATATAAGTATGTAGTTATTGGATTCAATTAGTAGTATAAATGAAAAATAGAAACAAGCATTAACATCAGTTAAATGGACATTTTTATTTTAGATGATGAACAGTTGTTAAGCAGGTATTGTCATTTTTTGAATAGTTATAAATAAAAGCGTTGTTAACAGTGAAGCTAATATCATGTATAAAGGCTAAAATTGAGTCATACCTTTTAAAACTTGTAACCTCAGTCACGTCCTTTTACAAAATCAGGAATGTTTTCGAAACTGCAACAGACTCAATTTTAGTCTTTATACAGGTATTGTTATATTTGGTTATAATGAGACACTACATATAAACTGTATTTTAGGGTCTGGATAGACACATTTAATTAGATTAGAAGGAGTAGGAGATTTAGCTTAAGATTATATTTAGTCTTATACTTTTAGTATAAATTTAGCTACAATAAAGTTAGTAATACTAGATTAAGGTGATACCACTAAAAATGTTTTAACAAAATAAGGATGTACACAAACTTTCTGTTGGTATGCATTTATATACATCAATGAATATTAGAACTAAAATGACAATAATTACATTATTGTAATTGTAATTACATTATTGTAATTTAAAACATAAAATATGATAAAGTACAAATTATAATGAAATGAATGAATGTTCATACATAATTTAAAAGCAATACAATTACGTAGTTATTGGATTCAATTAGTAGCATAAATGAAGAATAGAAACCAGCATTAACAAAAACATTAACATTGTTTTAACAAAATAAGGATGTACACAAACTTTCTGTTGGTATGCATTTATATCTATCAATGAATATTAGAACTAAAATGACAATAATTACATTATTGCAATTATAACTTCTGCCTATCACCCGGCAGATGATATAATCAATGCAGATATTAACACACTATATGTGTATATTAATGAGAGACCAGTTTCAAAGGCATTCGCCTCCATTTTCAATCTCTTTCCAACTGGCATCTGTTGTGGTCTGCTCTCTCTCTGGTGGTGGAACTATGAACTTCTTTGTCAAATTATCTACTGGTGGGATTTCAAAGTTCATTACGTGATCCTTATTTTTCCATATGAATATGTTCTCCCATGTTGTTAATTTACTTTGGTTTATCACTCCTTTTAATAATTTTGGATTTGGATCAATGTCATGGTTTTCATTCCAAAAATGAAATGCTACTGCTAACTTATCTTGTTTCAATCTGATGTTTCTAAAGTGCTCTTTGACTCTGGTTTTTAGATTTCTTTTTGTTTGACCTATGTAGCATTTTTCACAATTCTTACAACTTACTGGTATATTCCAGATCTGTTAACTGATGGGATTTCATCTTTTGTTTTTGAATTTAGCAATTTTAAAATTGAGTGTCTATTAGTAGGTGCCAAGGTGATATTTTGTTCCTTGAAGATCTTTTTAAATTTATTAAATGTTGTTGGGTGATATATGAATGAACTGAATATGCTGTTGCTTTCTTTTTCTTTCGTAAATGTGGTTGCTTCCTTAATGGTTTTCTTTAGTTTAGCTTTTCTAATGTTCTCCATAATGTTTTTAAAATTGCTAAATTCAAAAACAAAAGATGAAATCCCATCAGTTAACAGATCCGGAGTATACCAGATAAGTTGTAAGAATTGTGAAACATGCTACATAGGTCAAGCTAAAAGAAATCTAAAAACCAGAGTCAAAGAGCAGTTTAGAAACATCAGATTGAAACAAGAAGATAAGTCAGCAGTAGCATTTCTCTTGTGGAATGAAAACCATGACATTGATCCAAATCCAAAATTATTAAAAGGAGTGATAAACCAAAATAAATTGACAACATGGGAGAACATATTCATATGGAAAAATAAGGATCGCATAATGAACTTTGAAATCCCACCAGTAGATAATTTGACAAAGAAGTTCATAGTTCCACCACCAGAGAGAGAGCAGACGTAGCAGATGCCAGTTGGAAAGAGATTGAAAATGGAGGCGAATGTCTTTGAAACTAGTCTCTCATAAATATAAATAAGTAAGTGACGAGTATTAATAAACCAACTACAAATAGTTTCTGAAAACATATGGTGTGTTAATATCTGCATTGATTATATCACCCGCCGGGTGATAGGCAGAAGTTATAATTACAATAATGTAATTATTGTCATTTTAGTTCTAATATTCATTGATATATATAAATGCATACCAACAGAAAGTTTGTGTACATCCTTATTTTGTTAAAACAATGTTAATGTTTTTGTTAATGCTTGTTTCTATTCTTCATTTATGCTACTAATTGAGTAGCCCCAAGTTTGCATCTGCCAGCTGCTCCCTTCTCAGGCCTGCGTTATCCCAGCCGTCCGCAGGCACTACCGTGACTACTCGGACTGCTGCGGCACGCTCCTTCTCTTCCACTCTTCCACTCTTGTGCATTGGCCGCACTCTTCTGGACAGGGTCTTCGGGACATAGCGTCTGCGTTACCGTGGCTCTTCCCTCTGCGATGTTCCGAGGTGAAGTCGTACTCCTGCAGCCTCTGGACCCAACATGCTGTCTGGCCTTCCAGGTTCTTAAAGCTCAATAGCCAGGTTAGGGCGGAATAGTCAGTCCTCAGGTGGAATGGCTGACCGTACAGGTACTTGTGGAAGAAGCTCCAAGGTCTTTACTACCGCCAGTAACTCTCGCCGGATGACACAGTAGTTCTTCTCTGCCTTGGATAGCGTCTTGCTGTAGTAGGCTATCATTTGCTCATGGCCGTTCTGGATCTGCAATAGGACGCCTCCAATGCAATGGTCGCTGGCGTCGGTGTCCACAATGAAGGCACCACCTGGTTGAGGAAAACCCAAAATTGGAGCACTGCACAGGATCTTCTTCAGGTGCTGGAAAGCATCTTCGGCGTCCTCTGTCCACAAATAAGGCCGGTGTTCCTCTGTCAGGCGGGTGAGGGGTTTGGCGATGTTCTAGAACCCCTTTATGAAGCGTCGGTAATAACTGCACAGCTCCAGGAAACTGCGCAACTCTCGCTTATCCTTTGGCCGAGGCCAATCTCTCACAGCCTGTGTCTTCTCCGGGTTTGTGGCCACGCCGGTTGCTGAGACTATGTGGCCCAAGTAGTTCTCTTCCTTGCGGAAGAGCTGGCACATCTTCGCGTTTAGCTTCAGGTTGGTCACCTGCAGTCGCTGTAGCACCTTGCTCAGATTCTGGAGATGGTCTTCAAAAGTCTTACCTACGATGATGATGTCGTCCAGGTTTAGCAGGCAGGCGTGGTAAGTCAGTCCTCTCATCACTGACTCCATGAGGCGGTGGAAGGTAGCTGGTGCGTTGCAGAGGCCAAAGGGCATAACTGTGAACTGCCAAAGCCCTTGACCTGTCGAGAATCCAGTCTTCTCCTTGTCTCTCGGGTCTAGAGCTACCTGCCAGTAGCCCGACTTTAGGTCCAGGGTCGAGAACCACTGTGCACCTGCTAGCGTGTCCAGGGTGTCGTCAATCCAGGGTAAGGGGAAACAGTCCTTCCGGGTGACAGCGTTCAGCTTCCTGTAGTCCATGCAGATGCGCAGCTCGCCGTTTTTATTCGTCACCAAGACTACAGGGGAACACCAAGGGCTCTCCGACTCTTCAATCACCCCCCTGGATCTCATGTCCTCCAGCATGTCTCGTACCGTCCTTGCTTCGCCAGCGGAACGCGTCTAGGTGGTTGCCGAAAAGGCCGGCGTCCCCGGTGTGGATGCGGTGAAGCACTTTGTCAGTGCGGCCGTAGTAACTGTCGCCTTGGCTGAAGACGCGCTGGTATCGCCTCAGCAGTTGTCGAACTTTCTCCAGTTGTTCTGCGGTCAGGTGGTCGGCCGCCCTCTCTAGTAAGCCTTCTTGCCGGGGCCCCAGTTGTTGCGTCGGCACCGGCTCCTGTGTCTTGTCGATTGCTGTTACGCTTACCACGGGCTCGCACGTTCCCAACTCCGTCCCGGCCTGGACGTCGTGATCGGTGTCCGTTGGATTTAGCAGTCTCACTGGCACCTCCTCTCGGCACGGCAGCAATGCCCTGGCTACACACAGTCCGTGTACAGGCGTCTTCTGGTCCAGCATCATATTCCTGGTTCTCTGGCCTTCCAGTCGTGCCGTCACCACCACCTCGCCCCTCGCGGGGACAACCACGTCTTCGTTCTAGATGACCCTGCAGATTCCAAGGCGCTCTTCGGGTTGACGGAGTATAACCTCTTCTCCGTTGAGCCGCAGGACCTTCCTGCCGACGTCGAGCGTCGCCTCGTGGCTCCTGAGGGCATCCAGTCCCAGAATCACCTCCTCAGCCACCTTCGCGACGAACACCCAAAGACGTACGACACTCCGTCACAAGGTCAAATTCAACAGGGCCTCCTTCTCCACAGGCAAGGTGTCGCCCTATGCCGTGACAAGCTGGAATGGTCGGCTCGGCTTCCTTGTCGGCAAATCCTTCGCCACGTCAGGTCTGATGATGGTCACGGCTGCCCCGATGTCTACCAGCACGCGGCACGTATTCCCTCTCACCCAACTGTCCGCGATGAGGCTGTCATCCATACGTCGGCTGACGACGCGCAGTGTCACTCGAGGGGATGGTGGTGATGGCGCCGACGTGCCCCTCTCCACGACGGCTCTTGCTCGTTTTCCGGCTGCTCTTCCTGGTGTGGGCAGTCTCTCTTCAGTTGTCCGGGCTGTCCACACCCCCAACACAGTCCACTAGGTCTTCGCCGGCGTCCCTCGGCTGGTCTTCTGTCTCCGGTGTATCGGACACTCCCACGTTCTCGACGTCGGGCTAGCTGTTACCTTGGCCGCCTCCATCCTTAATGCTGCCGTTAGCGTCTCGTGGATGGTTTTATAATCGTCGAGCATTAGGCGCTGACGAATCTCCGTGTCTCGTACCCCGTCAACGAATGTGTAGGCAGCTTCCCGGGATACGAACTCTGGTGGGAGGTCGACTAGGGCCTTGCTAGCCAGTTGTTCAACTGCCAGGGCGAACTCCTGCAGCGTCTCCCCTGGCTGCTGTGACCTTGCCTTTAGCTGGCTGCGGTACGCTGCGGCTAAGCGATGGTTTCCAAAACGATTCCCCAGGGCCTCCCAGATGTCCTTGGGCGCCGCCGTTGTCTGTACCGCGTTCAGGACTTCCGCGACCCGTCCCTGGAGGCTGGCTAGTAACTGTGTGGCCTCCTCCTCTGGTGACCATTTGTTGTGCTTGGCCACTGTTTGGAACTGGCGGCGGAAGACCTCAAACGTTGACGCGCCGTCATATTTCGGAGGTTTGACGCGCGCCGATGTTGTGTCGCGTCCCGGTGTGTCGGCCTTCAAATCCTTCAACCTCCTACCGACGACGTCCTCCACCATGGCGTTCAGGGACTTGACGCTGCCTTCGGCCTTTCCTTCCAAGTCGTTAACGCGGCTCGCCAGGTCCTCGATGCGTTCGTCCACTTGGCCCATCCGCTTGCCCAGCTCCGTCACGTCATCCCTCACGTCGGCCAACCGTTCTTCAAATTTGGCGGCGAGAGCCTCGTTCGCCGCTTTAATTTCCGTGGTCAATGCGGTCTTTATTTCCTTCAGTTCCGCTGTCAGGTTGTTGTTTGCAGCTTCCGTCTTCGCAGCGAGGTTGTCATTCGTCGTCTTTATTTCTTTCAGTTCCGCTGCCAAGTTGTTGTTTGCCGTCTCCGTCTTCGTTGTTAGTTCGTTTATCTTCTCCAAAATCCTTTCCAATGCAGATTCCATGGCCGTTATTTTCGGTGGTGTTGTCGTCCCGCTTCCTGGCACCAATGGTAACTTTGTGGGTTCGTGAAATTAAAAGTCCAATTGCACAGACTCAAAATGTTCTTTATTTCCACCGAATTACAGTTGGAACACTTGCCGATTACACAGAATTAGGTAGCGCATACAATTGCAATTCACCAGTTCATCCGTTACAGTTCTACTCTGCACTCGCAGTTACGTACACTCCTCCGATGCACGTCACAGTCTTCCAGTCCGTTCCCTCACGGGGTGCTCCTCACGGCTGCTCGCCAAGAACTGAACTGACTCGCCAACTACAGGCCTTATATAGGGAAGATCGCCGTTTCTGGAAGGTTCACGGCGTGCACAATTATCCCAATGTTTCGAGACATCTGGTGGGAGGGGAAAGAGACGGTACAGGGCTTGCGCCGCTCTCCTAATCATCCCTTCAGTTAGTGACACGAGACAAACGGGTAGGCGTGGCCTGAATGCTTCCCGTCTGGCCCTACTGCCGGCCGGTTCTATAGGGAGTTCCGACGTTCGGGTGACAATATGTCTCCAAGATAATTTTGAATCAAAAATTGTTCCTAAATATTTTGTTTCATATGTTTGTTTCAGGTTTGTTTTCTTGAACTGCAGATTTAGTTTACGGATTTTCTGTTTTTAAGCTAAATATTTGGAATGTTGTTTTATGAGTATTTATTTTCATCAAATTGTTGTCAGTCCAATTTTCCAATAGTATCAGAGCCTTTTCCATTGAAGTTTTGGATTTCTCTATTTGTGGGGAAGATGTTCACATGATCATGTCATCTGCAAAAAGTGCTGTCTTTATTTCTGTGTTTGATATAGCCGTGGGAAGATCATTGATGTAGATGTTGAACAAGGTTGTACTCAGTACTGCACCTTGTGGTAGGCCCATTTTTATTTGTCGGAATTTGGATGTACTGTCATTGTATTTTGTAGCACAGAAACGTTGAGAGAGAAACTGAGTGATTCAATTTAACATGTTATCTTGAATGCCTAGTTTTGAAAGTTTCTCAAGAAGTTTATACCTCCATACTGAATTGTATGCTTTTTCAAAATCAATGAAAACTGACAGCGTATCTTGATTTTTGTTGAAAGATTCTTTGACATCTTGGGATAGTTGAATTGTATTTTCTTTAGTAGATAAGTGTTGTCTGAATCCTGTTTGAGCAGTTGTTAATATATTATTACTTTCTAAGAACCAATTTAGCCTTGCTGAAATCATACGTTCTGCTGCTTTTGCAATGACACTTGTTAAGGAAATTGGTCTGAAATTATTTATTTTGTTGGGTGCTTTGTCTTATTTTAGAATAGGAATAAGTATTGCTTTTTTTCCACTCTGTAGGTACAGTAGAGGTCCATGATATATTAAATAATTTCAGTAGTACCTTTCTTCCCTTTGGTCCTAGTTGTTTCAGAAATTCAACAAAATTTAATTAAATTAGATTTAATGTTGTGATTGATCATTTAGAAATGGTGTGAAACTACAGATTTCCTTATCTGTTTGTATATCATTCAACTAATGCAGTCCCTTGACCTGGTTTCCAAATCTTTTTTGCGTTGTTTGTGTTCGCCTTATTGCACTCTGGCAAGCAGATTTTATAAATTCCAGCATTTTTTTTTTTTATTATTGCATGGATTCCATTAATCTGTTATATAGTAGGTCTCTAAGGTATGCTTATACTGTGATAGGGTGACATGTTTCATGAAACTGCCAATAAATCTGCTTGAATCCTTGTTGTATCTTGGATGATATGTACCTATACTAATTTTTATTTTCATGGTTTGTTTTCCTTGATAAGTTTTCTGGTACTTTTTATGCTTCTGGAGAAGTTAACTTGCAAACTTACGACAGGTTAAAGGAACTGATGTTATAACTCATGTTCCTGTAGTTCATAAAATAAAATCCTGTATATTAAGGATAGTGACACATTTAAAGAAATTAGGTGTGCATGTGCATTTATGCATGTTTTTTACATACAATATTTGGTTATTAGCATATTTTAAGATGAAATGCCACTGGCCTTACACGATAGTTTTATATTGTCATCAATTAGGTACTCTTAAAAAGTAATAATGTTTTGTATAGAAATTCCTTATTAGTTACTGTAATATAGGAGTGCACTTATAGTTTATTTTCATTGTACTTTATCTCTTTGTACACTAGTATAATTATCATTTAAACTATGACCATAATCAACATTTAGGTGGCTAAAGAAGTATGTTCATGTATGATTTCTTTCTTTAGAACTTTTTTAACAGTTATGTTATCCTTTGCTTTCAGAGAAAGATTCAAAGGCAATGTTACATCATATTTTTGCCATGACTGTGTTAGAAGACTATCTATATTGGACGGATTGGGAAACAAAAACGGTTGAACGATGTCATAAATACAATGGAACTGAGCGCCGTACTTTGACACATACTGTACATCGTCCAATGGATATTCACGTGTATCATCCACTGTGCCAAGTTCCAGGTTAGTGGGTAACAGAATAGTAGGAAATAGATATGCATATTTTAATTTTAAAGAAAATCATTTTTGTTGTTTCTGATAAATCTTGCACATTTACTTTCCTATTGTTACCTTTCATATGATCCAAGTACTGAATATCCACTGATAGACAAGGGATTAAAAGCATGTATGTAGCAATAAAGCTTACTGATCTTTATGTATAGCAAAGCATAACTTTTCTTTTTTAGGACTCTGTGTGTGTGTGTGTGTGTGTGTGTGTGTGTGTGTGTGTGTGTGTGTGGGGGGGGGGGGGGGTGTGGGTGCGTGTGCGTGAAATGATTAAATATTGCAAATACGAAATTACAGATGTACTTACTCACTTAACCAATCAATCTCTTAGTTCTGGAATATTTCCAAAGAAATTAAAACAAGTTGTGGTCAGACCAATTTATAAGAAGAAAAGCTCAAAATTAATAATGGAAAATTATAGACCAATATCTTTATGCTCAACTTTCTCTAAAATAGTAGAAGGATTATTTCTAACACAGTTACAAAGCTTTTGCAAAAATTTCAAATTTTATCAGAATGACAGTTTGGGTTTCAAAAGAAAAAGTCTACAGTAGAAACAATTTGCAGAGGAAATGACATTATTGTAAATGCCCTAAATAGAAAAGAACATTTAGTCACTATTTTCCTTGATCTTTCCAAGGCCTTCGACTGCGTTAACATAAAAATCTTAATGTCAAAATTGGAAAACTATGGAATCAGAGGCATACCACTACTATGGCTTGGCTCCTATCTACAAAATAGAGAACAATGCGTGGAAATAATACATGATTTAAATTGAAAGTTAATGAAATTTCGATCATCATTCAAAAAAGTAACACGTGGAGTGCCCCAAGGCTCAAAATTAGGACCATATTTATTCCTACTGTATATAAATAGCTTATTTCAAATAATAAAAGAAGCAGGGGGAATAGCAATAGGCTATGCAGATGACACCGCGATTTTAGTAACAGGAAAAACAGAAATAGAAGTACAAAATAGGGCAAATACTCTACTAGTAAAATTAAACAGACATTTAGAAAACTTAGGCATGATATTAAACACAAACAAAACAGAGTGGATACAAATCAGTCTTAATAACAAAAAACAAATATAAAGCTAACAATAGGAAACAAAGAAATTCAACAGGTTCAAACTTCTTAGGATTAGTAATAGACAACAGATTGAAATGGATGGCATGTTCAAAAAGTAATAAAAAAAAGTTAATTCAGGTGTATACATCTTAAAACGAACAATACAAATAATAGATAAAAAAGAAATTAAACAAACATGCTGTTACCCTGGCGGCAGACTCGCGATGCCGATAAATAAATGATGGCCGGTGGAGATTCGGGAAACTTCGGGGCTGATCGTTACCGGAAGCGACAGACAGTTGAGCGAAGTGTTTTTAAAATAAACAGTTTTAGGTTATCTAGCAAATTGTAATTGTGAAGAGTGTATTGCTACGAGAATAAAGTGCAGTTTTGTGTTTGTAACCTCGACTTTTTATTTCACGAACCCACAAAGTCACAATACTATGCATTCATTCACTCTCACTTGAGCTATGGGATTGTATTATGGGGCACAGTACAGAAAACTTTATCTTTAAGACTATTTAGATTGCAAAAAAGAGCAATACGTTTGATGGCAAGAATACAGAAAAGAGACACATGTAGAAATGCATTTAAAAACTAAATATTTTAACATTACCTTCATTGTATATATGAATGTATCAAACTTACATTAAAAAGCTATGATCAAAACAAAAATAGTAACATCCACAAACATAACACCAGAACAAAAGATAATTATTTTAGAAACAGACTTACTGGTATCCTAAATAATAAATGCATAGAAAATAGCATCAAAGATTTTGTATAACCACCTACCGACTGAAATCAAACAGATAACAAACTGGAAAACAAAACTAAAGGCTGTCAAAACTTATTTATTACAGAAAGTATTTTACTCCGTGGAAGAATATAAACAGATTAGGTAGAATATGCTATTTACACTTCTCAACTTTGTAAACATGTTTGTAAATATTATTGTATTAATTTTATGTATATACAAATTGACGATCCATGTAAAAAGCTTTACAGTTAGAGATAAACATCAATCAATCAATTCTCCTGATTGCTTTGCCAACTTGCCTGCTAGTTCATTTCCGGGAATGCCGATGTGTGCTTTTACCCACTTGAAGTATATTTTCCAGTTTTGTTGACTAAGTGCTGCTAGAATACTGTGTATATCTGTTGTTATGCAATTATGTTTCTTGTTGTTCTTGAAAAGTGACAGGGTTACTTGACTGTCAGTATGGTCTGTAATTGTCTTCTCTAGCTCTGCTACATTAAGTTCATTGATTTCTGTCATAGCTTTTAGGATGGCTATCTGTTCAGCTTGATTATTAGAGCAATTTTGGTTCAGCTTGAACTTTAGTGATTTCATTAGGTTTACTCCTTTGAAAATTGCCATTCTTGCTCCAACTTTGTTTGCTATCTTGCTGCCATCCGTGTAGACATTGAAGTAGGTAGTGGTGTCTGCATCTTCTGTCATTTTGTTTGTAACTGTTTGAGCTGGTTGGTTTCATTTATTAAGTTCCAGTGCTGAGTCATAGTCTTCTTTAGTTTTCAGTGTCTGCTTTCACTTTTATGGTTATTGTTATAGGCTGTACTCATGCAAGGACACAGGAGGCATTGTATGAGATTGTGCAGTAGGCTTTTGCTATCTTGATATTGATTAATCTTTGGACTCTTTGTAGTTTTAAGGAGTTCTTGAATCTTTGTGAAGCTTCTACCCATAGTGGCGCTCCGTATGTGAGAGTAGGTGTAACTGCCCCTTTACTTATGATGCTTAATACCTTTCGGCCTAGTCCCCATTGTAATTTCGCTGTTTTGCCCAGTGAGTGTATTAGATTTGTTGCTTTTTCTGTAATATGGCTGATGTGGCTGTCAAAACTGAATTTTTTGTTTGTGTATATGCCTACGTACTTGATATGTTTTACTTGTTCTAGTTTTTTATTGTTTATATAGGTAATAAAAATACTAGAACAAGTAGAAGAAATCGAGTATCTAGGCATATACATAGACAAATATTGTGTGTGTGTGCATGTGCGTGTGCGTGCACGTGTGTGTGCGCGTGCGTGCATGTTTTTTTTTTTTTCTCTTATTACATCCACATGTTCCATTACATCTGTAATATTACATGTTCTGGTTTGCTTTGCTTTCAGAATAATTGTTCATATTATCTGAGGTATTGAGATTATTGTGTTTTTTAGATTGTATTCACACAGTCACTATAGTCTTTTAGAATTAAATTACTTATTTAGTTTTTGAGCACTTTCTAGATTGATTGTGTCGACATATTCACTAAAGTCCCTTAGATATTGTCCCACAAGTGCTAGTTTATGTACTGGCCACTTCCCTCCTTTCTTGTTTATTTGCATCCTTAATTTTTCCCTGTGTTCCTTCCATTTGATGCAGTCATACAGGATGTGATCTGTAGTTTCGTCTCCTCTGTTGCAGGTGCATGTAGCATCATCAATTATGTTAAATCTCTTGTAATAGGCTTTAAGCCTTCCATGTCCTGTTAAAATGGTAGTGAGGTTTGTTGATATGTTAAGTCTTTGTTCTGTGTGTGTGTGTGTGTGTGTGTGTGTGCGTGCACGTGCAATATTTACGTCCTCCAACATCAACTCATATCGTAATGGGTGAAACAGTGCTCAAATGAACCCAGTGTCTATAGAGCTTAGTTACCAGACATTCAACTTTCAGGATAAGGGGAATACCCCTGAAAAGCCTTATCCAGGTAACTCGCCCTGACCAAGATTCTAACTTGGGACCTCTTGAATGTGAAGCAGACACGCAGGCAGGAAAATCCAATGTTTAATATGTACATTATAATATAATTTCCAATTACTAACTCTTACTTGAATTCAAGGCATTTATGGTCATACATAAAAACTGTGACTGTCCTTTTCATTTTCAAACTAAATATGAAATAATAAATATTATATTCTTAAACGAAAAAGCAAATAAACCTAATATCGGGTATATAAGCGCTCTGGTTTTATTTTTAGCCCTCATTCTATCTGGCATTGATATCAAATGCCAAGTGAAATTTTCATGAGAAAGTGCTTTCTCCTAAATATTGTTTATTTATTATTACTTTTTTTTCCCACACATTTCTTCACCTATGCCCACATATATTCAATAGGAAGTTGAGAGTGTTAAAGTACTAGTAATATTATTTATTTATTTATTTAGCATTTAATTTCTGTACAGAAATATTTGCTTTTTCAAGATACAGTACAAACAATACAAACTAGAAATTCAGAAAATACAGAATTAATTCTGCATGCAATAATCAGATTAAATTGTATCAATGTCAACAAATACAGAAATATAAAAATTATTTGTGGTTGGTTTATTGACACTCGTCACTTACTTTTTCATATATTTATGAAAGACTAGTTTCAAAGGCCCTGGCCTCCATTTTCAATCTCTTCCCAGGGCCTTTGAAACTAGTCTCTCATAAATATATGAAAAAGTAAGTGACGAGTGTCAATAAACCAACCACAAATAATTTTTATATTAATTTTGACGTCACTGTTACTAAATTCCTCCAAACACACATCAAATACAGAAAACTTACAGGAATTGTCAACCATTAGTATCATAAAATTATTCTCATGTAGTCATTTACTCTACTTAATCTGGTGTCTAAAATATTCAAAGAACTCTTGAGTACTATAGAAGCACTGATTTATTAAAAATGATTTCACATCTCTTCTGAATCTTTTCTTATCATTCTTTTTGATTTTCTTTAAGATTAAGTTGTACATGTGAACCCCTTTATGAAGTACGGAGTTAAGCTTTTTATTTGATCTTGATCCCAGTATATGTAATTTAGTATTATTCCTAGTATAATGTTCATGAATAGTGTTATTTGTTTGAAAATATTGTATGTTGTTGTTTATAAAGCATACGGTTTCTAAGATATACAGAAATGGCAGAGTTAGTATATTATTTTGCTTAAAATATTTCATACAATGAGTCCCTTTATATTAACATCATTATCTAAAGGGTGCAACAGTATAATTGTGCAAAATGTGCATGGGATGGATGTTTAATTACTCTCACATTTGGTGACAATCTGGTAGAATTCTTGTAGGTGTATGCCTCGGTGCTGTGGAGCAATGAATCTTATCTTTGGCTGTAGTATCGGAGTGAAAACTATTTTATGCTGCTATGGTTGAAAAATAACAACTCTTCTCCTTTAAATATCTTGTAATTTATTCCACAAAATCACTAATATATTCTATTACAATTTTAAATATCATAGATTCTGCCCTTTCATGAAATGATTATTGTTGCATTGGATGGCTATAAGTTTCTGCAGGCTTGCAGAATGATTGATCATTGTGTTGCTTGTGTTCACCTTGTCTGACCTACACTCTGTGCTAATATTTCTTTATCTCCCATACATTCTCTTTTATTTGATTCCGATTCTTGTATCATATTATTTGCATCTTTTTCTACTACTTGTGTAACATTTTGTATTGAATTTTCTCATATTTCTCCCTTTCTTGTTTTAAACCTTGTCTCCTACCATTTATAATATTGTTCATATGATCCAGTTTACTCATCATACTATTCATATGTTTTATATCCATCATAACCTCCATGAACTTTTCCAATGTTAATTTATATTCTATACCTTTAACTACTTCCATCCTAACTTCCTTTTCTACTTCTGTTGTGTCATAATTACTTTTATCAATTATTTCCTTACTCATTCCTACTTCTCTACTTTGTTTTTCTACTTCTTCCCTCTGATCTAACATTTACTCTGGTTCTTTACTAATCTCCATCTTGCTAACTACCTCTTTAACTTCTCAATAACAAAAATTTACTTCTACAAAAAGTATCAGTTGTGTTTTAAATACTCTTACTGTGTATCATTTTCTTCTCTCTTCTTTCTTCTCTCTTCCCTTTTCTTTCTTCCTTCTTTCCTTATGTCCCCTCCACAGATTAATACTAGATTCTCAACTTCGTGGTAAAGTTTGAAGCCGCATAGAGCGCTCTTTCCTGAACCTTTAGACCCCGGCGACCTTGGAAACTACGGCTGGTAAGGCCGGTAATGTAGTAAGCTTTTATTGCGACCGAGCTATGGTGCATTCGCTTCCCCTTCCCTTCGGCTCCCGTTTTCACTGACTGATAGAATCAAACTTCTTTCGAAATCACATCTCGCCACACATAAATAGTTTACGCACATTTCAGCTATCCCATATTAGCACAATATGCATCAAATACGCTGAGGAAATATGCGGTAAACTATTCATCAGTGTGCGAGATGTGACTTCAAAAGAAGTTGTCCAATTTGTGAAAAAAATGTCAAGAATCCACTTGAACTTTTCCTGTTAAATATGAATAATTGACTTCCACAAAGCATTATATCTTTATTCCTGTTGCAAATTAATAATTTTGTCTTTAAAAACAATTAAAATTTTAAAAACGAGAGAGTGAGATCACTTAAGATGCTGTTGAGATTATACAAGACATCTGTATCCCCTTTCCATCAAGCTTCTTAGTGTAATACTTAAAATAAAGATAACTTAACACTAAAATAATGATTCTGTAGATACAGGAAAACAGGTAAGGTTACCATAATGTTATATGTAATGCAATTTCTTTGTACACAGAATGTTGAAAAATTCCCTGGAATAACAGTGAGAAAAAAAAAACCTTAAAGAAATATGTATATAAATTTGAAATGATACCAACAACTATGTACAAAAAATAGCACTATTTCTTTAAAATGACAACAAAGCAGCTCTGTTAATGGTTATATTTAATAAGAATTTTAAAAGCTCAATAGTACATACATTATTTTCAGCACAAGTATACCAAAGTATATTCAGAGAAAAACCTGAAATTTGTGATCAATTCATATAAGATTAATAATGTCAAATTAGTACAGAAGTCAGTATTGGCAACTGGTGACATAAATTTCATAAATGGCACTATTTTATATACTTCTAATCACTTTGGTTGAATTAACATTCACAAGTGCAGAATAAATTATGAAAAATAATAATTACATTAAAGCTGTATCATTCATTTAAAATTGTCCTAAGCTTAACTCTTGTCTTCACAACACAAGAATATTACAGTGTTGAATTTTTAAATGCTTCAATGGCATACATATGCACAGTAATGAATGCTGTAGAAGAAAATGTGCAGTTTTAAAAATAAAATTTAATGCACAGTGTATCTTCCAATAAGAGATTATTTCATGTAGTTATCTGACTGTAAAGTATAATTTGCTTAATGTGCACAGCAATTGTTTGGATAAATGGCTTGCTTTAACTTGATAAGACTTTAAGCAATGTACTTAATGACTAAGATGGCAAATGGAGCCCTCTGCATAGTATAAACCTCTCAGTCCATGACATACAACTGAATGTGTGTCAAATAAATAACTGAATGAAAGATTACACTATGAACTATTAATGCTGTTTGTAGTTTTAGTTAAGAAGTGAAAGTGATGGAACTGTGTGTTTGAGTAGTTAATAGAAAATAATTTAGTAATGTAATTTATTTGCTCACACATCTAACCATTATTTCTTTTGACAGTCCATAATTCCCTTATGTGTTCACTACAAAGAAACAAGAAGTGCATTATATAGCAAAATAATGTGCAGTTTTATCTACTTTTCAAAATTATTATGTGGCTTCGCATCACTGCATGTAACGAATGGCTCGTATATTAGGTTAAACATCTTTTTCCCATGCCAAAGATTGAGATTTTCATTCCAAATTAGAACAATGAGAGGATGTTTAACAGTGTAGTTTCATGTCACATGTAACATTTCTGTGGGTCACGCTAGTAACGTTATATCACCCTTAAAATGGTTAGCATTACAGAAATTGTGTACCAAAATTACTCATAAATGGTGGCAAGTACATGTTGAGAACAGATGTACCACAGAATACATAAATGCTTTGCAAATATCACTTTAACTTGTTATTTTTCTGAACCCATTTGTGTGTGTGTTAACAAGGAAGAGGATTTATAACCTATTATTTATTGTGAAGCTTTACTAATTTGAGATCAAGCCACACTGTGTTTAGGTCCTAGCTAGCTGACATTGTGCATGTTTTAAGAATAACTGGAATAATAGAAATAAAATTAAAAGTGGCATATAATGATGATGACACAATGACATTTTAATCATTTCTTGCAATGCACAATTACACCTAAAAACTTGTAAAGCTTTTTCAAATAAATTCTAATCCCATCAGATCTCTTCTAAGATGGTTATTCAGGTAAATAATTTAGTGTAGTGTGTACAATAATATTGCATAGTGACTACTGCATTAAACAATATAGAACAAATTAGGTTTAAGGAATCTCAGATCATACTTTTAATTGCTGTTAAAAGCTGTGACATTCTTGATCAATGATGTAGATATACACTGATGAGTAAGGTTAAGAGAACTTAATTCTTCAAAATACTTATCATTGCAATTTAAAGAAAAATTTTATAAAATTCATATCAAGCATCGTGCCCAAATATTTTAATTTAAGCCATCTAGATTATACGTAAACACAGATGATGCTAATTTTGGTATATCTGAAAATTCGCAGCTATTTTTTCAGTAATTTAAACTGGATATTACTTACCTTACATGGACTTATATATGACTTATATATTTTAAATTTAAAACTACAAGTACAAACAAAAACTAATACACCCAATCAACTGTCTAAAATAACTTCACTTTTCACTTTTCCTTGTTGGCCACAGTATTCCTCAAAGTTTTTGTTAAATTTTCCACTGATATGAAATGAAACTCAAACTTTCAGAAATATTTGATATGCCACATTAAATTGCTGTATACATGGGAAAGAATGTTTTGTGCTACATTACTAAAGTTCCTGAAGATCACTGCACATCACCAAAACAAGAAACATACACAATATCCAATAATCCTGCACTCTGAGTTCTGCCATCGTATTCCTGGTAGCCTGAGATGATGGATGACCCCTGAAAGACAAAAAACAGAAAATCCAATTATTGCAGTAATAAAGTAACAAGGTTAATGAAACTAATGCTTTTGTATGTAAAACAACACACTTTTTCCATTATAAGGTGCTACATTAATCTATAGAATTTAACTATGCATGAATATGTATTAAGGCACATTTCAAGTTATGTCATATTAATTGTCGGTATTTAGCTACATGCTAAATCTTACTTACCAATAGGCCTTTGTGAAAATCTATTCTCGTTCTTCCTGCTGCCCATACGTCCTCGTAGTTCTTTCAAATTTTTACAATTTCACAAATCGATGAAAATTGTATTCAGAACTTAATTTGGCTCGGCCTCCTGTGGCCTCCTTGCCGTTAAAGCTTTAATTCAAATATTTACAGGTTAGCCAATGTAGTGTCTTATTTATATCGTACGTTGAGCTCAAATAAGGCCAATAATAGGCCAATAATATTACGAAAATTACTTCATAAGTAGTAAAATAATACAACAGCTATTAAATTTTGAACTAAGCAGAAATTATTTTATATATTAGTTAGTATGCAACATGGCAGCCAAAATAATTATATTGGCGGCATTGAATCCGGCGCATGCAGCACTCAAAATGTACCTTTAGACCCCGGGTGTTTCGCGAACCTTAATGTGTCTCCTGGTTTCCTGAGTTAACAGGCCCTGGTCCCCTCGTAGACACAATGCCAAATCATGATGCTTTTATCCTTCCACGACGTGGTGTATCTCTCTCACTCCTCCCCCCTAGGGACCTACTGCGGTAGGTACGGGATTGGCGATCCCGGGGTCTTGAGTCAAATCTCTCGATTGGGTGCCTCTGAGCGGTGAGAGAGCTAATGCCAAATGCCCAAACAAGGTCCACATCTGTGTTTGAGCCTAACCTCCATGAACACGTTTGTGACGGATAACCTAGCGTGGGTTGGCAGAGTGGGAACTGCAGGGGTGACTGGTTAATGTGTAACTCCCAGCGTCTAATTATCATGTAGGACTGTGTTCATATCCACTGATAAAGGTCAGTCCCGGGAGGAGCCATTGCATGTGCTGTTACACTCCTGAAGGCGATTGGGTCCCTCTGTCTATTCATTGGGAGGTGAGACCCTGAGGTGAAAAAGGTCCAAGCCAGGACTCTCACCTAAGCCGGGGTGGTACCCAGGATGTGAGCATGCCATCGGAGACGTTTGCAATGGTGGCGGATATTGTCTCTTTGGGAACTGATAAAATCAACAAAAATGTTAAGAAAAGTGGAAAGGAAATAGCTGAGTCTTGTGGTCCTTGCTATTTGATTATTTTTAGAACTAAGGAAGGTCAAAAATTTACTACCATGAATCCATTTATTATTCAGAAGGGTCTAGATAATATTGCTGGTCCTGTAAAATCATGTACTTTTATCTCGCAATGGCACGATCCTGGTTGAAGCAGTTTCTCCAATGCAGGCTGCCAATATTTTGAAAGCCAATATGCTTGCAAGCTATCTGGTACCTTTGATTGGGTAGATCTCCTGCAAAGGATTAAGGCAGGCTATGAAGCTATTGAAGTGAGGCAGTGTATACCCAATCCGTTGAGGTGTTATAAGTGCCAGTGCTTTGGCCATACAAGTGATTCTTGTAATGGAGTTGCAACTGGCATTGATTGTGGGGAAGTCGAGCATTATGATGCATGTACTTCACCTGCAAAATGTGTTAATTGCAGTGGAAATCATTCATTGAACTCCAGAGAATGTTTCCATTTTATGGAGGAAATGCCAGTCCAAGAGATCCAGGTAAGAGAGAAGGTGTCCTTCTTGGAAGCCTGGAAACTTGTGGATTCATCAGCCTTCTGTCTCTAGGACCGTTACTTACAGTGCAACTGCAGCTAAGACGGTACCTAGGCATGAAAGTGCAACACAAACTAGCGACATAAACAGGGCAATAATATCCGAAAGCTCAATTACACCAAGATCACAGCCAAAGGAACAGACACCAGCACGAACAACAGTGATCACACTTAAGTCCATTGCTATGAAGAATGTTCCAGCCAAGTCATCGCAGAAAGCATGTACATAAAAAATATGTGCACCAGTAATATATTATGCATCATCCAGAAAGTTCAAGACCTCATATGAACGAACTTGCTCAGGAAAAATAAGAAGGCAAGCAAAATGAGTGTAAAAGTCCACAACCATCTCCCCTGAGAACATCCACTAGGCGTTAACGGCCGCATTAAGGATGGAAGCGGCCAAAGTGGCAGCTACCCCGACCTCGAAGACAAGGAGTATCCACTCTGATGGCGACCGAAGACCAGTCCAGGGACGCTGACGAAGACCAAGTGTCTTGTATTGGGGGTGTGGCCAGCCGGGACGCCTGGAGAGAAACTGCCTACACCAAGAAGAGCAGATGGAATAACGAGTAAGGATCGACTTGGCAAAGGCAAGTCGCCGTCGCCACCATCGCCTCGAGTGACACTGTGCGCTGTCAGCCGACGTACAGATGACAGCCTCATCGCGGACGGTTGGGTGAAAGGGATTCCGTGCCGCGTTCTTGTGGACACCAGGGCAGCCGTAACTGTCATCAGACCTGACGTAGCCAGGGGTTTGCCGTAGAGAAAACCGAGCCGGCCATACCAGCTTGTGATGACATCGGGTGACACCTTGCCCGTGGAGAAGGAGGCCCTGCTCCAGTTGACTTTGGGATGGAGTGCCTTGTGTCCGTTGGCGTTCGTCGCGAAGGTGGCTGAGACTCGATGCCCTCACGAGCAATGAGGCGAAGGTCCGCGTTGGCAGGAAGGTCCTGCGGCTCAATGGAGAAGAGGTGATGCTCCGGCACCTTGAAGGACGCCTTGGAATTTGTAAAGTCATCCTGAGAGAAGACGTGCTTTTCCCCGCAAGAAGCAAGAGTATGATGACGGCGCGACTGAAAGGCCAGCGGACGAAGAACTTGACGCTTTACCGGAAGAACCCTGTGCACAAACTCTGTGTAGCCAGGACATTGTTGCCATGCCGAGAGAAAGTGCCGGTGAGGCTCCTCAACCCATCAGACAGCGATCACAACATCCAGGCGGGTAAGTGCGAGCCGGTGTCGACGCAAAATGTGGGGCCCCGGTTGGAAGGCTTACAGTAGAGGGCGGTCGACCACCTGACCGCAGAACAGCTCGAGAAGGTTCGGCAACTGCTGAGATGATACCAGCATGTCTTAGCCAAGGCAAGGGCGACACGGGCTGAGTGCTCCACCACATCGACACCGGTGACACCCGGCCTATTTGACAGCCACCCAGACGCATCCCGCTGGCAAAAAAAGCGGCGGTATGGGACATGTAGGAAGACATGAGATCCAGGGGAGTGATCGAAGAGTCTGACAGCCCTTGCTGTTCCCCTGTAGTCCTGGTGAAGAAGAACAGTGACCTACGCTTCTGTGTAGATTACAGGAAGCTGAACGCTGTCACCAGGAAGGTTGCTTCCCCTTACCCCGGATTGACGACACCCTGGACACGCTTGCTGATGTGCAGTGGTTCTCGACCTTGGACCTGAAGTCGGGTTACTGGAAATTGGCTCTAGACCCGAGAGACAAGGAGAAGATTGCATTCGCAATGTTATGCCCTTTGGTTTCTGCAACGCACCAGCTACCTTCCAACGCCTCACAGAATGAGAGGATTGACTTATGACGTCTGTCTGCTATACCTGGTTGATATCATCGTCGTCGGCAAGACATTGAAGACCATCTCAACAACCTGAGCAAGGTACTAAAGAGACTGCAGGTGACCAACCTAAAGCTAAACGCGAAGTGCCAGCTCTTCCGCAAGGAAGTCAACTACTTGGGCCACATAGTCTCACCAACCGGAGTGGCCACAGGCGCAGAGAAGACACAGGCTGTGCGATTGGTCTGGCCCATAGAATAAGTGAGAATTGCACAGTTTCATGGGGCTGATGCAATTATTACCGCTGCTCTATAAAGAGCTCTGCAGCATCGCCAAGCCCCTCACTCGCGTACCAGAACACCAGCCTTACGCGTGGGCAGAGGGCGCCGAAGGTGCTTTCCAGCAGCTGAAGACACGTTGTAGTGCTCCTATTTTGGGATTCTCAGAACCAGGCAGCGCCTACATTGTGGACACTTACACCAGCGGCCATTGCATTGGAGGCGTCCTAACCCAAGTTCAGGATGGTCACGAGCAGGTGTTTGCTTACTACAGCAAGAGCCTGTCCAAGGCGGAGAACAACTACTGCGTCACCCAGCGAGAGCTGCTGGCAGTAGTGAAGCCCTTGGAGCACTTCCAAAAATACCTGTACGGTCAGCCATTCCACCTGAGGAGTGACCAGCCCGCTCTAACTTGGCTACTTAGCTTTAGAAACCTGGAGGGCCAGACAGCTTGTTGGGTCTAGAAGCTGCAAGAATACGACTTCATCTCCGAACATTGTACAGGGAAGAGCCACGCCAATGCAGACGCTGTGTCCTGAAGATCCTGCCCAGAAGAGTGCGGCCAATGCACAAGAGTGGAAGAGGAGGAGCATGCTGTAGCTGTCAGAGTGGTGCAGGCAGTGCCTGCGGACGGATGGGACAGCGTAGGCCTAGGGAGGGAGCAGCTTGTGTACGCCACTTGGGTCCAAACTTGAGAGAAATGGAGGCAGGGACAAGACCAACCTGGGAGGACCAGAAGCACTTAACCAAATCACAGAAGCACTGCATACAAGTCGTATTGGGCCCATTAAGACTCCCTGAAGGCCAAAGAGGTGCGTTTTGTTACGAGAATGGGAATCACCTGATGGGAACATGCAGACAGAACAGTTCAGACTTCTCTGGTGTAAGATCCCAGGAAGTGCGTGCAGGTACTTCAGGAGAACACTTGGGAGCAAATTGAACCATCTACAGACTCCGACAGCGCTACTACTGGCTAAGGCTCTTAGCAGATGCTGAGAGATAATGCCTCCAATGTCACGTTTGCGCAGTTAGTCACGGCACTCCCATCCTAGGAGCCGAGGTCGCATGCAGTAGTACAATGTTGGAGCGCATTTCCAACGCATTGCTGTCGACATAGCTGGACCATTCCCAGTGTCCGACCAAAGCAACAAGTACTTAATGATGGCTGTGGACTACTTCACCAAGAGGCTGGAGGTGTATGCCAACCAGGAGGCGAAGACGATTGCAGACTGTCTCGTGGAGCAACTAATCTGCCGTTATAGGTACCGTTAGAGCTCCACAGCGACCAGGGCACCAATTTTGAGTCCCACCTGATGAAGGAGGCACTGGAAAGTCTTGGGGTGAACAAGACTTGCACAACACCTCTACATCCATAGTCGGATAATCTTGGGATGAACAAGACCCACACAACACCTCTACATCCATCTCAACACAGTCGGACGGCATGGTCAAAATATACATCAAAACCCTAGAAGAGCACTTGAGGAAGGTCGTGGTCAGCCATCAGTGAGACTGAGACGTCAATGTGCCATTGTTCTTGCTGGCTCATCAACACACGACAACACTGGGTTTTCCCAGCAAGCTTAATGTTCGGCCGAGAGCTACGCCTCACCTGTGACTGGCCTTTGGGAGCCTCCCTGGAGCGAAGCAGCCAGCAATCGAGTATGTGATAGGCCATCTCCACGACATGCATGGAATGGCTCGTCAGAATATCCAGATGGCGAGCGACCGCATGAAGACCCGGTATGACAGGCAAGCCAACAGCCGAGGATTCCAGCAAGGTGACCTGGTCTGGTTTTGTCGCCCTACCCTGACTAAGGGACACTGCCCAAAACAACTGTGGCAAAGATTGTAACGGGTGGTAAAGAGAAGCTGCCCTGAGGAAAGTAGTTGATGGTACACCTGGATCGTCTGGCCCATTACGATGGTGCTTTTCGGGATGACCAGCCTTGAGGATGGGGCAGTGTCACCCTGTGGCATTGTTGTGTTTCTGCTGCAGGCTGGAGCCAGGCGCTTGACAGAAGAGAAAAGGACAGAGAGAGGCTCCAGAGCGTTCTGCCCATTGTTTCTGCTGCTAAAGTTCTCAAAACTGCTTTCTAGAAACAATGGCTGGGATGGTATAAATGCTTGCCAGGTGTTAGGAGTGGCAGTTGTTTGTTGGTTATTGCGACAGTCAACAATTGATGTGTACAGCAGTGATTTCTTTCATTTTGTTTTTGTGCAGCAAAACACCAAGTTAGCCTCATAGGCAGCTGATTGTCAGTTTCATGTCTTTTTGCTGCAGCAAAATTAGTTCTAAATTTCTGCAAACCAGATTTCCGAATCTACGTTACCCACGCAGTCACAATGTCTATACCAAACCTTGAAGATCCATGGGAAAGTAATTTTTATGTCCATTTCAAATGAACATATAGATTCATTTCAAATGAACATATAGACATTCATTTACAATCCATTTTGTCTCAAAATACATATACAGTGAATAAATAAGTGGGTATAACTTAAGTTCCTCAAAATAAATATAGTATTAAAAATTTATTACAATTTTCTAAAAAAGATAAAATTTCTAATAATAAAAAATCTGGTATTTATCAATTTAATTGCTTAGATTGTGATCAGGTTTATATTGGAAAGATGAAACGTAGTTTGGAAACCAGAAAGAATGAACATTTTCGTAACATTAGATATAAACAAATTGATAAATCGTCTCATAGATTTAATAGTTTGGGAAAAAATATTTATTTTAAAAAATATAAATCGCATAATGAATTTTGACATACCAGCAATTGATTCTGTTTTTAGGTTTGTTTCGTCTTCAGATGTTGGTAATACGTAAATACATGGTAACCTTGACAACGAATTGTGTTGACTGAAGATGTGGGCAAATGTCCATGAAATTAATTTCGCAAAAACATAATAGAAGTATTGTCATCGGCTTCTTAAGTTAAGTGGAGAATATTTACTAAATTTTTTATTTGTGTAGTGTTTGTTACTCCACTGTAAATAGCTTTATTTTCTGTGTAACTTAAACCAATAATATTTCGGAAATACTGATACCAGAGATATTTTATGTGAAATACATTTTCTGTATAAAAAGAGTTTTGTAGCTTTCGTGTGGTACATTAGTGTGTGTCTCTTTAAATTTACCAGTTAAAATTATACAAAATTCCATGTGAAATGTTCTGTTTATAATAGGGTTAGGCAGACTTAGGCACTCCATGTTTGCATGGTGTACTACAAGAACAGTGTGCGTAAACAGGCATAGAAACTGGTTTATTTAACTTGCAGTACTGTATGCTTCAAAAGAAAATCTTATTCTATCACAGTAAATACAAACACAGAGAAATCAAACACTTCTCTAAAGTCATATTACTCATTTTATCAAGATTTGTCCACTTGTGTAAGTGCACCAAATAAATACAAAAATGCTGTTGAAAAATCTTGAATCATATTTTGCTCACATCTTTCAATAGCAATATGAATAATCAGTTTGGAATCGGAACATGTAACAAAAGTGGGCAACTCAATTTAAAAATTATATAGGAAAGTAATATAATGATAATAATAATAATAATAATAATAATAATAATAATAATAATAATAATAATAATAATAATAATAATAATAATAATTAATAATAATAATTAATAATAATAATAATAATAATAATAATAATAATAATAATAATAATAATAATAATAATAATAATAATTAATAATTAATAATTAATAATAATTTTAATAAAATATGTTTCTTTATTTTTCTGTTACAGTACAAAACAATCCTTGTCTCCACAATGCAGGATGCAGTACACTTTGTCTTTTAACTCCACAGCATGGCTACAAGTGTGCATGTCCAGAAAATTACATTCTTGCAGAAGATGGGAAAAGTTGCATTTCAAATTGCACAGCTGTTCACTTTGTGTGTGCCACAACATATAAGTGCATTCCATTTTGGTGGAAATGTGATACACAGGTGAGGTCGCTTACAAGTTGACTCTTCTTTCAGCTCTAGTTGCTTATGATCATATGTCATTTAAAGTAATTGCAAGCTAGATTTTGTAAAATGTCCACTGTTCGAGAAAATTATGAGAAATTATGGAACTGAGGACATTTGTAGCAGTTTTTTAACCATTAGTTGAACAATTTTATCTATTTGCCACAATTGGTCATGAATTTAGATGGATATCTTGAACAAGTTGGTAAGTAATTTCGCTCTTGAAAATCAACATATCAGAACTTAAAAAGTGTTTCAAACATTAAATCACTATTAGTGTAGATATGTATTATGTTTGGGACTGAAAAAAGAAACACATGTAAGGCAAATAATGGGGTTGATGATGATGATGATGATGATGATCTTTATTATTATTATTATTATTATTATTATTATTATTATTATTATTATTATTATTATTATTATTATTATTATTATTATTATTATTATTATTATTATTATTTTATTATTATTATTATTATTTTATTATTATTTATTATTATTATTATTATTATTATTATTATTATTATTATTATTTATTATTATTTATTATTATTATTATTTATTATTATTATTATTATTATTATTATTATTATTATTATTATTATTATTATTATTATTATTATTATTATTTTCTTTTTTGTTTCACAGTTACTATAGTTATCGTTTTATTAAAGAAATCATTAACTTTTTATTACTACTGATAAAGGAATCTCAAATTGCAAGCCATGGTACTATCACTGAATTTTAGAATACTAACCATTTAAGAGCAATATACCACTTATATTTTTTATTTATACTATTTATAATTAAGTGGATATAATAGGTAATTTGTGGACATGTCTGTTGCTATTAGGAATATATTTGAAAGACCAAAGGCCTCATTGATTTTCCATTCAAAGAAAATGACAGGAGGAAAAACATGCTTTTGTTTTATTTGTGCCAGCAGAGATTCAAATTAATAATGATTTGCTGGACAAAGTTATCTGCATAGATGAAACACACTTCTTTCTTAATGGTAAAGTTATGCATAATTGCATAATTTGGTCATAAACTTAGTTCCATACTTTTAATTTGACAAGCTTTTCATGATTTTAAAGTCACTACATGGTGTAGCTTTGATTCACAATTCATCGTTAGCCATATTTTTTCAAAGAAGACATTAATGGAGTAAGATGTTATTATAAGCAGAGGAGGGGTGCTATTACTGCATGTTACAAAACTTTGGCATCCCTAGAGTAACGAATCGTGATAGGAACAGTGTATTTTTGGACTAGAGAAATTGGACCTCTTCCTAGTGTTTTGCAAAATCTCATGTTTACCCAATTTGTGATACATTTTTTTTTTTCCTATCTTAAATATTTTAATTTTTTAAATTTTTTTTTTTTTTAATTTTTGAAGTTAATTATTTCAATAAGGTTCGTCTATTATTTAAGAATTCTCAGCATCAGACATGAAGTATGGTGGGTTCTGTTTACATACTAGCAGTCTTTCCACTATTAAATACAAATTATGATCACTTTTCAACCTACTATTTTGGATAGGTGTTGTCCAAATTACTTGAATGTCATTTGTTTTATGACATTCCTAGCACAATAATATTCAGGTTGTTCTTCAGGTAACATTTAAGGAAGAAAATCTTATTAGACATCATTAGTTAACTATTCAATTTAATTGAATTCAATTTTATTTATCATTTGATTTGTATATGGGAATATTGGCTCATCAAAGTAAAATATAAACAGATTCTATGTAGAATAATCAGATTAAAATATTAATCAATAAAGCTTATCTTAAACAATATACAAGAACTAACATATAACCATAGTACATTACATAAGATAGTTCAAGTGTATTATATAAGTAAAACTTATAAATTAGTGTTGAGGTATTTTGCCACTGAACAAAAAAAAAACCCCAAACTTGAATTTTTCTTCTTATTCTTCTTCTTCATCTTCATCTTCATCTTCTTCTTCATCTTCATCTTCATCTTCTTCTTCATCTTCTTCTTCACTTCATGGCATAGGCAATCAAGTGCCTGTTCCGCCTTCGAAGTCCTCCAGCCATCGTTTCCTGGGTCTGCCCACCAATCTCTTACCTTTAGGATGATACTGTAATATTTGTTTTGTAAGTCTATTATCTGGCATTCTTTCAACATGTTCCTTCCATTTTTGTTTGAGATCTTTTAACCTATCATTCATACTAAAAATGTCCAGCTCTTCTCTTATATTTTCATTTCTTATTAAGTCCCTCTTCGTGCATCCTTTCACACTTCTCAAGAATTTCATTTCTGAAGCCTGTATTTTACTCTGTTGCCTTTTAGTTATCGTCCAAGTCTCACTTCCGTATGTCATTATAGGTACAGCCATAACTTTGTAGAACTTTAATTTTGTTTCTCTACGTATTTTGTTTCTAAATGTTCTATGTATTGTTCTTTGAAATTTGCACATTTTATTGTAGACATCATATTCCTTGTCATAACTAACATCAGTTCCCAACTAGGTAAAATGGCTTACCTGTTCAATGCAACGATTATTTATAACTATTTTTGTTCTAATTGGCTCTTTCCCAATGAATGCCATTACCTTTGATTTTATAAAAGAAATTTTCATGTTATATTGCTTACAAAGTTCACTAAGTTTAAAAATAGATTTTTGCAGGGCAGACTCGCTATTTTGTATAATAACTAAGTCGTCAGCAAACAATAAAATATTTAAAAAGTTTTTATTTGAAATCTTAAAACCTACATTCACTAGCTGCTTCCATTTGCACACTAGGTCGTCAATATAAATACTAAAAAGTGTAGGTGACCAGTAAACCACTAGGGCCTCCCATATTCGAAATACATTATTTGTGGTGATTAACTATTTATTGTAAGTACTTGAGTGCCAGGCTTCATTATTAAACTCTTATTATTCAAGTTAATTTATGGAAATTAATCGTTCCTTACCACTAGCCATGTATAGGCTAAGGTTTTTTGGGTAGATAGAGTCAAACTGAAAACTTCAATGCCCAGAATTTGAACCCCGGATCTCCTGGTTTCCATCCAGTCGCTTTTACCCATTGAGCTGCCATGGCCAATGTGCCCTCCTGACATTAAATTCATTAAATTCTCCAATTGACTCATATTTTCCCAGTAAACCACTAGGGGCTCCTGTATTCGAGATACACCGTTTGTGGCGACTTATTATTGTAGGTACTTGAGTCCTGGGCTTCATCATTAAACTTATTGTTTAAGTTAATGGACTTACAGTAGTAACGGAAATAATCATTTTTTTTTCCACACTAGCTACACTATTTTCAAAAAATATTTTTCAAAAAGCTTTTCAGTCTGGCTCTACTCATTCAAATCTTAGCCTACACACAGCTAGTGTGGAAAAAAAAAAAGATTATTTCCATCAATTTACCTAAAATAAAAACATAGTGGTTTAACTATGAAGCCTGGGATGTAAGTACTTACAGCATAGTAAATCACTATAAAAGGTACGCGTTCCATATCAGAACCCCTAGAGGTCTACTGGGAAACATATGAGTCAGTTGGAGAATTTAATGTCATATCGGCATGTTGGCCATAGTAGCTCAGTGGTTTGTAGCAACCGCACGGAGAGCAGGAGATCAGTGGTTCAAATCCCGGCTATGGCATTGAATTTTTCAGTCTGGCTCTACTCATTACAGTAGTAAGTCGCCACAAACTGTGTATCTCAAATATGGGTGCCCCTAGTGTTTTAACAGGAAAATATGAGTCAGTTGGAGAATTTAATTTCAGGAGGGCATGTTGGCCATGTTAGCTCATGGTTAAGAGCAACTGGATGGAAACCAGAGATCTGTGGTTCAAATCCTGACCATGGCATTGAGTTTTTCAGTTTGACTCTATCTATTATTTCCTCTGTTTCTTGATTGGAACTATGTACAGCTAAATGCAGTCAAAAATTAAATTCTCTTAGAGTTCCTTTCTTGGAAGTGTTGAAAACAGTGTTGTTATGATAAATTAACTTTAAAGAGAGTTGATTATAGACACTAGACAACACTTACTTTTAAATTTTTCCGGAACATGTTTCAGAGGCTTTGCCTCTATCATCGGCCGGCTCTCGACTGGTTCTCGTTGGTGTAGCTGACGATATTTTGTCACAGGTCTCCTCTGGTGGCGGTTCAAGGAACTTGCTCCAAGAGCAAAGGAACACTTTAGAAACATAAAATATAAACAATTAGAAAAATCAGCAGTTGCCACACATTTTTGGGAAAAAAACCACAACATAAATCCAGAACCAAAACTACTGAAACATACATCAGGAAAACAAGAACTATCCACATGGGAACAAATCTTCATTTCAAAAAATAGGAACAAAGTATTCAATTTCGACATCCCCCAGAAAGATTTGTTCAGCAAGTTCCTTGAACCGCCACCAGAGGAGACCTGTGACAAAATATCGTCAGCTACACCAACGAGAACCAGTCGAGAGCTGGCCGATGATAGAGGCAAAGCCTCTGAAACATGTTCCGAAAAAATTTAAAAGTAAGTGTTGTCTAGTGTCTTTAATCGACTCTCTTTAAAGTTAATTTCTCTTAGAGTATTTGAATTGCTATTTTTGTGTGTGTGTGGGGGGGGGGGGGGTGGGTGTGTGGGGGTGGGGGGGTGTAAATAACCTTAGGTAAGGCTTTTAGTGCAATGAGGAAGATGAAATAGACAATTTTCAAGAAACTTGCTTATAGCCTACAATTCATATTTAGTAATGATACAGTTATTATTGTAGGAGTCAGTGACCTCACAGTATAAATACAAAACAAAAATAAAAGAAATACAGAAAGAAAAGAATAGAGATAAACAGTAACAATAGTCGTCAAGACATATGTGTGAAATAGTTTTCTGTAAATGATTTGATAAATATACAGAAATAGTAAAATATTGTGGTAATAGTTTATTGTCACATGATGGTGACCCCAACATGATCGGAAGCCAACGTGATCAGAAGTTGACATTAATTCTATCAAAGAAATGACTGAAAATATCAGCTCTGGACAATCTTCCAATGCCAATGCAAGTGATGTTAAGATTAGTAAAGTTACGATTAAAATTATGCTGCTCTGATTCCAGAAATCTGGTTTTATCAGATCAAAGCACAAGTCTCAATAAAATAACATCCAAAGAGATTAAATTCAATTAGTTGGTGTCTTAGTTGGAGCCAAAATATGTGGAAAATATTTGAGACATTATCAAAAGTAATGATGCAAATAAATATTTGACGTCAAAGGAAAGACTTCTCAATATTTTTAAGGAGTGTGAACACAAGAGAATAAAGAGCTTAATGACAGGCATTGACTTAGGTAACTTAAAACTAAGCCACCTGCTGCACAGAATGCAATCCTTGGCCAGCACAGATATTTCAAACAAATTTTAAGGAAACTGGTTAGAAAAACTTTCATATGCAATCAAGAAAGTGTTATTAGTTAGCAATGAGGACTTGGAAAAGGTTGCAGTTATGGCCGATAAAATATTAGAAATAATTTGGTATAGTGAACTTTATTGTACTACTTTTGCTACACTGAAACAAATTAGTGAAATTTCAACGATTTATTAATGTTGTCTCTACCTTATTGATACTGTAGATGTGTACTGACTTTAATGAGTTTTAAACCAGTTTTTGTTTCGTTTAAATAACTGAATAAATACGGAAGATACAAATGTGTATTAATGATGCATGTTTTACAGCATTTAACAATTTAAATGTCCTGTTCTGTTTATTGGGTATCCATTTCCGGCCCATGAAAGGTTTAAATGGCCATTGCTGAAGTGATTAAAATTATACCTTGCTTACTTCTCTTTTTAATTACCAATTCCATTTCTTTTTAACTTATTTGAAAACACTCCAGCTATCTCATAGTCTTTATTAAACATTTTAAATAACACAATCTTTCTATCCATTTTGAACCATTTATCCTTTAAATATACTTTTATTTCTCCATAACTCTTCCTTTAGATTCAAATATGATGTGCTGTATATCTTCTTTCCTAGCACATATTGACACGCAAACTTTTTCATATTTCCATGCCTTCAAATCCTCTAACTCCTTTCAAAAAACCCTTTAAATTTTTACCCTAATTATCCAAATTTTTCCCAGACCACAATTTTGCAGGTTATATTGCAACTATAGCACTACCATTACATTTAAACTCTTCTTGATATTCTGTGTTGTCTTAGCAGATTTTTTCGTTCCTGACGGCTCCAGCGCCTTGGATACCTTATTTTACGGACACGCCTCGTATATAATCCACCGTCTACATCAGATTATTTTGATGCAAATATTAGGGAAATTAAGTTGGGGAATCGAGAGACTGAAAAATAAATATGGAAGTGTAGAAATAATAGCTGCAGGGGATGTAAATGCAAGGATTCGGGATAACCAAGTTAAACTGAATAACCCAAGTGGAGAATGTGATAAGAGTATGCATCAGATAGGAGACAGAGCAAAGATAAGGTTATTAATAGTGAAGGGAGCAAGCTTTTAGATTTTTGTGAGGAGCAGAATCTTATGATTTGTTTAAAGGTTTGGATACAGAAGGGGAATATACATTTATTAATAGAAATGGCCAGAGTGTGGTGGACATGGCAATGTGCTCACTGGGGATTGGCAACTGGATAATAGATTTTGAGGTTATGAATGTTATAACAGGGAGTTGCCATTTTCCAGTGAAACTGAAATTAGGAGAAGTTAGTAGAAACTTTACAGAAGTAGGCACTGATTGTCTAAGTGTTGTGAAAATTTATAAATGGAGAGAGGAAAAGCATGATACTTTTTGTGAGGAACTAAATTCAGAAGGGGGGAAAATACTGCAAGTGAAAGTAAGTGGTTTAGTAAATACCAATAAAATAGAGCAAGCTGTTGAACCATTAGAATCTTGTGTAAAGAGGGCGGGGGAGGGGGTGAAATGAAGATAGTAGGCTTTCAAGATAAAAATAGATGTTGGTTTGATAAGGATTGTAAAATGGCTAAAATGAGAGTAAGACAAGAGTTGACAAGGTGGAGACAGTCAGGTGCAAGAGAGGAGAGAGAAAATTTGTTGACACTTAGGTGGGCATATAGATGCCTGATGGAAGAAAAGAAGAGGGAATGGGGAATAAAAATAGGTAGAATGTTAAATAAGGCAGCAAAATCTAATGATACGAAAAATATATGGTCAATATTTAAAAGCCTACACAAAGAGGGGGCAAGAAATGAGGATATAAGTTCAGACCAATGGTGTGAGCATTTTAAAAATTTATTAGGACAGACTTGTTTACAGATAATGGAAATGAGATGGGAAGCCAGTATTTAATAAATGATCTAGATGGAGAAATTACAGATGTCGAGTTATGTGAGCAAATTTGGAAGTTAAAAGCCAACAAAGCCAGTGGGATTGATGGTATACCTACCAGGGGAGGTTTGGAAGATATGGGCAGCTGAGAGAATGTGCAGAATAATAGTAATAAGGTTATTTAATGAAATATTGGAAACGAGGGAGGTTCCCAAGAAGTGGAGGATAAACATAGTAGTACCATTATTAAATTTTAGATGAGTCGCATTTTTTACACATCTGCTTCACTTTCGTACCTATTTTGAGGACATGTTTCGCAAATCTTCGTTTGCATCTACGGCTCTTGTGCGACTCTCAAGAGATGCAAACGAAGATTTGCGAAACATGTCCTCAAAATAGGTACGAAAGTGAAGCAGATGTGTAAAAAATGCGACTCATCTAAAATTTAATAATTTTTCGCTTCACTGTGGTGTTCCAATACAGTTGAATCTCGATATAGTAGTACCAATTTACAAAGGAAAGGGAAATAAAAGTGACCCAGCAAATTATAGGGGGATAAGCTTACTTTCTGTATAGGGAAGATCTTTACAGGTATTTTAGCAGACTACAGAAGTGGGTAGAGGAGAAGAAGCTATCAGAGTTCCAAGCAGGATTTAGACCAGGGAGGAGAACAACTGATAATATATTTATTATCAAAACAGTCATAGACAAATATTTAAGCAATAAAAGAGGGAAGGTTTATATGGCATTTATTGATTTAGAGAAAGCATTCAATACAATTAATAGAGAGGCATTGTGGGTAAAATTAAATAGCAAAGGGGTAATTGTAAATTTATTGAAATACTGCGCAAAATATATCACGATAATGAGTTCTGCATCAAGCTGCAGGGAAACAAAGTAACTGATTGTATAGAGAGCAAGGTTGGTATAAGACAGGGATGTAAACTGAGTCCGGTGCTATTTAACCTTTTTATAGATGATATTCTAGAGGAGATTGCTAAAAATAGGGTTCTCTCACCACTTATTCATAACAAAGAAATCCCAGGGTTTTTATTTGCAGATGACTTAGTAGTTGGTTCTATATCTGTTGGAGGGCTGAGATAAATGGAGATAAATGGAAGAGAAACAGAGGTCATAAAGAGATTTGATTATTTGGGGATAAGACTGAGCTGTGATGGTAAACTGAACAGAAAAAATTAGCTCTAGCAAAAGGTAAAATGGCCATGAGTATTTTAAGAGTATGTTTAAGGAAATTACCTGATATGAATGTCAAATGACTGGAAAGGTTCTATATTGCCATAGTAGAAAATAAGATGTTATATGGGGAGAGATATGGAGAGTGGTTGAAGCATGGGAAGAGGTGGACATTATTAACAGATCCTTCTGTAAATATATTTTGGGCTTACTGGTAGCTTCTCCTAATTGGGCAGCACAATTAGAGTTGGGAAGACATTCAACAAGGGTTAAAATTGTCTCTAGGGCATTGAAATATCTATACAGAATTGCCAATTTGGAGGAAAGCAGTATTATCAAGGAATGTTTTCTTTTGTAGATGAGAAGAAATTGGGGAGAGTCTTGGGCGCAAAAAGTAAGGGAACTGATGGAACAGATAGGTATGGAACATATTTGGGCTTTTGGAAAGAGGTAGAATTAAGGCTGGAAGATTTAGCTAGCCAAGTTATATTTATCACGGTAAGGGAGAAATGAAATGAAATGTGTAGTGTTTAACGCCCGCTTTTACTACATACGGCACCGCAGGCGATGACACTGATGATGCATGAGATGAAGATGGAGCACCGGTGGAATGAGATGGCAGGGGAAACCGGAGGTCCCGGAGAAAACCCGCCCCAACGCTGTGTTGTCCACCACAGATCTCACTTTGCGGTCGCCTACGATCGAACCCGGGCCGCCTTGGTGAGAGCCAAGTGGTCTAACCACTGAGCCACGGCATGGCCGTAAGGGAGAAAAGATCATTGAGGACATATAGGGAAATAAAGACAGTGTGTGGGGAAGGGAGAAGTACATAGATGTGTGTAATAAGTCAGGGCGAGAAGGATTTGCCTGGCAAGGACCGGAGTTAGAAATTTGAAAGGTATTAGGTATGATAAGAATACAGGGAAATGCCCAATGTGTGGAGAAGAGGACACAGATTGGCATAGTATACTTTATTGCAAACAAATAAAGCAATGGAGAGATCAAATTTGGCAACAAAAGTTGGCCAGTTTTACGGAGGGGGAGAGGTATTAATAATAAAGAAAATGTTATTGGTAAAAGGAGAAAGGAATGTAAGAAATATAGGTGAATACCTGGGGAAGTTAAAGAAATATGTTTCAGATTGATGAAGAATAACTAACAATTAAGGGCTGGAAAATTGAAAGAGGGATACAAGGGAGAGGAGGGTCATCAGTACACAGAAAACCAGGGGTTATGTGTATTGAGACCGAGACTCGAGGCAAACAGGTAGGAAGGGATTAATAGATGTGAATAAGTCATTTTGTTAATGTGTGAAAGAAGTGTTACAAATGTCAAATGTATCAATGAAAATGTATGTAGAAGAAAGATGAGAAATAAATTATTCTATTCTATTCTACAACTCCGTTTAAGACTACTCCGCTGGCGTATTGCAATCTCTTACATACATCTCTTTTCGTATTTATAGAATGAACAAGATGGCAGTAGAATCCTCGAGCTATCTAACGTTATCTGTTGTAGCAAGCCTCTTATCTCCGCGCTATATTATCTGCCCTTTGTGTGCACAAGCCACGCTACCTTTATTTGTTTCAGGAAGTTCTTTTGTGCACGTCAGCCATGCTATTGTGATAATGACTTGCAACAATATTTGATAAAAAGTCCAAATATAATCTAAATTTAATGAAAAAAATATGATTTTGGGTTACGGTTCATTGTGCCAAGCATTGATAATGTACTGATGTGTGGTTGGTGATTCATTACACTCCTTTTACAAGAGTTTTGTGAATATATTTGAAACTTAAACTTCAGAAGGACTTGTGGTTTTTAAGAACTGTTTTCTTCTTCTTCTTTAACTGCCCTCTTATACCACTAGATGATGTCAGGGTTTTGTTCCTCTTAACCCGTATATGGGTTGAGGAATGGAGTCTCTGGATCAGTAAGAGAGAAAATCCAGGATGGGTGATCAGCCCGGTGCCTGGTATGAGAGTGAGGGTGAAATGAAATGATAGGAAAGATGATGGAGCAATTGATGGAATGCTGTTACGTAAACCGGAGGATCCAGAGAAAATCCATCCCAACACCACATTGTCCACCACAAATCTCATTTTGCTGTACTCTGGGATTGAACCCAGGCCTCCTTGGTGAGTGCCAAGCATCTATTCACTCAGCCACGACACGGCCGAACTCTGTTTTCTTTATATTTTATTGTTATGGAATGACTGTGAATATGGTTCAGGTGGAATGGACCAAAAACTTATCTTAAGTTTGGATGCGTGGCACTTTAAGAGAGACTTAATAGTTTTAATAACTATATTTCTTAACATTTCATTTTTACAGGATGACTGTGGAGATGGTTCAGATGAACCCGCAGGTTGTCCAAAGTTTGAATGCATGCCAGGTCAGTTCCAGTGTAACAATACAAATTGTATACATCCCTCACAGATTTGTAATGGAGTTTCAGAATGTGGTGATGGATCAGATGAAGTGGAGTGCAATAAGGTGAGTTGTAACGGAATACAGTAGGCTTTAAGCAATAGCCCAATCTTTTAAGAGCTGGTCCAATGTGATGGCTGTGAAACTTTTTTCTGTATGCCTGGCCAAGAGAATAATGTATTTCTGTTTGAGAGAAGTATAAATTTCAAACCTATAACCAGGAATATGTCAGAAATGGTTTGCTCCACAAAACACTTATTTCACCCAAATTGTGCTTAAATGATATCTACAACTTTTTGTTTTGTAAGATTTTGTCTATATCTTATGGTTTATCCAATTACACAGTAGTCACCCAAGAATAAAGAGGACTCCAGAATCTATTCCAAGGAAATTCAAGGTTTATATTTAATTGGTTATGAAAATATCTTAAACAAGTGGTATTTTAATCAAACTCAAAACTGGCACTTTGAGATAACCAGAATATTGAAAAATGTTCCATATAATGGGTAGTTAGAATGGTGAGATTTCCTTGAAAATCTTGTTGCATCCTTGGAGGATCCTGAAACTTAAATACCTAGTTTGCTTTTTAAACTGAGTTTTCGTTTTTCAGTTATGCTTTCCACAGACAGACAGATAGATGTACACACAGCCTATTAAAGAGGTGTTCTTTTTTTTTTTTTTTTTTTTTTTTTTTTTTTTGCTTCAAAATACATATTTCTGATGAAATCTTGACATAAAATTTTTGGGTGGAATACTATACTTTCTCTGCTTACTTATATGTTGTAGAGAACATAAAACGAGAGGATAATTGTTTTATATAACTCTTATATCGTATAATCTTAAGAATGGTCATCAATTATCATTTTCTTGAGGATAAAAAACAGTAATTTAGTGTGACATACTGCTATTTCTGATAATGATATAAAATACTGTAATGTAATATGAATGCAGTTTGACTTGATATAATGTACACCTAACATTCCCATGTGCTGTGATACAGGCTTTCAAGCATACACCATATGGAAATTTAACTGTATTGGAACACCACAGTGAAGTGAAATGATTATTAAATTATAGATGAGTCGTAGGTATTTATTACACATTGGCTTCACTTACGTACCTATATTGAGGACATGTTTCATGAGCCATTGTTCGCATTGTCGGCTCTTATGCGACTCTAAATTTGTTTTATTTCTTTTTTGCGTAAATGTTCGTTGAAATTTTCAAAATGTCAACTTTCCTACCTCCATGTTGTCCGGTTTTTAAATTGGCTGGATCTTCGCTTGTTCCTCTTGACTTGACGTCACTTCAATATATCGAAATTTAACTGTATTGGAACACCACAGTGAAGCTGAATAATTATTAAATTATAGATGAGTCTTATTTGTTATACATCGGCTTCACTTACGTACCTGTATTGAGGACATGTTTCGCGAACCATCGTTCGCATCACCAGCTCTTATGCGACTCAAGAGCTGATGATGCAAACGATGGTTCGCGAAACATGTCCTTAATACAGGTACGTAAATGAAGCCAATGTGTAATAAATACAACTCATCTATAATTTAAAAAGCATACACCAGTTTACTGTGCTGTTTCATATTCAGAAGGTTCAAGAGGTCCCATGTTCGAATCTTGGTCAGGGTGAGTTACCTGGAGAAGGTTTTTTCCGGGGTTTTCCCTTATCCTTACATACGAATCTCGGGTAACTGTAAGCTCTATGGACCCTGGACACATTTGAGCACCATTTCATCCATTTCATTCACCGTCCAATATGACTTAACGTCGAAGGATGTAAAATTACCACAAAAAAATCAGAAGATATAATATGGTTGTCTTATGGAAGAAAAGAAGCCCATGTAAAAAAAAAAAAAAATGTTAATAAAGTGTCAAAAAGTTAAGTGCTTCAGAAACCATATAAAGCCAATATTTTGCCAAACTATACAGCAAGGTTCATTATTGTGGGAAAACAGCTTACCTTTGATTAACATATTGTGACTGTATGGTTTACGTAGATTCGGAGATCTGGTTTGCAGAAATTTAGAATAACTTTTGCTCCAGTAAAAAGACATGAAATTGACAATCAGCTGTCTTCAAGGCTGACAGTGTTTTGCTGCATGAAAACGAATGAAGTCACTGCGGCACACTTCAGTCATCCACTGTCGCAATAACAAACACACAACTGCTGCTCTAACACTACGCAAGGTATTTATACCCCCCAGCCATTGTTTCCAGAAAGCCACAGACCTTCCGAGAAATTTCACGGCAACAACAACGGACCGAACGCTCTGGAGCTTATCTCTGTCTCTTTCTCTCCTGCCCACACGCCCGGCTCCGGCTTGTGGCAGCAGCACAACAATGCCACACGGTGACGCTGCTCCCTCCACAGTGCTGGTCGTCCCGAACAGCACCATCGTAACGGGCCAGACGATTCTGGTGTGCCACCAACATCTTACCTCGGGGCACCTTTCTGGATGCGGTAGACCACGTCGTTAATTTTCTTTACCACCCGGTAGGGTCTTTGCCACGCTTGTAGAAGTTTTGGGCACCATCCCTTTGTCCGGGTAGGGCGGTACAACCAAACCAGGTCACCTTGCTGGAAATCTTGGCTGTTGGCTTGCCTATCGTACCGGGTCTTCATGCGGTCGCTCGCCATCTGGATGTTCTGACGAGCCATCTGATGCAGGTCGTGGACATGGTCTACAAGATTCACCACAAACTGTGTTGTTGGCTGCTTTGTTTCCGGGGGACTCCCAAACGTTAGGGCACAAGGGGTCGGTAGCTCTTGGCCGAACATTAAGCTTACTGGCGTTATCCCAGTTTGTGTCATGTGTTGACGAGCGGTAAGCCATCAAAAACAAGGTGTCACACCTTGACGTCACAGTCTCGCTAATGGCTGGCCACGACCTTCCTCAGGTGTTTTTCTAGGGTCTTGATGTATCTCTCGACCATGCCGTCCGACTATGGATGTAAAGGTGTTGTGTGGGTCTTGTTCACCAAAAGTCTATCCACTGCCTCCTTCATCAGGTAGGACTCAAAATTGGTGACCTGGTCGCTGTGGGGCTCTAAGGGCACCCGAAAACGGCAGAACAGTTGCTCCACGAGGCAGTCGGTAATCGTCTTCGCCTCCTGGTTCAGCATGGCATACACTTCCGGCCACTTGGTGAAGTAGTCCACGGCCACCATCCTGATAACCGCTACAGTTGGGCACCTTTATATACATATGTATCTATCTTCTTGGTGTTGGCAGTCTCTCTCTCTCTAGGGCCCCTCAAAATCCAACCTCTGCGGTCCTCGTCCCGAGAGGTGGGCAACATGAAGTAGGGGACTGACTGATGGGGTGATGTACGGTGGGGACTTGGTGTACCCCAGGACCGCTACAGCTGCCGAGAAGGCCCATCAGTAACCCCGAAAACTGGCAGAAGAGGCTCTGGTGTAATCCTCATCCACATCGTTACCCTCTCAACCCATTTTGGATGTGCCACGATTGTCGCCCCTAGTCTTAAGTTTCTTCCTCTTCTAGGTTTATTGTTCCCTTATAGATTTAAGTGTTTAGGTTTATAAACTCCTGTCTCACCAGCAGCAATCTTTCCTCTCTCCGTGGTACCTGTCCCACAGTTTCGGCGCAGCTTCCAACTTGTGTGCTCTCCGGAGTTCTCAGGCGCGAAGGTTGAGTGGACCCTCCTCACTACCCCTTTTGTGCGACACTAGGTGCGGAGCCGTTCCATTGTCATGTACACCCACGTAGCTCTGCTGGGGCCAGGTCTCAGACATCTCGGCAGACGCGTATCGCTGGGGTGGATGGGGAGACCCAATGTGTTACCGCTGTCTGGGGCCCAATGTAACCAACCACAAGTTCCCTGAATCCACGCTGACTCCGTTGAGACAGTGTGGCCTAAAGTGGGGAGCCATTGGCGGTTATTCCAATGTTAGGGGCCTAAAGTCGGGCCTGCCAATGGTGAACGTGTCTCATACCGGTTAGTAGTAATAGGCGGAGGGTAACTCCTCCGAAGTACTCCGTGAGATCGGACATGATGCGGGTGCCCAGGCTGGCACAGACCGGAAGATATAGGTGTCTTTTTTCTTTAATCCCCCTGATGGCAGGCTGACGCCGACGGTTCCGGAGGGGGGACTCTTTCATCATGGCTTCCTTGCGCTCAAATCATCTCGCTCCACGATTTTTAGTTATGGCTTTGACGGGTGAAGAAAAGACAATGAAGGACCTAAGCCCTTTTTATATACAACGGGAATTCGGCCGAATTTGTGGCCCTGTTAAAAACGCAATGTGCTGTAATGATGGTACATTGTTAATCGAGGTTGCCAAGGATACGCAAGCCAACCAGCTCTTACAGGCCAGTCTTCTTGGTCCGTATCCCATAACTGTTGTCAAGCATCGGAGTTTGAATTCTGTTCGCGGTGTGGTTACTACCTCTTCTTTCAATGGGCTTTCGAATGAAGATATCGTTGCATCTTTATCCGATCAGGGTGTTATTGCGGCATTCCGCCTCATTGGTAAGAGGGAGGATAAACCGTTTCCGCTTCGCACGGTCTTCTTGACTTTTGAAGGGATCATGCTACCGCCGCACATCTTTTGCGGTTATGAGCGAGCGGCTATCCATCCATACCTTCCGAATCCCCTCAGGTGTTTTCGTTGCCAGAAATATGGACACACCCAGCAGTGTTGTCAGGCCCCCGCCGTCTGTCCCCATTGTGGCTGCCCTGCACATGACGAGTCTATGTGTACACATTGTGTCAACTGTGAGGGTGCACAACCATCTGGTACTAGGAAATGCCCATGATATCTGGCAGAACCGGCAATTCAAGAGCTCCGCGTCTTAGAGAAGTTAACGTTCCCAGAGGCCAGAAAACGTTATGAAGTCCTTCACCCAACCACTTCCTTGGATTACTCCGCCGCTCTCCGAAAGCCTACACCTAAATGCGATGCAGTAGTGCAAACTCTCCCCACTGCACTCTGTCGCGTCTCTATCGCCACCCAAACTGACTTGTTCGACCGCCCTACTCAACTGGATACTGCTCCGCTATCCCGCAGCATCTCCACTTCCACCTTGGTCTCAGCTGCTCGAATTACCACGGACCGTTCAAGTAGGACTTCACCAACACGACGTCCGACGGGTCGTTCTCGTTCTTGCTCACAGACCTGCACCACCTGTTCCGAGTCCGCTAGTAGTGATGGGGCTGCGGATGGGGTTGAGGTGGTGGCCCACCCTCGGCCCATCCGGAGTCCGACGCGTAAGAAGAAACTCAAGCTGAACCGGGAGAAACCGCCCAGATAGTAATTGCTATGCTCCTATTTATGGCTCACTGCTCTCTCCGACATACTCCTAACTCTCCACATGGCACTCCTACATTGGAACATACGTGGACTCCGTGCTCAGAGACCGGAACTTGACCTTTTACTTCGGTCACACACACCCCTTGTCGTCTGTCTGCAGGAGACCAAGCTACACCCTCAGGATACTTTTCTTATACACAATTATTCTACTGTGTGCTTCGATCTTGCACCGGTGGAGGGCAGTCCTGCTCATGGTGGTGTCTTCATTCTCCTTCGAACCGATGTGTGCTTCCGCCCTGTTCCGCTTACCACTCCGTTACAGGCTGTTGCTGTTGAGCTTTCTCTTCCTTGTTTTCGGTTTTCCATTTGCACTCTTTATGTACCTCCATCCGCTTCCTTAACTGAAGGTGACTTCCTGCACCTTGTGTCCCAGCTCTCTACACCGTATATCCTCGTAGGGGACTTTAACGCACATAACCCGCTTTGGGGCTCATCTCGGTCTTGCCCCAGGGGAGATCTTCTTGTAGACCTTCTCTACCGCCTTCAACTCTCCATTTTGAACACCGCTGAACCTACCTTTATTTCTGACTCAACAGACACCTTTTCACATTTGGATTTATGTTTTTGCTCTGCACAGCTTGTCCATCGTTTGGAGTGGAATGTTATTTCTGATGCACACTCTAGTGATCATTTTTACATGTATGATTACGCTACTGTCTTCGGTTGTACCCTCAACACGACCATCTAGGTGGCAGTTTTCTAAAGCCGATTGGAAGCTTTATTCCAGTCTTGTGCAGTTCCCTAAATGTGCCTTTTCCACCGTCAACGAGATGGTGAACCACCTTACATCCGTGATTTTAACCGCCGCTGAATGTTCTATTCCTCGTTCATCGCCTACTAGCAGGCGTACTTTGGTGCCTTGGTGGACGGACGAATTCGCGCAAGCAATTCGTGAACGCAGATGCGCTCTTCGAGTGTTTAAACGCCACCCAACCTTGGAGAACTTAGTCACCTATAAGGCCCTACAGGCTAGGGCACGTCGTGTTATCCGCACTTGTAAGAAGACCTCATGGAGGCGCTATGTGGAGAGCTTTCACTGTAACACCCCACAATCTGTTGTGTGGGATAAACTAAGGCGCGTGGCTGGCATACCTCAGCGCCTTCCGATAGCCGGTCTCAGAGTTCGTACTGAGACCCACGTTGAGCCACGGGTTATAGCCGCCACCCTGGGCAAATCTTTCGAAGCGATTTCCAGCTCTGCCCATTACGACACAGCCTTTCTTGCTCAGAAGGCCGTGGCAGAAGCCCAAGAGTTGTCTTTCCGCTTTGGTTCTAACGAGGACTATAACCGTCCCTTCGCCTTGCGGTAATTAGAGTTCGCTCTGGTCTCCTCTAGGCCTTCAGCTCCCGGTCCCGATGGTGTCCACGTGCTGTTTCTTCAGCATTTGTCTGTGGAGGGTAAGCTTTTCCTACTGCAGACTTATAACCGAGTCTGGCAGGATGGTATTTTTCTGACAGTCTGGCATGAGGCCATCGTCGTCCCCATTTTGAACTTTAGGGTGAAATAATGTTTCTAAAGTCCTTAATTCTGCTGACCTATGAAAACAGCATTTTGCCAGATTTCTCATGACCTTAGCTTATGATATCAGTTTCCATCACATACAGTTGGCCAGATGCTTACCCAAAGCAATCTGAATCACATAGACACCAAATTGCAGTTAGGATGTTAGCAAGAATTGTGATCCTGTTTAGCTTTGCTTGGAAAATGTCTACATAGCATCTTTAGCATGGGAAAGCTGATTTGGCAATATGTTGCCATATTGAAAGTAACAGTATTTAAAGATTGCATACTCTGGCAGTTGTGACTCATTCTGAGGGTCATTCTGGGAGTCACTCTCATCTGGGTCATTGTAGTGGGTCACTTCAGTTTGGTCATGCTGATCTTATATTCAGGCTCATCATGCTGCCCTCCAGTGACAGCTACTATACACAAGCATCCTCTAACCATACACGACTGCACATCCTCAAGGTAAGCCTGTATGGGTGTTCAACATAATGCATTACTGGACAAAAGACTGTTTTCAGTAAATTAAATGCCAGGTCAGAAAGAGTGATTATAGAAAATTACGTGAGTATATGGCAGGAGTAGAGAAAATTAATTGGGTCAAAGAAACACAACTACTTGATTATCAAGCTGTATTGATCTGTGCTTCTTAAGTTGATGGATTTCCATTTTTAAGGCCGGTTTCCAAGAGAAGCTGAACTGAAATCCAGCATCAAGATTAAGCATGTTCCTCTCGGAGGAAATGGCCAAAGCCTACTTAATTCTTCGCTCCCAGTAACTGTTGCATTTTGCCAAGATGGTCGTCTCCTGAAAATTGGCTCTATGGTCGTTATCAAAACAATGCTGTGCCAGCCCAGACTTCTTAGGTTGCATTAAACTAGTGCTCCATTCATGTTCGTTAATTCTGGTAGCGATGGTCCTTCTGGTTTGCTCTGTATACGGTGTCCCACATTCACAGGGAATGCGGTATACTCCCGGAACTTGGATGTCCAGTTTGTCTTTCACTGGTCCCAACAGATGTTTAATCTTCGGATGTGGCTTGTGGATGGTCCTGATGATGTGTTTGGCGAGAATTCTGCTGATTCTGCCAGATAGGTTGCCATAAATGGGATGCAGGATGTAGCGGTAGGCTTATCTGATGCTTGCTGTATTACAGGTTTCCCTTTTCTAGCTTTGGTGATGGAGGCTTAGACGTCATATTCGAAGTAGCCGTTTTGACGGAAAGTGAGTATCAGGTGCTGTAATTCCTATTTTAAGTGGCTGGGATCAGAGATAGACAAAGCTCTTTGGGCCAGTGTATTGAGAACTCCCAGTCATTGAGACTTATGAAGAAAACTATGAGTGTTTAGATAGAGATCGGTGTGTGTAGGCTTGCAGTATACAGCATGTCCCGGTGTACTGTTGCTGTTTTTTGAAACAAGAATGTCCAGGAATGGAAAAGTTCCATCCTTCTCCACTTCCATGGTAAATTGTATATGAGGTGGAAGGCTGTTGAGATGCGCAAGAAAGCTAGGTAAAGTGTCTGATCCATGTGGCCAAATTACAAAAGTATTGTCCACGTATCTATAGAAATGAGATGGTTTAAGTGGAGCTGTAGTAAGTATTGCCAATTTGGGAATACGTTTTATGTCTTTTTAAACATTTATCTGTATTGCAAAGTAAACATCTACTCTGATGAAATGGAAGCCTTATTGTGGCTTCACTGAAATATCAAATATGAAAATATTTTTATTCATGAAGATTTGCAGTATGAATTGGATATAAGCTCTTACTTCTGAACATGCAAACTGTACATTGAAGAAAACTGCAATATTTCAGTAATACAGTGGTGAAATTCAGTATAAATGTACTGCATTTCCTACTGAAAATAATAGGTACAATATCTGAAGCGTAACATGTGTCTAATTTATTATGAAAGTAATAGATAAAAGACATACAAAAATGACAGAAATGCTTTCTTTCGAGTTTGCATAACAGAATAAGCCATTTGCATTTCCTGGATGATGGAAATTGATATAAAGGCACTCATTGTCCTGTTGTGTTATTGTATTGTTAGTACTTTGTGTAACCTCTGTTCTTCCTAATTACCTCAAACAGTATCTTAGGCATTGATTTTGTTAGGATTTGAAGTTCTTGTTTGTAAATTAAATTTAAGGGTGAGTCGATTAATGACACTAAACAACACTCACTTTTAAATTTCTTGGAACATGTTTTGGAAGCTACTTTTCTCCATTGTCAACCAGACATTGACTGGTTCTCAGTGGTGTAGCTGGCAATATTTTGTCGGAGGTCTCCTCTGGTGGCGGTTCAGAAAACTTTCTGAACAAATCGTTTCAGGGGATGTCGAAATTGAATACTTTGTTTCTATGTTTTTAAATGAAAATTTGTTCCCATGTGGACAGTTCTTGTTTTCCTGTTGTTTAAGTAGTTTTGGTTCTGGATTTATGTTGTGGTTTTTTTTTTTTCCCAAAATGCATGATTTTGCTAATTCTTTGTATTTTATGTTCCTAAAGTGTTCCTTTGCTCTTCTTTCTAAATTTCTTTTGGTTTTTCCTATATAAATTTGATTACAGTCACAGCTTTCAATTTGGTATATACCAGATTTTTCGTTAGATGGAATGGCAGCTTAGATGTTTGAGCATATTAGGTTTTTCAAGGAATAATGGTTGACTGGTGCTAGTTGAAAGCAATGCATGATGTATCTTGAGCGCATAAAGCTGGCCAAAAAATAGCACTTCCAACACCAACATTTCTCAAAGTATAAACTTGAAAGAAGCGTAGGGACAGTGAAGCACAAACTAGTACAAAATTGAATCGAGAATATATTGACACATTGCTTCACTCACCACAGGTGAGTGAAGCAATGTGTCAATATATTCTCGATTCAATTTTGTACCAACATTTCTGTTCATTCTTGCCTGCAGCTCTGTTCTCAGATCATGCCAATAATATTGAAATCCATCTGGCCCATCTAAATTAAACTTCTTCTCATCACCAAAGAAAACTTTAACCCATTCTGAAGTCCATGACATATGTTTTTCAGCAAACTTCAACCTAGCCTGTTTATGTTTGGGTGTTAGAGCTGGTTTCTGCTTTCGTTTCGTGAATATGTTTGTGAAAAAGTAACCGTTTTGAAACCTCTGATAATTTCTATTTTGCCCATATTTATGGTTCTGTTCATATTGTGTGCCCAATCTAACAAAATTATCAGTCACTGAACTTAAATGTTTCAACTTCTTGGCAATTTGATAATTAAAGAGTCCGATTTCCTTGTAAGCACTGAACTTTGCTTTTTTGTTACATGTTTTCCGCGTAGTATTGTTACAATGGTGGCTTATGTATGCAATAAGCACTGCCACTACTGTTGTCTGTTTCCTCTCTGCAGTAATGACAAGCATGCACCACTAACACCACAGAGAGCTGACTGTCTTTATACTGACTTTCATCCTCTACCCCAAAGAATATATCCATGCCTTTATATTGATTTGCACCACTCTATAAGCATCCGCAGTATTTGCTGACTTGAGCTGTGTTTAAAGATGGTTTATTCTCTTGTAGAATAGTGGTAATGCAATATTGTAATTCATGAAAAAAATGAGAACAATGCTTTCCTTACTTTTTGAGTTCCTATAAAAATCTGAGTCATCAGTTAAAATCTTTAAAAACAAGCATAATTTCTATACTTATTGATATTCAAATTACTCTTTTAGGAAAAGTTGAATAAAAGTAGAATAAATCATACCTTATTTGCAGTATACATGCCTAAATACACAGTTTAAGTGTAAAGGAAATGGCACAGTGTCTGATAGATGCATTCCAATCAGTAAGCAGTGTGATGAGAACTTGGATTGTCCCAATGGTGAGGATGAGCATAACTGTCCACCAAAAACATGTCCTCCTAATCAGGTAAGCATACTGGCAAATACCTCTATGAGATATGGAAACTTGAACAGCTTAGTTTTAAAAACAAGTTGACAGCTTGTATTCTGTTTAAGATTTCTATCTTTTGTGAAAGTACTCACTAATGTGAACTTTACTTTTTAGTTCTCTTGCAAAAACAAGAAATGTATTCCTTCCGTTTGGGAGTGTGATGGAGACAATGACTGTATGGACTATTCAGATGAAACTCAAAACTGCAAAGATAGAAAATGTCCTCCTGATCATTTCAAGTAAGTAATGTATTGAGTATTAAAAGCAGAAGCATTATTAACAGTGAAGTATTCTTCATGTTTAAGTTTGAATTTATGAGTCACTATGTTTACACTCAGTCTTCACTTACTTGACTGAGTCACCAAACAGCTGATGATGAGATCGAATGATCTTGAAAACGTTTCAATTATACAACAACAAGTAAGTGAAGACTGAGTGTAAACATAGTGACTCATAAATTCAAACTTAAATGTATTGAGTACTTACTAAATATTGAAAGGTGACATCTTTTGAAAGTTACTATATGTTGAGCTTTTAATATTACGTAATTCTAATATCTTCATTACCTTGAAGAAGCTAATATAAGTTGAGTTCGTGCATTATTCCCAATGCTGCTGGTTTTTTTTTTTTTTCTTCCTTTTTTTTTCCATTAATAATTTTGATCCTAAGTGATGTATAAACAATTATATTTTTTCTACTTTTCTTTCCATCTTTTATTTAATTGCACTGAGTACTAAAATCCTGAATATTCTGTTTCTTTTATTTCCTCTCTTTGTTTTACCTCTCTCCTTTCTTTTCTTTTCTTTTATCATTGCCTTTCTTTTCAATTTTCTTTTCTTCCCTTCTGTCTTTTCCTTTTCTTTCCCTTCTTTACCTTTCATTTCTTTTCTTCTCTCATCTCTTTTCTCTTCATTTCTTTTCCCTTCTTTTTTCATTGACTACTACAAACTGTGCTCTCTGAAACACTGTTGCTCATTGTAAGTCAAGTTAAAACAACATTATCAAGAGACAAACTGAATAACAAGCTTATATGAATTTTTAAACTGCACGTTATCCGTAGAGTATGCCCATAATAACAGCACAGTTATGTTTGATAATGTATCCATTTCATTCAGCAAATCCTGGTGATCTTTTGCTTTGAATTCAATTACGTTCATAAATTAGGAATTAGCTCCATTTCATAGATGGAGTCAACATGAAAAATTCAATGCCATGGCCGAGCAAGTTCTATCTTACCACACAGAAAATGAAGCTAGCTACAGTGAAGCAATAAATATTACACAAATGTAAATATTTGCCACTAAGGCTTCACTTATCTTAAGAAATTGGCGTTAATACTTCTTTCTAATGGACATTGATTTCACAAACAAATTGCTTGCATCCTCAGTCCAAAGAAAAACATGTTTTTTTAGTATTACCAACATCTGAAAACAAAACAAACCCAAAAACAGAATCAACTGCTTGTATTTCAAAATTCATTGTGCGACTTTTAAAATTGGCTGGATCTATGCGATGTTTATTTTTCAAAATAAATATATTTTCCCAACCCAAGATCCCACAAACAGGCAATCCTCAATAGTTTAGCGCACAGACTGGTCAACATCCCTCTCACAGCAGAAGAATACAAAACAGAGTACAACAAAATAATTGAAATAGCACAAAAACATGACTTTACCACATCATTAGTAGACAAAAAAGTGAACTTGGCAAAAAAGAAGCTAATAAAGGAAACCACAACCCCCTCAGCTACAGAAACTAATATGATTTTCAAAAAATTCACTTACCATCCATGGACATATGATAAATTCAAAAAAGTCTTCAAAAAACAAAACATTAAACTAGCACCAGTCAACCATTTCTCCTTAAAAAACCTAATTTGCTCAAACATCAAAAATGCCTTTCCATCTAACAAAAAAATCTGGTATGTATCAAATTGAATGCAGTGACTGTAGTCAAATTTATATTGGAAAAACCAAAAGAAATTTAGAAACAAGAGCAGAGGAAACTTTAGAAACATAAAATATAAACAATTAGAAAAATCAGCAGTTGCCACGCATTTTTGGGAAAAAAAAAACCACAACATAAATCCAGAACCAAAACTACTAAAACATACGTCAGGAAAACAAGAACTATCCACATGGGAACAAATCTTCATTTCAAAAAATAGGAACATCCCCCAGAAAGATTTGTTCAGCAAGCTCCTTGAACCGCCACCAGAGGAGACCTATGACAAAATATCGTCAACTACACCAATAAGAACAAGTCGATGGCCGGTTGAGAATAGAGGCAAAGTCTCTGAAACATGTTCCGGAAAAATTTAAAAGTAAATGTTGTTTAGTGTCATTAATTGATTCCCCTTAAATTTAATTTAAGCTCCATTTCAGTTTGTTATTATTTACATCACTTGTAAACTTTATATACAAATTGTTTGAGCTTGTACATTTGTGCTAAATCAACCTTTTATTAATAATATTTTGATCATTAATTTATCTGATATAACTTTCTTTGCTAAAGAATATAGGGCCCATTTCACTAATTTTTTTTTTTACTTTCACTACCTGTAGATCCTAGAGTAAATAACATTAAAATATATGGCAGAAACAAATTCATTAAGGGAAATTATTGAATTCAGTTTGTTTTGTATATTTAAACCTATTCATTAACTAAAAGCATTTTTATAAATCAGAGCACACATGTTGAAGATGATTCTAAAAAACTTGATAAGAAGGTAAAACTACATACCTAAGCTAGTTTTAGATTCTTCAGCTCTGCATAGTGCTTTTTTTCTAATCACATATAAATCATTTAGCTAAATATTTTTATCGATAGATTGAAAAGAGAGAAGTATATGTTATTTAAGTGTGTGTGTGTGTATTTGAATTTTATTATATTTTAGTTTAAGTTCCTATAGAATGTATTTCATGTTAGATCTTTAAATTAGTACAATGCAAAAAATTATGTAACTTAACATTAGTAATAAATTTAAATATTGCCTTATTAAATAGAGTTGCAGAATGTGTAGATTCTGATCAGAAAACTAATTTTAGATGTCAATCTGGACGATGCATACCCAAATCTTGGCAATGTGATGGAGACCAGGATTGTTCATTTGGAGAAGATGAGCCAGAGAGCTGCGGTTCATCTGAGCATCACAAATGTGATCCAAGCTACTTCAAATGTAATAATAATAAGTATGTAGAAAGAAGATTTTTATTTCAAGTTTCTATCTTTTAATTTTAAAAAAATATATTTATTATGAGCATATAAGAAAATAACTTTAAACTTCTGTTGATTGATGTTCAAACACATGCAAGCTGAGGGAATGACAGAGAGAGCCACATGAATTCCCTTTGAAAAAGTAGAACAGTATATTATAGTTGATGCCATATAAGCAGTTTAAAAATAAATAAAGAAGTACAGGATTGTTTATGATTGTTGTTGTTACAAAGCCCATTTCACAGTGCAATTGATGTTGGAACAAAATTCTTTCTTTTTATGTGTACTGTAACTTAACACACTTATGAGTGTGCACGCGAGCGCATGTTACCTAGAATGTTCTGCATTTAAAACACTTTTTTAAAAGGCAACATCATCTGTAAAACCCTTTAAACAATGTCTACCAAAGTTAGATATAAAGTAATAAAACTTGCTTTCATATTAATGAAATATTTCCTAAGATTACCAGTTTTTAGTCTCTCCTGAAGAAAATTATTTTTGCACTTGGAATGTTAGGCATTTCCATGCTTCATATTTTGTAGACCAATGGATAAATCTGTCAGCATGTTTAATTTCTAAGATAAGGTAAATTAATGGCACAAATATTGCATGTTGTACACATTGATTTTCATATGTTTTTAAAAAGATTGTATTATAGCAGCCTCTCAAATATAATTATTAATTTAACAGTTATAAAATGTTTTATACTCTCTTAGATGCATTCCTGGACGATGGCGCTGTGATTATGACAATGATTGTGGTGATCATTCGGATGAAGAAGGTTGCATGCCACGTGAATGCTCAGAATCTGAATTCCGTTGCTCTGATGGTCGATGTATTCGAGGAATCCATCGTTGTGATGGAGAATTCAATTGTGATGATCACAGTGATGAGCAAAATTGCAACACCACCTGTGCTACAAATGAATTTCAATGCCTTGATCCGCACTACTGCATTTACATGTAAGTTATCAATATAAGTGGCATGCAATAAATTACCAATAATTATTCTGTTGTTTAAGCACTATGATACAATGAAGCACAAAATTAATACAATTTTGAGTCGAACTAATACTCAATGCTCCATTTATTGCTAGTATTTACCTAGAACGCGTTTCGTTAGGATCTTCCTAACATCATCAGCTGTTGTCGACTAATGGATGCCAGTTCAGTGAACTCCTCGGAGGTGATAGGTGCGTCTCTGTCGGTATCTTGATGAACTTGAAATTGGGGTTGTCTTCAAAGGTAGTATCGAAATTAAACAATTTACTTTCATATTTCTTTATCAAGATTTTTTCCCACGTGGTTAATGCAGCTGGACCTTGGACACTTTAGTAAGTGAATTTCTCGTTCTATGTCATGATTTTCCTTCCAAAAATGGTACGCTACCGCCGATTTATCTATTTCTTTATTCCTTATGTTCCTAAAGTGCTCTTTAAGCCTAATGTTCACGTTCCTTTTTGTTTTTCCAATGTAGAATTTGTCACAGTCCTTGCAATTTATCCGGTACACTCCTGATTTTCTGCCTGTGGGTATCTCCTTTGTATTATGTGATTTCAAAAGGTGTTGTACACTAAATTTGTTCTGTGGGGCCAAAGTAATATTGTGTTCTTTGAAAACTTTTTGGAAAAGGTGTGTAGCTCTGGGATGATACGTAAATTTTCTGTATGAGGTTTCATTGCTAATTGGGGAGAGAGTAGTTACTTGTTTGCATCTTAGTTGTCTTTTGAATTTATCTATTTTCTTGTTGACCAATTCAGCACTGTATCCATTGTATTCTGCAATGTGAATGATGTTATTGTACTCTTTGTTATATTCTATCTTGTTTAAAGGTACATTAACCAGCCTGTGATACAGTGCTGAATTGGTCAACAAGAAAATAGATAAATTCAAAAGACAACTAAGATGCAAACAAGTAACTACTCTCTCCCCAATTAGCAATGAAACCTCATACAGAAAATTTACGTATCATCCCAGAGCTACACACCTTTTCCAAAAAGTTTTCAAAGAACACAATATTACTTTGGCCCCACAGAACAAATTTAGTGTACAACACCTTTTGAAATCAGATAATACAAAGGAGATACCCACAGGCAGAAAATCAGGAGTGTACCGGATAAATTGCAAGGACTGTGACAAATTCTACATTGGAAAAACAAAAAGGAACGTGAACATTAGGCTTAAAGAGCACTTTAGGAACATAAGGAATAAAGAAATAGATAAATCGGCGGTAGCGTACCATTTTTGGAAGGAAAATCATGACATAGAACGAGAAATTCACTTACTAAAAAGTGTCCAAGGTTCAGCTGCATTAACCACGTGGGAAAAAATCTTGATAAAGAAATATGAAAGTAAATTGTTTAATTTCGATACTACCTTTGAAGACAACCCCAATTTCAAGTTCATCAAGATACCGACAGAGACGCACCTATCACCTCCGAGGAGTTCACTGAACTGGCATCCATTAGTCGACAACAGCTGATGATGTTAGGAAGATCCTAACGAAACGTGTTCTAGGTAAATACTAGCAATAAATGGAGCATTGAGTATTAGTTCGACTCAAAATTGTATTAATTACCAATAATTAATTTCATTTTATGTTTTGTGCTCACACACACACACATTATTTTGTACACTGCCTCAATAAGAGGGGTTAATCAAATCCAAATGAGACCAACAGAAACTTTTATTGATTAGATTTTAAAGGGCACTGATAACCCCACAGTTAAGCAGTTTTTCAATCATTAACAATTATAAGCAGTCACTTTTTCTTTCTTTTTTAAGTTGAAAAACTTAATTCTGAAAGCTGTTGTTGACATTCAAGCCCAAGATTTAATGAAAAAGATATTTGGTCTCTTAATAACTTTATAGAAGAAATAACTGAAATTTCTGCCATAACTACTGTAGCTACTGTAATATTGTTGTTTGACTTGCTAATTACTGTACAAACTGTAAGGATGTAGCATATTTATTGGTTATATAGAGGTTGGGATGGAAGTAAGGAGATAATGATTACTGCACAGAATAATCACACAAATGACAGAATGTTGTTGTTTTTTTAATTTACTTCCTCCAACGTTAAGTCATATCGTGCGATGACTGGAATGGGTGAAATGATGCTCAAATGAGCTCAGGATAAGGGAAAACCCCGGAAAAACCTTATTCACCCTGACCGAGATTCCAACTTGGGACCTCTTGAACGTGAGGCAGACACACTACCACCACACTACCGAGGCGGGCACACAGAATGTTCAATTGTTCCCTCCAACACACTACGTCAATTCAATACTCCTGTTCAAATTCATCAATTATAATTACTTTAGAATGCATATTGTCACCCGAACGTCGGAACTCCCTATAGAACCAGCCGGCAGTAGGGCCAGACAGGAAGCATTGAGGCCACGCCTACCCATTTGTCTCGTGTCACTAACTGAAGGGATGATTAGGAGAGTGGCGCGAGCCCTGTACCGTCTCTTCCCCCCCCCCCACCAGACGTCTCGAAACCTCGGGATAATTGTGCGTGCCGCGAACCTTCCAGAAACAGCGATCTTCCCCATATAAGGCCTGTAGTTGGCGAGTCAGTCAGTTCTTGGTGAGTAGTCATGAGGAGTGCCGAATGAGTGGACGGACTGGAAGACGGTGTACGTGTATTAGAGGAGTTGTACGTAACTGTAAGCGTGCAACGGACCTGTGACAGATGAACTGGTGAATTGTAATTGTGTGCGCTAAGTAATTCTATGTAATCGGCAAGTGTTTCAACTGTAATTTGGTGGAAATAAAGATCATTTTGAGTTTGTACAATTGGACTTCTAATTTCACGAACCCACAAAGTTACAATATTTTATATTGCAGTCAATCCTAATTCTAGTTTCAGCTTATAAAAGGACTTTTACACAAATGTTTGGTCAGTATATCAAATATTTGTTTCTTTGACTCATTATATTCTGTATTAATTATACCTTTATTATGCAAACCTACTACAGAATAATACTTAACATTGATATGTTTCTCTTTGGCATGATCTGCCTTTTCCAACAATTTAACACAAGATATTCCTATACACCTTATCTATATATGAGAGTTTCAGCATTTATATCTAGAATTGTTATATTTTCCATTCAGATGAATTCTTAATATAAAAATTATTTGTGGTTGGTTTATTGACACTCGTCACTTACTTTTTCATATATTTATGAGAGACTAGTTTCAAAGGCCCTGGCCTCCATTTTCAATCTCTTCCCAACTGGCAACTGTTAGGACAGTTGCCAGTTGGGAAGAGATTGAAAATGGAGGCCAGGGCCTTTGAAACTAGTCTCTCATAAATATATGAAAAAGTAAGTGACGAGTGTCAATAAACCAACCACAAATAATTTTTATATTAATTTTGACGTCACTGTTACTAAATTCCTCCAAACACACATCAGATGAATTCTGTTACACAGCTATTTGATATCGTGTACTCAGGTTCTGCAGAAGAAATTGCTAGTGCCAGTTGCAGTTACTTTTAGTCATCCAAGAAATATCCTGCTGTAGATTTTCTGTCTATGTCTCCTACTCAATCTAAATCTGTATATCCAACATTTTGCATGGTATTTCTGTCTTTTGGAAACAATCAAAATTGAGATTTGCATGTATGTGAGTATTCTTTTCAAACCTTTCCTTTGCAATTTATTTGCATTTATTTGCTACTATAAAAATTCACTTTTGTTAAATTTAAAGGGAGTAATGACACTAAACAACACTTACTTTTAAATTTCCCGAAATATATAGAATAAAAAGAAGTATTTCAGAAAGTGGAGTGCCATTGTTACTCTGTCAACCACAGAACTGATGATAGGGAAGAGGTTCCCAGAAACTAGTCTTCATCAAAAAACTTGTAAGTGGAGAAAAGTATATACAAGGTTGACTCACTTGCCTAATTTTAGTTCCCGAGATATGTTTCAGAGGCTATTTCCTCCATTGTCAACCGGATATCGACTGGTTCTCAGTGGTGTAGCTGGCGATGTTTTGTCGTAGGAACTTGCTGAACAAATCTTTCTGGAGGATGTTGAATTTGAATACTTTGTTTCTATTTTTTGAAATGAATATTTGTTCCCATGTGGACAGTTCTTGTTTACCTGTTGTGTGTTTAAGTAGTTTTGGTTCTGGATTTATGTTGTGATTTTTTTTTTTTTTTTCACCAAAAATGCATGTCAACTGCTGATTTTTCTAATTGTTTGTATTTTATGTTCCTAAAGTGTTCCTTGGCTCTTGTTTCTAAATTTCTTTTGGTTTCTCCAATATAAATTTGACTTCAGTCACAGCATTGAATTTGATATGTACCAAATTTTTTCTTAGATGGAATGGCATCTTTGGTGTTTGGTTCCATTTTGCACCTCCTTCATTTCACCTGCACAGAAAATGTAAATGATAAACTACACAAAATTAGACCAGCTTTTTATTACGTTATTTCAAAATTCAAAGAAAATTATGTGAAAATTATTATATCACTGTTGATGAAAACCTGATACTTTGGAAAGGCTGCTTAGGTTGGAAACAATACACCAAAACAAAGAGGGCCAGATTTGGCTTAAAGAGTTTTGATGTATGTGAAAGTAAAACAGGATATCTTTACAATAGCTGCATATACACTGGCCAAGGGATTGATAACACTGGAGGCCCAAATGACCTTGTTGTCGACGGGCCCCTAAACACCACACACTCACTTGATAACACTGGAGATAAAGATTTCGGGTTATTTGGTTAAATAGTAATGCCCCTGATGGAACCTGTACTTGATAGGGTAGGACTATATATTTAGATAATAATTGATATAGTTCCCCTAAATTATTCATAGCCTTTCACAAAAGAAAAACAAATGCATTTTGTCTTGGTTTGCCAAAAGATGTGAATACGAAGGCCTTAAGGAGAGGAGAAATGCAGGTGTGTCGGCTCCCACCCTTGACCTACGTTGCTTGGCAAGACATGATGGTAGCTACAGCATTATCCAATTACAGCTCTAAGATTCTGATGACTGATACTGGAAGCATTGATGCTCGTAACAAAATGTCAATTTTGAAGCCCTATATTATCCAGGAATACAATATGCATATGGGTGGTGTGGATCTAGTAGATCAGGTATTTCACACATATCCCTCTTTGCAAAAAACAATCAAATGGTAGAAAAAGCTACATTTACACCAGCTGGATATAACCATATACAATTGTTTAGTAATTTGGAGAACTCTAAACCCACGCAAGATAATGACCTACCTGAATTTCCGCATATCAATAGCTCACAGCCTAATCGAGCACTGTAAAATTCAGAGACCTCTCCATACTGGGGGTAAGAAATCCACCACCCCAGCATCCAGGAAAACATTCTCCTAAAGGGATATCACCCATAACAAAAAAAAGTCACATCCTTTTAGAAAATATCTGGTGTGCGGCAAGAAAGGTGTCTGAAAGGAAACTAATACAATTTGCCATGAATCTGGAGATGTGCCCTTGTGTGTTTATCCCTGTTTTGAGGTGTACCATTCAAGAAGAAACATTTAAAGTTAAGCTTTCTCTTCTTATAGAATTTATTTAAATTTATTGTAAAACATAAAGTTTAAAATAATTAGCGTTACATAAGAATTAAATGCATATATGCACAGGATATCTATACATGTCCATATTGGTGAAAGGGTTAAAGATTGTACTTTATTTTAAAATCACAATAAATGTTGCGACTGATTAGGGTTACTACAATCAAAAGTCTGGAAGTCTGGTTTGCAGAAACTTAGAACACTTTTATTGCAGTAAAAAATACGTGGAATTGACAATCGGCTGTCTTCAAGGTTGACTCGGTGCTCCGCCGCACGTAAACAAATGAAAGAAATTACTGTGGTACACTTCAAATGTCCACTGTCGCAATAACCATCACACAGCTGCCGCTCTAACACTTTGCGGGGTTTTTATACCCCCAGCCATTGTTTCTAGAAAGCCGCAGATCTTTCAATAACATTCGCAGTGGCAACAGAAAAACAGGACATTCCGGAGCCTCTCTCTGTCTCTTTCTTTCTCTTGGCAAGCGTCCAGCTCTCCTGGCGGCATATTCTTTTATCTCGAGAAGGCTTATGATACGTGTTGGCATGCAGATCTATTACGCACCTTGCACAGCTGAAATATACGTGGGCCCCTACTGGTATTCCTTCGGGAGCTCATGAGCAACCTCGTTTTCAGAGTAGGGGTTGGCTCAGTCTTTTGGAAACTTTTTGTCCAAGAGAACGGTGTTCCTCGAGGGGTTTCGTCGTGCTTGTTCGTAGACGACTTCACCATCCACTGCTCTTCTCGATGTACTCCATTTGTGGAGCACCGTTTACAGCAATGTTTAGACAATCTTCACAATTGGAATACTATGAAAGGACTTCGGTTCTCCATGGAGAAAACAGTCTGCATCGACTTCTGGCGACATAGGAGTCGACCACCACTTTCATTCCGAATGGGTCTTACCATTTGCAGATGAAACGAGATTCCTTGAACTGATTTTTTATAGAAAGCATAGCTGGTCATCGCCTATAGCACAGCTGAAAGAACGGTGTGAGCGTTCTCTTAATATCTTGCGGTTACTTAGTGGGAAATCGTGGGGAGCGGATCGCGTAGTGTTGCTTGGTTTGTATCGCATGCTGATCCGATCCAAGCTAGCCTATGGGTGCATCGTTTCTTCTTCAGCTCGTCCATCTGTGCTGAAGAAATCAGACATGTTTTTAACTCTGGCCTTTGTTTAGATTTTGGGGCATTTCCAAGTAGCCCAGTTGTGAGCCTCTATTTCGCAACAGCACAACCTCCTCTCGAATATCGGTGGGACGTTTTGCTGGGCAATTACGACTGTGGGTTAAATAGTATGCCTTCGCATCCAACGTTTGCACCCCTTTTTGACTCCTTAATTGACGTACGTTATAGGAACATTCGTCTAAGTCCAAAGCCGCTAGGTTTTGGTTTCCGGGAGCTTCTTAGAAGCATGCACTTGAATTGCCTAGGATGTTTCCTAAGGGCGAAAGAGTATATCCTCCTTGGTTGCGTACAGCACCTCATATAGATCTTGGAATGACGATGCACAGGAAGTCTACGATGTCCAGGTGTAGTATCTGCAGTCCCTTCTTAGAATTTGTATCAGGTTCTAAAGACCGTACTTTAGTTTATACAGACAGATCTAAAAGCTCTGCCGGTGTTTTTTTTTTTGTAATTTACATCCTCCAACGTTAAGTCATATCGGACGATGAATTGAATGAATGAAATTATGCTCAAATGAGTCCGAGGTCCATGGAGCTTAGAGTTACCCGACATCCGTCTTACAGGATAAAGGAAAACCCCAGAAAAACCTTATCCAGGTAACTCACCCTGACCGAGATTCGAACTCGGGACCTCTTGAACATGAGGCAGACATTCTACTACCACGCTACCAAGGTGGGTGCTGCCGGTGTTGGATGTGCGTATGTCCATGGAGCAGAACGCTATACATTCGTTTTTCATGGCAGCCTTCTATCTATAGTGCGAAGCTCTATGCAATATACCGAGCCATTTTACACGTTCGCCGAAGACATTTGGTTGATGGTGTAGGTGATTATTCCCTTCGCGCACTTCAGAGCCTTCATGAGTTGTACTACCACCATCCTATTGTACAGCGTATCCAGGATGCCCTCTACATTTTACATGCCTCTGGCATTAGCATGGTGTGTGCATGGATTGCAGAGGAATGTACTGGCAGATTCGGCAGCTAAGGTGGCAACCATGGAGCCCAGTGTTAACATCCCTTTTGTCACCATAGAATAGTTAAGGCTTGTTGTGCGTGAAGCGGCACTGTCATGCTGGCGCGATAAGCAGTCTGCTCTTCGTGGAAACAAGCTGAGAATGGTGAAAGAGCTTCCAGTTAACTGGACAACCTACTGTCGCTTATCTCGTCGGGAGGAAATTAGGTTGGCTTGGTTGCAGTATTGTGTACTGCTACTTCTCACATAGCCACCTTTTCAAGAAGGACCCTGTTCCTGTTTGTCCGCTGCATATTCGGGCTCTTTCGGTTCGTCATGTGCTGCTAGTGTTTTCACCTAGCATACCTTCGGGAGTGTCTGCAGCTGCCGGACAACCTGTCAGAGATCCTGGCAGACTTCGGTGGAGAAGGTTCTACGCTACATCATGAGAGTTAATTGTAAGATCTAGAGTTTTTGTTTTTTTATTGTTTGTATGTTACTTTTTTATATAGTCTTTCTCTGACTTTTGCCATTGTTGTTTGTTATAGTTATCTCTGTTTTATATTTATATTTAATATTGTAGTCTTTCCATAGTTGCTTAAAGTTCCTGTTGTCTGTATATTAATCTGTTTTTATTATTTATCTCCTATTCATTCTGTGTTTTTATTTTATTTTTAAATATTTATTTGTAATAGATATATTTCTAATTCCTTTCTTGGAAGTATTGAAAACAGTGTTGTTATAATAAATTAAATTTATTATTAAATTATTAAATTTAAAAATAATTTAAGACCTATTTCTACTTGCTGGCTAGGTTTATACATTGCTTTTGCCATGTTCATTTTTAAAGTGTAGTTGACCTTGTAGTTGAGCACCCATAAACACATATCGTCATGAATACTTGCCATATCTGATTAGCCTCTCCCGAAATTATTTTTGCTTCATTTTCATGTGCTCTTTCCCTCCCCCATTTTTCTTCTTTTGACTCAACCAGCATTTTAAATGCCTCATTAAGTTGCATCAATCTTCCCACTCTGCCCTTCCATTAACTTCCCTCTACCTTATTACTGCCCTTCTAACCAAATTCCTCATATTTCTACATTCCTGATAGAACAAATCATTAATCATGTTCCCATTCCAGCTTATCCTTCTCATATTCCTTCCTACCCATTTTAATACAAATGTATAAATATCTAGTGCCTCCATTATACTGCCCTTATTTACCATATAATCCATCTGTATCATACATAAATTTACCACTTTAGACCCAAACACCTCATAAAACTCTTCCTCCTCATTTATCCACTTATAATGCTCCATTTTCACCACCCAATTATTAGGTTCCTTGTTAGACACTTCATATTTCTCTATCTCAGTAAACATAGCTATTTCCACTTGAAAATTGCATACTGTTACCATACACATTTAATACCTTAAAAATAGCTATCTTAAATGCTAACTCTTCACTACACGAGCATAATCTACAACACTCTGTCCTGAACCACTTACATAGGTAAATTCACCAGCCTTATGTTCCCCCAAACACTCATTCAATATGACACAATTTGTGTTTTCACAGAATTCTATCAACTTCAGTCCTCCCTCATTTATTACTTTATCTTTGCTGATTCTATTATATAATATATCGTCTTGTCCTACCAAATCATCCTCCCTTGGGTAAAGTCAAAGCAAAACCAAAGTAAAGCTAAAGTGAGGCCAGAGTGGAGCTTGAGCAGAGCCAGGCCAAAGCCAGAGCAAAACCAAAGTAAAGCCAAGACAAAGCCAGAGTGGAGCCAGAGCAATGCCAGAGTAAACCTGGAGAAAGCACAAGGAAATCCAGAGCAAAGCCAGAGTGGAGCCAGAGTGGGACCGGAGTGGTGGCCAGAGCCTAGCCATAGCAAAGCCAGAGCCAGGGTTGTTACAGAATGAAGTTAGTGTGAGGCCAGAGCGAAGCCAGAGCAGGACAAAAGAGCCTAACTAGAGCCTAACTAGAGCCAAGCGAGAGCCAAGTTAGAGTGAAGTTAAAGGGAGGCTCAGTGTTACCAGAGCCAAACCAGAGTAGGACCGTACTGGTGACCAGAGCCTAGCCAGAGCGAAGCTAGAGCCGAGCCAGAGCTAAGTTACAGAATGAAGTTAGAGTGAGGGCAGAACGAAACCAGAACGGGAGGTGGGCCGGAACTTAGCCAGAGCGAAGCCATTGCCAAGTTAGAGTGAAGTTAAAGTGAGGTTAGGGTAAAGCCAGAGCGAAGCTAGAGCCAAACCAGAGTGGGACCGGAGTGGTGACTGGAGCCTAGCCAGAGCCAAGTTAGAGTTAAGTTACAGAATGAAGTTAGTGTGAGACCAGAGCAAAGCCAGAGCTAGAACCGAGTGGGGCCAGAACCTAGCCAGAGCCACGTTAGAGTGAAGTTAGAGTGAAGGCAGAGCAAAGCCAGAGTCCAGCCAGAGTGGGACCGGAGTGGTGACTGGAGCCAAGCCATAGATAAGTTACAGAATGAATTTAGAGTGAGGCCAGAGCGAAGCCAAAGCTGGACCAGAGGTGGGCCGCAACCTAGCCAGAGCCAAGCCATTACCAAGCTAGAGTGAATTTAGAATGAGGTTAGAGTAAAGCCTGAGCATGACGGGAAGAAGGGCCGGAGCCTAGTCAGAGCCAAGTTAAAGTGAATTTAGAGTGTAGTTATAGTGAAGCTGGATAGATGCCAGAGCGGAACCAGAGCAAGGCCAAAGCAAAGTCAAAGCATAGCCAGAGCAGAGCCAGAGCAAAGCCAAAGCAATGCCAAAGCCAGAGCAAAGCCAAAGCAAAGCCAAAGCGGAGCCAGAGCAAAGCCAAAGAAATGTTAAGGTAAAGTCAAAGGGAAGATATAGTAAAATAAAATACAGTTTTTGAAAGGGCGCTGATGATCATGGAGTCTAGCATTCTTAAATGTAAATCATCATCATCAGAAATTCACTCATATTCTCCTTTATCTCTTTTTCCACTTCCCGGAGGAGAAAGGGATTTTAAAAATCAAACTTTTTGGAGGGTTATACTTTATTCCTATCCATAACTCACATTCCTTTACAAAAAACCAAATCACCTCATCTGTCTTACAGTTTCTCACTTTAATTTTGCTTATTAAATCATTTCTTATAAATGCCCCCATGCGTCCCAACAAACTTCCCTTTCTATTCCTTCTCTTTCCTGATTTACTAATAAATGTGAAACCTGGCACATCCACTTGCAATGAGGCATCCACCCACGTTTCAACAACAACCAAAATCTGGATGTTTTACATTATGCTTTTATAATGTAACCAGATTTCTATGGTGAGGATGGGATGCACATTGATTATTTCGAAGCCCCAGGTCGGTAAGCCATATGTAACAGGGTTACTTCTTTGTAGTTTGAATTGCTTTTTGATTATTGTGTCTGCTTAAATAAGAGTCATGAGATCTCTTGTTTTTAAGGGTGGTTACGAGTGAAAGAATTAAAATTTGGATAAGTCCAATTTCATAATATATAATTTAATTGTATAATCTGGATTATATTTTACTCAAACTTTCTTTCTAGTCAATCATTGCAGGTTACCTCCAGCATATCAATAAATCCTTACTTCCTCAATAAATAGTTTCCGTTAATTACATAAAATCACTCACTCCTACACGTCCATTCTTCACTATCAAAACTTTTATCTTCCCTGCATCGTCTTTCCACCATGAAGATTATTGATTTTCTGTTACTCTCAAAACTTTTATCTTCTCCGCGTCATTTTTTCCTTCAGAAGCAAGATTATTCATTTTTCTCTCTATAGCAACAATTCCTCCTTTTTTTTTTTAATATAAGAACGTTATTACATGGCCCACTAAATTTTCTTCTAGAATCTCACGTCCACATACTCAACACAAACTTTGTAGTACTTTTAAACATTTTTCCCAAATTCCAAATAACACCACCAAGCAAATGAACAAAACTCATTTTCAAGGCAAAACAAAAATGGCCGTTAAAATAGTATCCGATCCTATTAATATCCTACTATTGTGGCACATCCTATTGTGAACCCGCCATAAATCAGAAATCCTTTAGCTTTCTTTGAATTCTAAGAACAGCACCAGTTTTCCCACTTTCCACTTTCTCCATTTCTTTTCTTCCTCCCTGCCTGCTCACAACTTTATTCACTTTCTTATTTCTGAGAAACTCCCGCACTATGTTGAAACAATGCTTGGCGAGCAAACAGAGTCGATGTCCTTTCCTCTGTCATGATGCGCGAGCTGCCTGGCTTGTTGCATCATCTCACCGTCAGCTGGAATTCAACTCGGTGACATCACTAGCTGAGCTGGTTGTTGACCTTGGTCACTCTGCCTTCCCTTAATGGAGCATGTACTCCATTATGTGACTTGGCACTTCCTTAGCATAGCCAACTCTTGTACTGACCGCTGCCACCATGTCCCTTCGCACATCGTTTGACATTCTCAAAATTTGCCAACTCATTTCCTTCTCTCTCACTTGATTGTCCCTTTTCCGCTTTTCCTAACACACACTGGTCTTCCGTCTATCCAAAGCTGGAAATTTCAGATATATGCTTGCCTACCCTCTGCCCTGGCCCTTTTCATTTGCTGCACTAGTTGGAACTTGAGTCTTCGCTGCTCCTCAGACAAATCCCTGTTGATACAAATCTATGTCCCTATTAATAATTTAGGTCAGCTCAGCACTTTGTTGACCATTTGCATCGTAGTAAATCTGGCGATAATTAACCTTCGTCCTCCCCATCTCCCAGTGCGATATGCGTCCACGATTTCCCATCCATACGCTTTCATTCCTAAGTTCATTTCTAAAACTTTTGTTACTTCTTGAACTGGCCAGATCCTTATTCTTTCCTCTATTCCAGTGAAGACAAGGTTTATTTTCGTAGATGCCTCCTCCAGCTTGTTTATTCTGGTTCTGAAAGATCCCATTTCTGTATTCATTCCATAGATTTCCTGTCTGATTTCCTTCGTAGCTGCATTCATTTTGTTCCCTAAATGTCTGTCATTCCTTCCATCATTCCAATTAGCTTCTCCAGTGCGATTTGGCCCTCCATAGGTCCTGGGTTCAGTTCAATGCCACCTATTACCAGTATTGTCAGGATGACACTCATCATTATTATTAAGTTTTTAATCACCTCCAGATTTCCAGACACTTTCTTTTCCTTTAATCTTCTGCTGCCGAATAGGCCTATTCTGACCCTATATGTTCCTATATCTACTCCCATTAGTACTTAAGTCCTTGTTTCTCTAAGATACTGGAGCTCTGTTAAACACAACCTTCCTCTTCTGTTGCTGGCTCAGCACTCCATAAAGAGTATGTATGTTATTAATTACTATTTCAAGTAATAGTTTAGCAAGCTTACCCAGGATGATTACACACTACATGGAAAACCAAAGTACTCATGCTGCTCCCTAAACTAATTTTTGTCTTTGGTTGTATGGGTGCATTTGTACATGCATGTGAGCTTGCCCCATGGCTTACTGGATTGACTTTATGCCTACAAACATAATTGTTTGGCTGATGTTTGTGTTATAACTCATAAAGTTGCCACATGCATTATGTACATACATATGTAATGTAAATATCTATCCTAGAATTCAATTAAAAGCTCTCTTATTTTAACTTTGATGACAGAGATTGGAGATGTGATGGTGACACAGATTGTAGTGATGGATCAGATGAAGCTAATTGCAATGAGTCCTGTCCAGATAACCAGTTTACATGCCAAAACAAACAGTGCATTAGCCCCTCATGGCGATGTGATGGGGATGATGACTGTGGAGATAGTTCAGATGAAATGCAATGTGAAACATTAGCCTGTCACCCTGGGCGGCATAGGTAAGTTACATATAGTATTAAATGAATTAACATGAACTATTTTTGTAGTGATTCTTGAAAAACTAAATTAATAATGGAACTGTTAAAAAGAGATCTAACCTTTCATCATTTTGGAAATTACCAGCTGTTCAAATTTCTTTGTTTCAGATGCAAAAACCACATCTGTATTCTGCCATTGAATATATGTGATGGAGTGAATGACTGTGGAGATGGTTCAGATGAAGATCCCGAAGTTTGTAAGTTTTGACTTGTCTTATACTAAAGGGAAGGATATCAGAGCGAAAGATAAGATTAAATAAACAGAAATAATGCTTGGTTTAAAAGCTAAGTGAATGCTAAAACTATCTGTTATCTGTTCATATACAATACAGTGGAAACTGATAGATTACTAATTGTAACAGATGTGTCTATGATACTGAAACATATTCAGTAAGCTGATTTCTGCAATTACCTTTCATAACTAAAGGCTGTTTCACAACTTCAAGAACATAACTAAATGGAAACAAGAATGGTAAGTGTAGCAAAATGCGAGATATTGGTTCACTATAGTTTGGTAATGATAATGAGAAGGCACATTGATGATCATATCTACCACGAAGCACATTGGGGTTTTGCATATTGGGGTTTCAATTGTTTGAATTAACCAGTGATATTTTCTCACCTCCTTTCAATTCAGCCAATGTAATATAGGTTAGTTGGCCCCCCAGGGGCCTACTGTGGCAGGTATGGGATTCGTGATCCCGGGGTTCCGAGCCAAATCCCTCGATTGAGTGCCTCTGAGTGGTGAGAGAGCTAATGCCAAATGCCCAAACAAGGTCCACATCCGTGTTTGACCCTAACCTCCGTGAACACAAGTCTGATGGATACCTAGCATGGCAAGCAGAGGGGTGACTGTGTAATACAAAAGTCCCAGCTCCTGGTTATCAGGTAGGACTGTGTTCATATCTGCTGATAAAGGTCAGTGCCGGGAGGGGCCATTGCATAAGCTGAAGCATTCCTGAAGGCGATCTGGTCCCTCTGTCTTAGCACTGGGAGGTGTGACCCTGATGATGATGATGATGATGATGATGACGATGACGATGACGACGACGATGACAATGATGATGATGATGATTTTGGATATAGGGGCACTCAACTGCTTGGTCATCAGCGCCCTTACAAAAACTAATTCATGGCAATAGCCAGATATAAATTATTCAAAATTTAAAAAACATATCAAAACAAAATGACTATAAAATAAATAAGCACAAATAGGTAAAAACAATTCAAAAACTATAAGTACCAATAAAATTCCAAAAGGCATAAAAAATACCACCTTTTATATCAACTTGCCATGATAAGAGCTACCTGCCCAGAGGTGGTCGAACCAATTTGTTCCGTTTCTTAGGGGCAGGCCTAACACTTTCAGCAGGTTTTTCCTGCCTTTTCCTCACTGTCGTTTGGGCAGTGAGGACAGGATTCACCCGCTCCACATCCTCAATGGAGGAGGATGGTTTCGAATCCAGTCCCTCGACAGGATCGGAAACTGCGACCGGCAAAGATGAAAGTTGCCAATCGGCGTCCTCTCCAGATGATTCCTCAGATGTTGTGGACAGAGATGTTCGCGGACTTTTGCGCTGGCTAGCTCTCCTTTCACTGGTCTTACTATTTTTCTTGAGGAAGTCCGTTCTGTCATAAGAGGTCTTAAATTTCCTTATATACTACCGGTTCACATGTTCTTGAAGTGGATGCTTTCGGCGGTGACTTGGCTGAATCCTTCTTCTTAGTACTGGACTTGGTCGGGGTGCTCACTGTTGTTTGTGCTGGTGTTTGTTGCTTTGGCTGTGATCTTGGTGTAATTAATCTTTCAGATATTACTTCCCCCTTTATTTCGCTGGTTTGTGTTGCGATTTCACGTCTAGGTACCGGCTTAGCTGCAACTGCACTATAAGTAACAGTCCTAGGTACAGAAGGCTGATGATTTCGCAAGAGTTTCTGGGCTTCCACGAAGGACACCCTCTCTCTTACCCTGATCTCTTGGATCGCCTTTACCTCCATAAAATGGGTACATTCTCTGGAGTTTGCCGAGTGATTACCCTGCAGTTAACACACTTTGCGGGTGAAGTGCATGCATTGTCATGCTTGACTTCCCTGCAGTCAATGCAAGTGGCAACTCCATTACGAGAATCACTTGTGTGGCCAAACAAGTGGATTTGTTTATAACACCTCAGTGGATTTGGTATATACGGCCTCACCTCAATAGCTTCATACCCTGCCTTAATCCTTTTCGGGAGTTCTACCCGATCAAAGGTAAGAAACAGGGTACGAGTGGGCACTAGTTCACCTTGTTCTTTGCAGTGAACTCGATATACACTTGTCACACCTTGTTCCACCAAGTTTTCCTGAATCTCCTCATTGGACATACCATCCAATGCGCTGATGTTTACAACACCACGCAAGGAGTTCAGAATCCTATGCAATTCAACGCACACCGGATAGCTCGCAAGCATATTGGCTTTCAAGATTTTAGCAGACTGTGTCGAAGAAACTGCTTCGACCAGGAGTGTGCCATTGCGAGATCTAGTACATGCCTTCACAGAACCAGCAATACTATCTAAGCCCTTCTGAATAACGGACGGGTTCACGGTACTAAACTTCCGACCTTCCTCAGTTCTATAAATAACTAAGTAGCGAGGACCATAAGACTCGACTACTTCTTTTCCACTTTTGTTAAAATTTGAGTTTGCCATAATAAATGGATTAGGATTCATCCCCCAGTGCTCCCTACCCACCAGAGAGCCCAACAAGGGGTCATCCCACTGGGATGACAGGGCTACACAGGGGATATAGCAAGCTCGCCGTCCCACTCACCCTGGAGTTTGGTACAATACCTAGTCCTGGCCGATTGATTAGGGGTGGGTTAGTCCCTAACCTCCCGTTTAGGCGAAGCAGAAACCAAAGTATTGTATTAGAAATGGGCACCCTCTCCGAATTCAGAAGATCACTGGAATGAGCTCAGATGTCCATCCCTCAACCACCAGGACAAACCTTTCCAGCGACATGGGTCTCCACGCACGGCCTACATGTGGGTGGGCCTGTTGACTGTCTCCCTCAACCACAAAGAGGATCCCACACGAGGGAGACTGTTGGCTCGGGACCCCGGGTGCGCCAAACCCGTACCTACCGAAGTAGGCCCCTGGGGGGGTGTGACCCTGAGGTGAATATGGTCCAGGCCAAGACTCTCACCTAAGCCGGGGTGGCGCCCAGGATGTGAGCCTGCCATCAGAGAAGTTTGCAATGGTGGAGGATAATGTCGCTATAAGTTTGAACAAAAATATTAACAAAACAGTTAAGAACAGTGTAAAGGTGGTAGTTGAGTGTGATACTTGCTACTTAGTGATTAAAAGAACAGAGGAAGGTACGAATTTTTCAACTGTTGATCCGTTTTTAATACAGAAGGGTCTCGACAATATATCTGGTCCAGTTAAGTTTTGTACTAAATCAAGAAATGGCACACTCCTGGTGGAAGCAATTTCAACATCCCAGGCAGCTGAGATACAGAGAGCTAGGCAGTTATCCTGTAAAGGTTGAGTTGTATAGGATCCTGAATTGCTCGTGCAGTGTCATAAATACTAGTGCATTGGATGGTATGTCCAACGAGGATATTCAGGAGATTCTTCAGGAACAATGCTTAACAGCAGTATATCGTGTACAATGGAGAGAGCAAGGGGAAGTGGTCCCTACTCATACCATGTTTCTGACCTTTGATTGGGCAGAGTATGAAGTAATTGAGGTTAGACCATATATTCCTAACCCCCTGAGATGCTGTAAGTGTCGGTGGTTCGATCGCACCAGTGACTTCATTAACGAATTACCTACATGTGTCAGCTGTGGAGGTGTCTTGCATGAAAATGCATGTACACCACCTCCAGCATGCAATAACTGTAGCGGTGAACATCCATCCAGTTCATGAGAATGTCCCTGTTATATTGAGATCCGTATTAAAGTGAAGGTATCCTTCTCGGAAGCCTGGAAACTTGTTCCTATTCACAAGCCCTCTGTAACGAGTTCCCTTACTACAGCTTTGTCGCATCTACCTCATCACTAAAATGGGAAACTGGTACTCAAACATGCGATATGAAGGGGTCAACCATATCAGAGAAAGTCCTAGTGCCTAGAACACCACTAAAGGAATTGCCAACAACATGTCCACACCACCTATGGCTACTGCAAATAAGAATACCTAATTTAAGACACCTGACAAACCATCAACGTCCAGCAACAAGACCAAATTGCCTGTAATATAACCAAGTACCAGAAATAAAGTTCAAAGCCCAATATGATAGAGCTGCCTTTCTGAAGGAAAATGCAAAGTCTGCTCCCGAGAAGGCCAAGGGAAAAAGGAGCCCAACGACCATCGCTTCCGATATCATCTTTGGAGGCATCATCTGAAGAGGACTCAGACCGGCGACATTCATCCTCGTTGATTGTAGTTTCCAGGTGGTTCAAGCCTCTCGTACTGAAAGTTCAGAAGGGAAATAATCCTCCTCCATAGAAGATATGGAGCAGGAAGATCCTGAACTTGCTGCCAGAATGGCAGTGAAGAAAATGTAGGATAAACCTGCTGAAACGAGTGTTAGAAAAAGTGCAAACTCCACCGCTCAAATCTACGTAATGTGCATATACATTTGACATCTTTTCCCATTATTGTTGCCATGTCTATCCTACAATGGAACATACGAGGTTTAAGAGCACATCGACCAGAGCTCGAACTTTTGCTCAACATTCACGACCCCTTGTGGGTATCCTTACAAGAGACTAAGCTAAGACCAAAGACAATTTTAAAATCAGACGTTACATACCACTAAGGTGTGATATTTAAAAAGAAGAGGGCATTCCTGCTCACGGGGACACTATGATGCTCCTCAGGAATTATTATATATTTGTAGATCCTATAGAGTTGTACTCTTGACACTCAGTCTGTGGCAGTAAGAATTAAACTGCCATCAATCGAGTTTTATATTTGCAATGTATATCTATCTCCATCTGATGACCTCTTGTTAACTGACCTAGAAGAACTGGTTTCCCAACTATCAACACCATTTCTCTTAGTGGGAGACTTAAATGCCCATCACCCCATTTAGGACTCAAATCAGGCATGTTCAAGAAGTAATCTCATTGCAGAATTCATTAACAGCAATAATAGCACGCCTTCAAGCATGAATAGCAACTCGGCAATCATCTGTCCACCATACCGCCTACGGTGCCGTATGTAGTAAAAGCGGGCATTAAACACTACACACACACACACATCTGTCCACCATGGGACAGGAAATGGACGGGCATGCGTTGTCGATCACGGAATGGATTGTTCTGTAGCAGAAAGAATCATCCCTGTGAGATGCTGAACAAGATTGTTCAGAGTCGTGATAGTTATAGTTGAAGTCAGCCAACTGATTATAAAGGTTCCAGTTGGTATGATCAAAGCGCCAGCTGAGCAGACGTGCGGCGCACAAATTTTATGCAAAGAGACCGATACGACATGGAAACTGGTCTCTAGAATGTTGGTCAAACATGATATTCCATTGTAGGGAAACTACTTACTATGGTGAACATACTGTCAAATCAATATGTGAAAAAGTGTTGAATGCATCAGAAAGGAACGTGGGTTTTCCGGTATTCAGGAGAACCAGTTTCTTGCTGTCTGTGTAATTTGCAATTATTTCGCCTTTTCCACAAGCTCGAGTTGAGCCCCACTGACTATAATAAGAAGTCACCCACCAACAGAAATGTTGTTGGTAGCTGGGAGACCAGATGTTGTAAATCAGTAAGTGAAAGGTCATCGGAATGTGGTAGATAAATATTGCAAATAGCGAACTGTATGGATGGAAGTTGAATGCTTAAAGCAACTGACAGTATGTCAGACTAAAGGTATAAATTGTATAAATAATGTCATCTCAGGTGCAACGTCACACCTTAGTGGGGTATATCCTCTGATTTTAAAAGCATGCTGGGAACGCATCTTAGTCTCTTGGTTTGTGTTCATTAAGCAAAAATTCCAGCTCGCCTTTATGTGTTCTATTCTGCATATGTTCCATTGCAGGATAGCCATGGCAATAATGGGAGAAGGTATTGATTTTCTTTAGTTTATGACAACTTCAGTGGTGGCAGAATCAATTTACCCTTTTCCTTTGGTATTGGGCTAAAACATTTTTCGGAAGGTTTTTCCTGCCTCTTTTTCATTGCCGCTCTGACAGTGTGGACAGGATCCTTTTGTTCCATTTCCTCCACTTAGGAGACACATTTCCCGACTGAGCATTTTGGTTCGAGAGCCCAGAACTGATTGGAATCCAAGATCGAAGACGATGATAATTGCTGATCAGAATCCTCCCCGGAAGATTCATCAGAAGACGATCTCGGAGGAGATGGTCGTGGACGTTTCCTCTAGTTTACCGACTTGTTGCCAGTATTATTTTTACCCTTGAGAAAGTCACTTTTCTCACTCGCGATCTTGAACTCTCTTACGGGTGCAGAACTTGAGGTCAATGCTCTAGCGGTGATTTGGGTGGCAGCTCATTTTCACGACTGAATTTGCTTGTGTGCGCACTGCTGTTCCTACCAATGTCTGTTGCTTTGTCTATTCTCTAGGTGTAATTGTTTTTTCTGTAATTATTGTTCCGTTTAAATTGCCAGTTTGTGTTGCGATTTCACATCTAGGTACCACCTTAACTATGGTTGCGCTATATCTATCAGATCTTGGGACCGAAGGCTGGCGAATACGCAAGAGTTTCCGGTCTGCCGAGGACACCTTCCTTCTCACCAAGACCTCTTGGATCGAATGCTCCTCTATAAAATGGGGACATTCTTGTGAACTTGATGGATGTTCACGAATGCAGTTAATGCATGCTGGAGGTGCTGTACCTACATGCATCTTCATGCAAGACACCTCCGCAGCATAACACAGGTAGATATGCCGTTACAAATGTCACTTTTGTGACCAAAGTGATGGCACTTATAGCATTTCAAGCTGTTAGGAATATATGGCCTGACCTCTATTGCTTCATACCCTGCTTGTATCCTTTGTGGGAGGTCAACCCGATCAAAGGTTAGGAACAGGGTACAAGTAGGCACCAATTCCCCACGCTCTTGCCACTGCACACGGTACACTGCCATGACATCTTGGTCTTCAATGTTCTCCTGAATCTCTTCGTTGGACATACCATCCAATGCATGTGTGTTTACCACGTCGCGCGAAGAGTTTAGGGACTTATGCATCATAACAATAATTGGATAGCTGTCTAGCATTGTAACTTTCAATATCGCCGCTGCCTGGGAGACGATTGTGTTTCAGCCAGGAGCGCACCATTTGTGGACTTTGCACATGACTTAACTGCACCAGATATTTTAACAAGACGTTTTTGAGTAATAAATGGATTCACAATGAAAAGGTCTTACCTTCCTCAGTTCGTTTTACTACTAAGTAGTGTAGGGGACTACTGAACCAACTACTTCTTTTACAAAGCTCTTCAAACTTTCGTTGTTTCCTATGGTGGGTCGTCATAGAGACAATTCCTCCACCATTGCTCACATCGTGGCATGCTCACATCATGGGCGTCACCCCAGTTTAGGTGAAAGTCACCTTCAGGAGTGTATCAACTGATGCAATGGCCTCTCCCTGGGACTGATGATGATATGTATATAAGGACATTGAAATGCAGCAGTTATCAGCGCAGTTTAAACAAATCATCCATGGCAAAAGGCAAATATAAATGGCTCTAGAACTTAATAAATGTGTAAACAAACGACACAAAAAAAAACAATTAATAAAAAAGAAACATAAGGCCAAACAGCACAAAAAAAAATTATCTTCACTAAATTATAAAACCTATGAAAGTAATGAGTCGGTTATTCAAACACAAACATCACTTAAATTATCCTTACTCGGACATGTTTCAGAGAATGGTTTGTCCCCATTGTCAGCAGTTATCCAACTGGTTGGATCCATGGTTTCCTGAAGTGAGCTGGTTGTCTGTGGTGGCATCTTTTGTCTGTGAGATGAACTTCCAAAGAGTGTTTTCAGGCAGCAATGCAAAATTTAAAGTATAATGTTTGTTATTAATTTGACTACAGTCACTGCATTCAATTTGATATATACCAGAGTTTTTGTTAGATGGGCCTATGATAAATTCAAAAAAGTCTTCAAAAAACAAAACATTCAAGTAGCACCAGTCAACCATTTCTCCTTCAAAAACCTAATTTGCTCAAACATCAAAGATGCCATTCTATCTAACAAAAAATCTGGTATATTTGGAAAAACCAAAAGAAATTTAGAAACAAGAGCAAAGGAACACTTTAGAAACATAAAATATAAACAATTAGAAAAATCAGCAGTTGCCACGCATTTTTGGGAAAAAAAACACAACATAAATCCAGAACCAAAACTACTGAAACATACATCAGGAAAACAAGAACTATCCACATGGGAACAAATCTTAATTTCAAAAAATAGGATAAAAGTATTCAATTTCGACATCCCCCAGAAAGATTTGTTCAGCAAGTTCCTTGAACCACCACCAGAGGAGACCTATGACAAAATATCATCAATTACATCAATGAGAACCAGCCGATGGCCGGTTGAGGATAGAGGCAAAGTCTCTGAAAGTTGTTCCGGAAAAATTTAAAAGTAAGTGTTGTTTAGTGTCATTAATCGACGTCCTTTAAATTTAATTAACTAGTAACACAACTTCACTATTTACTTATCTTATTCAAATCCTGGGACCGGTTTCAAAGCAAAACATCTGCTTCATTCTCAACCACTCAGCTTGGCACTCACCAACTGACTGACTGATTTTGACCACTACCGGAGTTTGAAGAATAGCTCCTTATCTAACTACCATCTACCGGGGACAATACAAACTTATTGATGACATCTAGTGGAGGGATATCAAAATTCATTACGCGATCCTTATTTTTCAAAATAAATATCTTCTCCCAAACCATTAAATCTATCGGTTCTTTCAATTGTTTCAATAATTTAACTTCTGGATTTATTTTATGATTACATGACCAAAAATGATCAGCCACTACCGATTTCTCTGTCTGTCTATATTTAGTATATATAAAATGTTCCTTTGCTCTGGTTTCTAAATTACGTTTGGTCCTACCAATATAGATCTTATCGCATTCTAAACAGTTAACTTGATAAATACCAGATTTTTTGTTGTCTGAAATTTTGTCTTTTTTAGAAAATTGTAGTAAATTCTTTATACTGTAATTATTTTGAGGTGCTAGTATTATACCCACTTTATAGGGGTGAGTATGAATAGCTCAAAGAAGAGTGTTCACTCGTTCAATTTAAATTTTAATAATGTTAAATATGAAATTAAACAGTTCTGTAAACTCCAAGTAGAGAAAAGGCACATATTTGCGGATATTTGTTTTTTAAATCTGTGTTTAAAACGTAGATTTACACCTGTGTTTGTTAGGAAAACCGTTAAATTTCAAAATTATAGTGTTCAGTAAATGGCGGCAGTTAGAAAAGTCGTTCAAACAGAAAGGAGTTTGCATTTCAAAAATTTAAAGAATATTGAACTGAAATTATATAACTTACATCTAAAATTAATGAAGGCTTTAGGAAACTTAGGTTGGCTTAATGTTGAATATAAATTATTGGCAAATCTTAATTTCAGTATGAAAAATAAAACAAAGAGATTAAAAGATAAATTAAAAAGATAGTGCAAAAAGCAGTAAAAATGACACAAAATATAATAAAAGGGATAATGTGATTAATCTTTCAACTTGTAATCTTAATGAAAAAGAGACCAACTTTCTAAACAAAGGCATAAAAACGTGTGTAGATTTTTCAAAAAAAATTTGAAGATTGTGTCGTAGACATTGAAATCGCAAGTCAGGATTTAAAAGGAAATGATAAAACATTGGTTAAAATGAAATGTAGCAAAATCTCGCAAAATTTAAATAAAAACCACCCTAAAGAAAATTACAACAAACATATCATTAAATCATTAAAAGAAAAAGATGTTATATTTACTATAGCTGATAAAGGGAACAAAATTGTAATATTAGACAAACACAATTACATCAACAGAGTGGAACTTTTGCTACAAGGAGAAGATTGCATAAGTATTAAGAATTACCCTTTAAAATTGTGCAGTATAAATGTGAATAAAACATGGAAAACACTATGGAAAACACTACAAGCAGAAATCAGGATTATCAATGGGCAATCCACTTTCACCTTTTTTGGCTAACTTATTTATGAGTGCATTTGAAACACAAATTAAAAAGTCCTTCCCATTGAACTTCAAGGTTTGGTATAGATATGTTGACGACATCTTTGCAATTGTACCAAGTAAACATTTAGATGATGCATTAAAATTACTCAATCTGCAAGAAAGGACTATCAAATTCACAATAGAAAAGGAAATCAATGGACAACTACCTTTCGTGGATTTAAATATCATCAGGAATGATACAAAAATAAAATTTGGAATTTACAGGAAGCCAACACATTCAGAAAATTATATAAAAAATAATAGCCACAACCCAATTACACATAAACATGCAATAATAAACAGCCTTACACACAGACTAGTCAACATACCCATGAAAAAAGAAGAATATTTCAAGGAACAAAAAGCAATAATACACATAGCAGAAGAAAACGGATACAACAAAAGTTTGGTGTTGAAGAAAATTAGAAAATCTAAACTAAAGAAAACCATTAAGGAAGCAACCACATTTATTAAAGAAAAAGAAAGCAACAGCATATTCAGTTCATTCACATATCATCCAAAAACATTTAATAAATTTAAAAAGATATTCAAGGAACAAAATAGCATCTTGGCACCTACTAATAGATACTCAATTTTAAAATTACTAAATTCAAAAACAAAAGATGAAATTCCTTCAGGTAACAAATCTGGAATATACCAAATAAATTGTAAAAATTGTGAAACAATTGTCAAACAAAAAGAAATTTAAAAACCAGAGTCAAAGAACACTTTAGAAACATCAGATTGAAACAAGAAGACAAGTCAGCAGTAGCATTTCATTTTTGGAATGAAAACCATGACATTGATCCAAATCCAAAATTATTAAAAGGAGTGATAAAGCAAAATAGATTGACAACATGGGAGAACATATTCATCTGGAAAAATAAGGATCGCGTAATGAACTTTGAAATCCCGCCAGTAGATAATTTGACAAAAAAGTTCATAGTTCCACCACCAGAGAGAGCAGACAACAACAGATGCCAGTTGGAAAGAGATTGAAAATGGAGGCCAGGGCCTTTGAAACTAGTCTCTCATAAATATATGAAAAAGTAAGTGACGAGTGTCAATAAACCAACCACAAATAATTTTTATGTGAATAAAACACTTAATGAGGTTAAAATCATACCTAAAAAAGAACAGCATATGGTTAGTCAGTAACCCAGTGTTATCGAAGATGTATGCCTTGCCAAAGATTCATAAACCTGGCAATAAAATGAGACCGATTGTAAATTGTATAAATTCACCCATCTATAATTTGACAAAATGGCTAAACAAAAAGTTTAATACTTTTGATAGATTTAAAAGCTTAAGTATAAAAAACACACTTGAGATAGTAAACAAGATCAGCAATTTAGTACTGTCAAAAAATGATAGGCTTGTTTCCTTTGATGTAACTGCCCTATTTCCCAGTATTCCCAGGGAAAAACTTCTAATATTTTTATGAAAATGGTTGAGTTCTAATGATTTGGATAAGGAGTCAATAGAGGATTTTATGAAACTTACTAATCTGTGTTTAGATCAAAATTTCTTTACTTTCAATGGAAATTTTTTTCAACAAATTTCAGGAATAGCTATGGGTAGTCCCCATTCACCCTTTCTTGCTGATCTATTTATGAGTTTTTTTTAAATAGAAGTCACTAAAGCTTTTCCTTCAATTTTTAAAATATGGTATAGATACTTAGATGATATTTTTGCCATAGTTCCTGAGAGATATATAGAGGATGCTTTAAAACTTCTAAATTCACAGGATAAAGCTATCAAGTTAACAATAGAAATTGAAAACAATGCTTACATCCCCTTTCTAGATCTAAAGATAATAAAAAATAACAGTGAATTAAATTTTGGCGTCTATAGAAAATCAACTCACACTGATAACTATATAAAAAATAAAAGTTTTAACCCTATGTCACACAAATTTGCTGTTTTTAATAACTTGATTTACAGATTGAAAAACATACCTCTAAACAAAGAAGAATTTAATGCGGAATATAAACATATTATAAGCACTGCTTTAATTAACGGCTTTAATAAAGATTTTATAACCAGAAGAGTAGAAAAATTTAAAGATCAGAAAAATGTTAATGATGTTTCCACTCTTAAAAAATAAAAAATGATTATATTCTCAAAAAATTTACTTATCATCCATGGGCAAATAAAAAATTCCAAATAATTTTCAAAGAAGTGGACATAATAGTAGCACCTCAAAATAATTACAGTATAAAGAATTTACTACAGTTTTCTTAAAAAGACAAATTTTCAGACAACAAAAAATCTGGTATTTATCAAGTTAACTGTTTAGAATGCTCTAAGATCTAATTGGTAGGACCAAACGTAATTTAGAAACCAGAGCGAAGGAACATTTTAGAAATACTAAATATAGACAGACAGAGTAATCGGCAGTGGCTGATCATTTTTGGTCATCTAATCATGAAATAAATTCAGAAGTTAAATTATTGAAACAATTGAAAGAACTGATAGATTTAATGGTTTGGGAGAAGATATTTATTTTGAAAAATAAGGATCGCGTAATGAATTTTGATATCCCTCCACTAGATATCATCAATAAGTTTGTGTTGTGTCCGGTAGATGGTAGTTAGATAAAGAGCTATTCTTCAAGTGGTCAAGGTCAGTCAGTCAGTCAGTTAATTGGTGTCAAGCTGAGTGGTTGAGAATGAAGCAGATGTTTTGCTTTGAAACTGGTTCCAGGATTTGAATAAGATAAGTAAATAGTGAAGTTGTGTTACTAGTGTTTGGTTGTTCTTAATACATAGTTTACTTCACTGTCAGCAGCTTCAGTTTTTTACATAAATACTGTTTGTTTTTTATAATTAGCAACTTTTCCCAAACATCAAAATTATGCAGACATCAAAATTTCTTTACATTCAACGGTAAATTCTATCAACAGACCTCAGGCCTAACAATGGGCAATCCACTTTCACCTTTCCTAGCCAACCTCTTTATGAGCTACTTTGAAACACATATTACATCATCCTTCCCATACATCTTCAAATACTGGTATAGATATGTTGATGATATTTTTGACATTGTTCCACACAAATTCATACAAGATTCCTTAAAACTATTGAACATACAGAATAGAGCAATAAAGTTCACAATAGAGATAGAAAAAGATGGCTACCTACCTTTCTTAGATCTGATGATAATCCATGAATTAAATAACATATCTTTTGGCATCTACAAGAAGCCAATACAAACAGATATTTGCATCAAGAACGATTGCTACAACCCTACACCCCACAAACATGCAGTTTTGGACAGCTTGGCATATAGACTAGTCAACATCCCATTGGAAAAAAAAATGAATATAACAAAGAATATAACCACATGATTAACATAGCTGCAATTAATGGATACAGTAAACAATTAATAGAAAATATGGAAATTCAAGAAACATAAACACATATTGGATACCACAAAATTAACAGAATCAAAAACCGAGACACAGATCAGGAAATTCACATATCATCCCAGAGTGCATCATAAATTCAACAAGATATTCAAGAAGTACATCACCCTAGCCCCAATAAATAAATTCAGTTTAAAAAACTTATTATGCAACAACCTGAAAGACCCAGAAATCAGGTATGTACAAAATCAACTGCTCAGACTGCAATAAGTTCTACATAGGAAAAACCAAAAGAAGTTTACATATTAGATTACAGGAACATATGAGATTTGTGAAATACAAAGAAATAGAAAAATCAGCAATAGCCCACCATTTCTGGTCTACCAATCATGAAATTGTACAAAATATAAAACTATTAAAGCCAACCAGTAATGCAGCCGAACTCAATGTTTGAGAAAAGTTGCTAATTATAAAAAACAAACAATATACTTTAATTTTCGAATTGCTGCCTGAAAACTCTCTTTGGAAGTTCATCTCACAGACAACAGATGCCACCTCTGACAACCAGCTCACTTCAGGAAACCACGGATCCAACCAGTCAGATAACTGCTGACGATGGGGACAAACCGTTCTCCGAAAGGATAATTTAAGTGATGTTTGTGTTTGAATTACTGGCTCATTACTTTCAAATGTTAAATACATCACTGTTTCTAACCTTTTGCTTCAAATAATATTATAAAAACCTAACTTAGAAAAGAACTTAACAGCTTTCTCCACCACTTTGTTGTCATCTGCCAGCATTTCTGCAAAGCTGGAAAGCTGCAAAGACGTCCTAAGGTGTGCTAGGCAAAAAAAAAAAAAAAAAAAAAAAAACTAAGTGGCATGTGTTGTTGCAAAAGGACAGGCTGGAGTAGGCTCCCTTCTAAACCAAAAACTGCGTAAAAAAAGCAGTGCCCAATCCGCAACCGAGCCAAACTCACCTCCTCTGGACAAGATGAACGACAGGAAGGGAAGTTCTTTCAAAGATCTAAGTTTATTGCTGCGAGATCAGACCACTCCTTCTGCCAGCAGGGCTGCACAGCTCTCCGTAATACAGCTCTAAAATCTTCGGATGCAAAAGATGGTACTCTAACCCTGGGCCGCATGGTAGCCAGCCGTCTTAGCTGCTGAATCTGCCATTTCATCCCCCGGCAAGTCAACGTGACCAGGAATTCATGCACACACCACGCTAACACCAGAAGCGTGTAAAATGTGAAGGGCCTCTTGGATACACTGCACAATAGGTTGGCAGTTGTACAGCTAACGAAGGCTTTGAAGTGCACAGAAGAGGCTGCACAGCTCTCCGTAATACAGCTCTAAAATCTTCAGATGCAAAAGATGGTACTCTAACCCTGGGCCGCATGGTAGCCAGCCGTCTTAGCTGCTGAATCTGCCATTTCATCCCCCGGCAAGTCAACGTGACCAGGAATTCATGCACACACCACGCTAACACCAGAAGCGTGTAAAATGTGAAGGGCCTCTTGGATACACTGCACAATAGGTTGGCAGTTGTACAGCTAACGAAGGCTTTGAAGTGCACAGAAGAATATAATTAATCACAATAGCAAACAACCTAACACTTAGTACCGATCCCTGTGGTACACTGTTCTCCTGAACAAAAAGATTTGAAAAAACCGAGACAACCCTTACTCAGGAAACACGGTCTTTCATGAATTCCTGAAGGAAGAGTGGTAGGTGTCCACATATATTCCAGGTGTGCAAGAGTGTGTAGCAACCCTGCCTGCCAACACGTATCATAGGCCTTTTCAAGGTCAAAAAATATTCTGACTGTTTGACAGTTCTTAAGAAATCCATTCATAATCTGTGTCGGCATGGACACAAGATGATCCACTGTTGAACGGCGCCGTCGAAAACTACACTGGATGTTGCTCAGTAGGTTTTGCATTTCCAGCCAGTATACTAACAGCCCATTAATCTTGCGTTCCATCACCTTGCACACGCAACTGGTGAGGGAAATAGGACAGTAGGTAGAACGGAGGTGATGGCACTTCCCAGCTTTCAAAATAGGTATAATGGTGGCTTCTCGCCATTTATCAGGAAAAGTGGCATCAACCCAAACACATTTATAGACCTCAAGCAGGAATGCCTTACCTTCAGGTAAGAGATATTGTTACATTTGTAACAACGTCTGGTCCTGGTGCTGACAATCGCAAAGATGAAAGAGCTTCTACTAACTCTACCAAGGCGAAGAGGTGGTTATAATCTTCAAGGTTTCTGGAACGAAACACCAAACCTTGGGATTCTACCTGAGTCTTAATTGAGATGAACTCATGAGCATAATTATTTGATATAGACACTTGAGCGAAACCACTGCCGAAGGTGTTAGCCATGTCAAGGGGATCAACGATAACTCCGGCAGATGTTTTCAGACCAGCAATTGGCAAGTGGATCGATTTTCCAGCCATGCACCTTAGCTTATCCCATACAACGGAGGAAGGTGTATGTCTGTTAAAAGATGATACAAAATTGTTCCATAATGTCTTCTTCCTACTATCCTTAATTATTTGCCTAGGCTGTGCATGCAGTTTCTGGTACTCACTTAGGTTACTTAGGTTAGGGTGTCGTTGGTATACCCCTAGAGCACATCTACGAGCACGAGTAGCATTCCGACAGTTGTTCGTCCACCATCGAACAGGAAATTGACCGGGGTGGGTAGACGAACAGGGAATAGACTGTTCTGCAGCGGAAAGAGAGATGATCAGCTGTGAAATGATCAACTAAATCATTCATAGACTCATGCTCGTTGTAATTAAAAACATCCAACTGGGTCTTAAAGTTCTAGTTGACATGATCAAAGTGCAAGCTACGTATAATGAAGGAGACACATCTTGTGCTGAGAGGCTAAGATGAAACTGCCAAATCAATGTGCGAATATGTGTTAAAGGAATCTGAAAGGAACGTCGGCTCTCCCGTTTTCAGGACAATCAATAACATAGGTTATAGCTATAATTTTTATGGATTTTCTGACTGTGTTGACTTCCTGTAAATGCCAAATTTTATTTTTCTGTTATTCTTGATGATATTTAGGTCCAAGAAAGAGAGTTATCCATTAACTTCTGTTTCTATTGTGAATTTCACAGTTTTTTTCTTGCAGATTAAGCAGTTTTAATGCATCATCTAAATGTTTATCTGGAACAATTGGGGGGAAAATACCAAAATAGCAGAACAAATTAAAAATGTAGAGATAATCGACTTTAATAACCACATCATGTTTAAAGACTAAAATTGAGTCATACCTTTTAAACAGGCAAGGGGAATAAAATAGTAATTTTGGAGAAAGCAAAGTACACAACAAGGATAGAAGAGCTGTTAAAAGATAATAATTACCAAAAACTAGAAACTAACTCATTAAAGTACTGCATTGAATCCACAAATAAAACTTCAAAAGAAAGTAAAATAATCAACAAAAAAGAATTTCACAGATTTTGAGATGATAATCCAACATACCAAGAATATATGGGCTACCAAAAGTTCACAAAACAGGAAAAGCCATGAGACCTATCACTAGTAACATAAATGACCGCACATATAATATGGCCAAAAGGTTAATAAATAAATTCAATAGTTTCCCCAAGTTTGAGAGGGCAACTTTAAAAAATTCTTTAAACCTGGTAGGAGAAATCAGAGATATAAATTTGGTCAAAAATGACAGACTGGTTTCATTTGATGTCACATCATTATTCCCAAGCATTGCAACAGAAAAATTACAGACACTATTAAAAAATGGCTAACTACAATGGAAATGGAAGCAGAAGAATACATTTCATTAACAAAATTATGCATTGAACAAAACTTCTTTAGCTTTAATGGGAAATACTACAAGCAGAGATCAGGGCTATTAATGGGCAACCCACTTTCACCCTTTTTGGCTAATTTGTTTACGAGTGAATTCAAAACACAAGTTAAAAGAGCCTTCCCATGAATCTTCAAAGTTTGTATAGATATGTTGATGACATCTTTGCAGTAGTTCCAATAGACATTTAGATGATGCATTAAAATTACTCAATCTACAAGAAATACTATCAAATTCACAATAGAAAATGAAGTCAATGGACAACTATCTTTCTTGGACCTAAATAACATCAGGAATGATACAAAATTAAAATTTGGAATTTACAGGAGGCCAACACAGTCAGAAAATTACATAAAAAATCATAGCTATAATGCAATTGTGCATAAACATGCAATAATGAACAGTCTTACACACAGATTAGTCTACATACCCATGGATAAAGCAGAATACTTCAAAGAACAAAAAGCCATATTCCACATAGCAGAAGAAAATGGATACAACAAAGTTGGTGTGTAAGAAAATTAAAAAGGCTAAACTAAGAAAACCATTAAGGAAGCAACCACAGTCACTAAAGAAAAAGAAAACAACAGCATATTCAGTGCATTGACATACCACCCAAAAACAGTTAATAAATTCAAAAGGATCTTTAAGGAACAAAATATCATCTTGGCACCTACCATTAGATACTGAGTTTTAAAACTTAAATTCAAAAACAAAAGATATCCCACCAATTAACAGATCCAAAATATAGCACGTAAGCTGTAACAATTGTGAAAAATGCTATATAGTTCGAAGTAAAAGAAACCTAAAAACCAGAGTCAAAGAGCATTTTAGAAGTATCAAATTGAAACAAGAAGATAAATCAACAGTAGCATTTCATTTTTGAAATGAAAAAATTGTTTACAGTGTAACTGCTAAGGTAGGTAACCTTTAATGAAGAGGTTTTCTCTCTTGGTAGACAAGACATTGAACCATTTTCCTACTATCTTTTGAATGAAAGGCATCTTTTGGTAACATGATTTGCATTTCCAGGTCAACATACTGGTCGTTGTGGTCCTGAAGAGTTCCGATGTGGAAACCAACTCTGTATAAGTAAGAAATTCCGTTGTGATGGTTTTAATGACTGTGGAGACAATACAGATGAAGAAGGATGCTCACAACCACCATGTCACTTTGGAGCATGTTCCCAAATATGTGTTGAAAAGAAGTTGGGGAGCTATGCGTGTCACTGTGCTCCAGGTTTTACTGCCCAAGGTGTCTCAAAGAATAAGACATGTGTTGCACAAGGTATATAGCACTTCTGTATATCTCAATTTTTATAGATTCTAGTATTTATTTAATATTATAATCTTCAAGAAAGCATTCTACTAATACTTTACCTCTAGAAATGCTTGTTTGTTAAGATGGCAAATTTACTTCATGTTCTTGTGTATGTGGCCCTTTTGGTGAAAATGCAGAAAAGCCTCTATTTCTAAATTTTTTTGTTTGCATCAGATCTAGCTGCTTCCATCTTGCTGGAAACGTCTTTACTGGATACTTTTATAGGTACTTAATTATCCTATGTTTCAGGAAATCCTGCACATCTGATGGTGGCAAGTGATACAGAACTAAGAGACCTAAATCCATACAAGGCAGGAGATAGCTCCATCAACCAGTTGTTCAACAAGCAGTTGTCAGCACCAAGTTCTAAGGTTGAATCCATGGACATACTCTGGGATCCAGAAAAAGCAATAGTGTTTTGGTCAGATCATCATAGCAAAAAGATACATAAATCCTATTTATTTGATCTTAATTCTTCACATTCGCATACAAGGCCAAGAAGAGTACAGCGTGATGATATGGCACAAACACTGGTGAGTAGCATAATTTTGGTTTTTAAGCTTTCCTAAAGATATCAGTTATTTAACTTTTAAGGAAGTAGACAGTTTTGTTATCATGTTTGATTCAGTAATCTTGTGATTTTGCTGGATATTGTTTTAAACCACTCAAGAAACTGAGGTGCATTTCCAGTGCCAATATATATGAGACATTTGTCTGGAACATGTTCCTTGTTTATGTGAGATACTTGAAGATCTGCTTGCTTGAAACTATATACAATTTTGTTTTTGATACATCTATAGAAACTGTATGATATACTGGTTTGGAATTGTTTACAACTGGTCTAAAACTCAATAAAAGAAGCTTCTTGAAACATTTGAGTTAACAGGTAAAGGCAAAATGCATTGAAAGAAATTTTGTGGTATGTCAAGTACAGAGTGTCCCTGTCAACTCATAGTATAAATTGCAATTATTTTAATTATCGTTACAGTGAACTATTGATGCAAGCTAGTGCTAGATGTTGGTGATGAATTATTGTTTTATACTGTACTTAGTTGTCAGTCCTCAGGTGTAATGGCTGACCGTACAGGTACTTGTGGAAGTGCTCCAACACCTTTACTGCCGCCAGTAACTCTCGCCGGGTGACGCAGTAGTTCTTCTCTGCCTTGGCGGAAGACACGCTGGTATCGTCTCAGCAGTTGTCGAACCTTTTCGAGCTGTTCTGTGGTCAGGTGATCGGCCGCCCTCTCCAGTAAGCCTTCCAGCCGGGGCCCCAGGTGTTGTGTTGGCACCGGCTCCTGTGTCTTGTCGATTAATGTCACGATTACTATGGGCTCGCACATCCCCATCTCCGTTCCGGCCTGGACGTCGTGATCGATGTCCGCTAGGTTAAGCAGCCTCACTGGCACCTCTCGGCACGGCAACAGTGTTCTTCATTCGCTGTCCTTCCAGTCGCGCCGTCACCACCACCTCCTTTCTTGCGGGGACGTACGTCTTCCTTCAAGATAATCCTGCAGATTCCAAGGCGTTCGAGTTGCCGTAGTATGACTGCTTCTCTATTGAGCCGCAGGATCTTCCTGCCATCGTCGACCGTCGCCTCGTGGCTCCTGAGGGCATCCAATCCTAGTATCACCTCCTCAGCCACCTTCGCGACGAACACCCACAGACATACGACACTCCGTCCCAAGTTCAACTTCAGGGGTTCCTTTTCCACAGGCAAGGTGTCACCCGATGCCGTCACAAGTTGGTATGGTCGACTGGGCTTCCTCGTCGGCAAACCTTTGGCCACGTCAGGTCTGATGATGGTCATAGTTGCCCCGGTGTCTACGAGCACGCGACACGGCTTCCCTCTCACCTAACCGTCCGCGATGAGGCTGTCATCCAACCGTCGGCTGACGGCGCGCAGTATCACTCGAGGGGATGGTAGTGATGGCGCCGACGTGCCCCTCGCCACGACCGCCCTTACTCGTTTTCCGGCTGCTCTTCCTGGTGTGGGTAGTCTCTCTCCAGGTGTCCCGGCTGTCCACACCGCCAACACAGGCCACTAGGTCTTCGCCGGCGTCCTTCGGCTGGTCTTCTGTTTCCGGTGTAGCGTACACTCCTCGTTCTGGACGTCGGGATAGCTGTCACTTTGGCCGCCTCCATCCTTAATGCTGCCGTTAGCGCCACGTGGACAGTTTTGTAATCGGCGAGCATTAGGCGCTGACGAATCTCCGTGTCTCGTACCCGGTCGACAAAGTTGTAGGCGGCTTTCCGGGATAGGAACTCTGGTGGGAGGTCAACTAAGGCTTTGCTAGCCAGTTGCTCAATTGCCAGAGCGAACTCCTGCAGCGTGTCTCCTGGCTGCTGTGACCTTGCCTTCAGCTGGCTGCAGTACGCTGCGGCTAAGGGTTGGTTTCCAAAATGAATCTCCAGGGCCTCCCAGATGTCCTTGGGCGCCGCCGTTATCCGTACCGCGTTCAGGATTTCCGCGGCCCGTCCCTACAGGCTGTGGGCCTCTACCTCTGGTGACCATTTGTTGTGTTTGGCCACCGTGTCGAACTGACGGCGGAAGACTTCGAAAGTTGTTGCGCCGTCATATTTAAGAGGTTTGACGCGCGCAGATTTTGTGTCGCGTCCCGACGCGTCGACCTTTGAATCCTTTAACCTCCTGCCGACGACGTCCTCCACCATGGCGTTCAGGGACTTTGTGTTGCTGTCGGCCTTTCCCTCCAGGTTGTTTACGCGGTACACCAGGTCTTTGACGCGCTCGTCCACTTGACCCATCCGCTTGCCCAGCTCCGTGACGTCTTCCCTTACGCCGATCAACTGCTCTTCAAATTTTGCGGTGAGGGCCTCGTTTGCCGCTTTCATCTCCGTGGTCAATTCGGTCATCTTCTCGGTCAGGCTATCGTTCGCCGTTCTCATTTCCTTCAGTTCCGCGACCAGATTGTTTGCCGTTTCCGTCTTCGCTGTTAGTTCGGCCTTCATTTCTTCCATCTTCTCGGGGATGTTGTCGTTAGCCGTCTTCATTTGTTTCAGTTCCGCGGCCAGGTTATTTGCAGCTTCCGTCTTCGTTGTTAATTCCATCATCTTCGCGGCCAAGTTGTTATTTGTGGTCTCCAACGTCTATAGAATCTGTGCCAGTGTAGCCTCCATGTCGTGACATCCCACTTCTGACACCAGTTGGACTTTTAATTCTATGAACCCACAGAGTCACAATATTGGCTGAGTTCTGTAATAGAGAGTTCGAGTGGTAGGAATGATGTATTGACTATCGGTTGTTTGTTGATTGTCAAGTAACAATTATTGTATAGTGTTTGTGACTGGATATCACTGGCAAAGAGCCTGGGCTGAATGTCCAGTTATATCTATGATTGTAACTTCTTGGCACTAATAAATAAATAAAAAACATATTTGCTTTTTATGTGATGTACATAGTAGGTAGAGAATACTACATTCCACCCAAAAATTTGATACTAAGATTTTTCTACAAATGCAAGTTTTGAGGTCACCTGAATGTATGTGTATATGCATAACAACAGCATCAGATCATCAAAAACATCAGGTAAATGTCAAATTTATTTATATTCACTAAATTCTAAAAATGCCACACCAAGGTTTCTAAGAATATCTGTAACCTCAAGTTATTCTTTACATGGAAGATTTCAAAATTATCATAAAATATTGCTGCCAAAGTGGCAATTCAGCGTATGGAATGTTCAAAGGTAGAACCATAAGTCTCTGACCTAATTATTTTCTATGTAAGATGAAGACAAAAACTATATTTCACTTTTCAATATAATCATCCTTTGTTATAGTAAATTTCTCATATTTTTGAATTAACATTTCAATCCCTCCCAAAAAAATAGTCGGAGGTTTATCTGCAAAATGGACACATAGAGCATGTATCACTTCTTCATCAGACTTAAATTTCCTTCCTGAAAGGTCCTTCATGAGTTTTGATATGAGGAAGTGGTGATCGGGAATTAGATCTGGGCTGTAGGGTGGATGGCTGATCTCCTTGAATTACATTTCCTCACAGCTACCTTTACTACAAAAGATGCGTGCACAGGTGAGTTGTCATGAAGAAGGTGCACATCTTTATAAGCTTTACTCTCGTTTTCTCTTTTATGGAAGCATGTAGTCTGTACAGTGGTCCAGCATAGTACTTCACATTTACTGTGGTAATCCTCTTCTTGAAGTCAATGAAGATATTTCTTCACAGTCACAAAAAATTGTGGCAGTGATCTTCTTGACTGACTGAGTGCCCATGCCCTGTAAAGGTTGTGTTGCTAAGTTTACACCATTCCATGGAACCACGTTTGGACAGGGGATCATTGTAGAAGACCATAGGTTCATCTCCTGTAATTAAAGTTTTCAGTACTTCTCTCTTATTACCACAGCAGAGCTGCAAGTATTCGAGGGTGAAAATTATTATACAAGAAATTCAGATTGTAATTATTTGTGTAAATGAAAGGTGGTTATGATACAAGGAGTTAGAAATTTGTGAATGGTAGCTCAAGAAGTGGAAATTAACCTGATTTATACTGCCAGTTCTGCCAAATACCAGTTGAAGTAGATGTTTGAGACTAAAACTAGAAGCATTATTAAAAGACTCATTACCAAAATGTGGTGTAAGGAAATTACTATGCAAAATTAAACTATTAAATCCAAAGATGGAGAGTAAAAAAGCCATTTGATTCTTTTAACATATTTGATAAATCAGTCATTGAACTATAAAATGCAGTAAAACTGCTACATGCTGGGGATATAATCAGCAGAGGCAAATTTAGAGAAATTGTCCAAATACGAAATGGAGCAGAGAACTAGAGAGGAAGAGGCAGAGGAATCTACAATCAGAAATAAATCAACACCTAGAGAGGAAGTTATGCAGGAAGCAACGACTTGCTTTTATTGAATTCTTGACATTGTATTGTTGCTTGGATAATATTGTGGTGAGTTGAATGAGTTTTGTCACCTACATTTTTATATTTTCCATTAATCATTTCCTGGGCAAACCTAAATAGACTGTTAAACTTTATAAACAAACACAAAATACTAACTGATGTACAGTGTGATTTTCAAAAACATAAGTCTACAAAGGATGCAATAACTAAGACACTAAATAGCGTTATTAATAAATTCCGTAATAGAGAGATGGCTGCAGGACTCTTTCTTGTCCTCTCTAAGGCTTTTGACTGCATTGACCAACAATTATTGGTAAATCAGATAGAAGGATGTGGAATTAAAGGAATTGTGGGTAAATGGTTAAAGTCATATTTGTTAGATAGAAAGCAAGGAACAGAAATTAGATCACTTGATAGGGAAGGAACCATAGAATGTCACATATCCACATTACGTACCACCAAGTATGGAGTACCACAAGTTTTGATTCTTGAGCTTATATTATTTTTGTTATATATAAATGACCTATATGATAATCTTAAGATAAAGGACACTGAAGTCATACTTTATGCCGATGACACTACAGTTCTCGTCTCTGACAAAAATATGCAACAGTTAAATAATAAATGTAATGAGGTATTGCTAAGCCTGGAAACCTATATTCTTGTCCACAATCTCCGTCCAAATATTAGTAAGATGAACTATTTCCTTTTTACATTAAACAGAAGCAATCACAGTAACAGAGAGTTAAAATTGGTGTACAGCAATCAAGTAATATCAGGGGTTCAAAACACAAAGTTTCTAGGCATCCATACTGATGATAATTTTTCATTTCAGAATCACGTCCTAATGACTTACTCCAAACTCAACAAAACTATATTCCTGCTACACCAGCTTACCAACATGTTACCATTTCAGATGGTTCGTTCAGTATACTTTGCATTGTTTCATTCCCATTTAGAATACGGAGTGATGATATGGGGATCTTCGCCTGAAACTTCCTTCATGCAGATCTTCTTGCTCCAAGAAAGATTTATAAGGGCAAATTGGAGTCTTGCAGGCCATACTTTAAGCAACTTAAAATACTTCCATTATTATTATTATTATTATTATTATTATTATTATTATTATTATTATTATTATTATTATTATTATTATTATTATTATTATTATTATTATTATTATTATTATTATTATTATTATTATTATTATTATTATTATTATTATTATTATTATTATTATTATTATTATTATTATTATTATTATTATTATTATTATTATTATTATTATTATTATTATTATTATTATTATTATTATTATTATTATTATTATTATTATTATTATTATTATTACTATTATTATTATTATTATTACTATTATTATTATTACTATTATTACTATTATTACTATTATTACTATTATTATTACTATTACTACTATTATTATTACTATTACTACTATTATTATTATTACTATTATTACTATTATTACTATTACTATTATTACTATTGCTATTACTATTATTACTATTACTATTATTACTATTGCTATTACTATTATTACTATTATTATTAGTTTAATTATTATTATTATTATTATTATTATTATTATTATTATTATTATTATTATTATTATTATTATTATTATTATTATTATTATTATTATTATTATTATTATTATTATTATTATTATTATTATTATTACTATTATTATTACTATTATTATTACTATTATTATTACTATTATTATTACTATTATTATTACTATTATTATTATTATTATTATTATTATTATTATTATTATTATTATTATTATTATTATTATTATTATTATTATTATTATTATTATTATTATTATTATTATTATTATTATTATTATTTTATCATAATGTAACTATGTGACTTCGTAGAATTAAAAGCCCTACTTGCAGAAATTCAAAACGTTCTGTATTTCCGTAGAAATACACTATGGCCAATCCTTATAATAGCAGAATCACGTAACATACACAAATACAATGCTCAAGGTTGTTGACCACAAACAAAAGCGTTCACTTTCAAAATACAGCTCAGGTACACGATTCAGTTCTGATTACACTCTGTTTACAACTCTCGTTATGACTCTCTCCTTACGACTCTGTTTACAACTGTCCCTTGGCGACTCGCGGATTCCTTAAATACCTCTACTCATGGTTCCAGCAGATAATCGAATGTTTGTAAGATGACACCAGACGAAACACGAACGTTCCAGATGTCTAACTTTATCTGTGTCAGCAAGCCTTTTATCTCCGCATTACTTTTATCTGTTTCGGCAGGTTCTTTATCTCCGCCCTGCAGTATCTGTTTGTGCGCTTCGCCGCCAGTCGTGACACTGCTCCCTCCTCAAGGCTGGTCGTCCCGAACAGCACCATCATAGCTGGCCAGACGATCCAGATGTACCACCAACATCTTTCCTTGGGATACCTTCTGGATGCGGTAGACCACGTCGTTCATACTCTTTACCACCCGGTACGGTCCTTGCCACGGCTGCTGAAGTTTCGGGCAGCGTCCCTTGGTCCGGTTAGAGTGGTACAACTAGGCCAGATGACCTTGCTGGAACCATTGGCTGTTGGCTTGCCTGTCGTATCGCGTATTCATGCAATCGCTCGCCTTCTGGATGTTCTCACGAGCCATCTTGCGCATGTCGTGGAGATGGTCCACCAGGTTCTCCACATACTCGGTTGCTGGCTGTTTTGCTTCCGGGGGGCTCCCAAAAGCCAAGTCACAGGGAAGGTGTAACTCTCGGCCGAACATTAAGCTGGCTGGCGTCATCCCAGTGGTGTCGTGTGTTGACGAGTGGTAGGTCAGCAAGAGCAGTGGCACCTTGACGTCCCAGTCTCGCTGATGGCTGGCCACGACCTTCCTCAGGTGTTCTTTTAAGGTCTTGATGTATCTCTCCACCATGCTCTCAGATGTTAGAGAACCCCTTTATGAAACGGCGGTAATAACTGCACAGCCCTAGGAAACTGCGCAATTCTCTCTTATCCTTTTGCCGAGGCCAATCTCTCACGGCCTGTGTCTTTTCCGGGTCTGTGGCCACTCCGGTTCATGAGACTATGTGACCCAAGTAGTTGATTTCCGCGCAGAAGAGCTGGCACTTCTTTGCGTTTAGCTTCAGGTTAGCCGTCCCTACAATGTCGGCGTGGGGGTTGGGACGGCAGCCTGCTAATTGAGATAGCAAAAGTGACCCAGGCCGATAAATTGCTGAAAACTAGTCTGCTTGGCTCCTACCTTATAAAGGTGGAAAAGCACAAGACGCTGAACAGTTGTCGCGGAGTTGTCACTACTGCCAGCTTGGACGGACTCTCCACTGAGGAAATTAACTGTCAGACCAAGGGGTGATTGCAGCATTCAGGTTGATGGGGAAGAAGGACGATCAGACGTTTCCATTATGAACGTTCTTCCTGACCTTCAAACATATTGTCTTACCAACCTTCATCTTGTGTGGCTCCGACTGCGCCTCTACGTCCATATATTCGTAATCCCATGCGTTGTTACCGCTTCCAGAGGTTCGGGCATTTGCAGCAACGGTGTACAGGCTCGCCATTATGCTCGCGCTGCGGCCGCGATGCTCACGATGGCTCCCATTGCGCTCAGGACCCCACGTGTGTCAACTGTGGCGGTGCGCACCCTTCGACGTCCCGCGATTGTCCTCATTTTTTGGAGGAAAAGACCATCTGAGACCTTCGTGTGAAAGAACACCTGACCTTTCCTGAGGCACAGAAATGTTACCATGAGCTTCACCCTACTACTACCTTGAAGTATTCTGTAGCTGTTCGCCAGTCCATTCAGAAACATGACACCGTTGTGCAAACATGCCTCAACCCACCCTCAGGTGGGTGTGTCCATAGGAGTCCAAACTGATACATCTGATAAGCGATCTGGCCGTTCCCGGAAAAAATTACCCTCTTCCCCTGGGGGATCCAAGGGTCTTCGTAATCCACGGGCGTCTTCTCGGGAATCCTCTGAGAGGGACTCAGATCAGCATTGCCCATCTTCGCCGCTCTCGGGTTCCAATCGTTTCGAGCTTCTCGAACCGCGGTTCTCTGTTGGTAAGGTGTCACCCCCAGAGGAGGAAATGGACCAGGAGGATTCTGCTGCAATTGCTCCGGCAACTGTTAAAAAAGGCAAGAGGAACCTGCCGCGAAAGGTGTTAGCCCGACACCTGAGAAAAATGGCAAGTTGATCCAGCCACCGCTGGCCTCGACCTAGTGGCGTGAATTGATCGCGATCTCTCCCATTGTATTTTACCACGGCCATCATACAGTTGAATCTACGGGAACTTTGCGGCCATCGACCGGAGCTTGAACTTATGCTCCATGAATATGCGCCTATGGTGGTGTGTCTTCAAGAAACGAATCTCCGTCCGCAGGACTCTTTTCAGATTAGGCGGTACTCTGTATTACGCTGTGACTTTATCCCGGACGAGGGGATTCCTGCACATGGGGGTACTATGCTGCTCCTCCGGAATAATCTCTTCTTGGAACCTGTTTCGTTACAGTCTGACATTCAGTCCGTGGCTGTCCCTCTTACACTGCCCTCCATCCAATTCACAATTTGCAATATATATCGCCACCGTCTGAGTACCTCAGAGATATTGAGGACCTCGTCTCCCACTCCTTTTCTCCTGGTTGGAGACGTTGGCGCCCATCACCCACTCTGAGATTCTCGCAGAGCCTGCTTGAAAGGCCAACTAATAGCCGATTTCTTGGATACACATAACCTCGCGGTCCTGAACACGGGAGCGCCTACCTTTCTTTCTGATGTCCACCACAGCTTTTCACACATTGATTTGGCTGTTCTGCACCATTAGCAGTTTCCCTCCAATGGTCTGTCCTTTCTGATCCATACTGTAGCGATCACTTCCTCTGTGCTATTAGTCTTTTGCTCCCCAATACTAGTTCCACATATATCCTTAGATGGCGTTTTGATCACGCCAACTGGCACCTGTTCTCTCAATTGGCTGTGTTCAGGTATAATGAAAACGACTCAGTAAATGCCCTGGTGGACCATCTTACGATGACAATTCTCTCCGCCGCTGAGCACTCTATTCCTCGGTCGACAGCGACGTCCCGACGATTTCCCATACCTTGGTGGACTGATGAATGCCGCAGTGCTATCCATTCCCGCAGACGTGCCGTCAGGATTTTCCAGCATCACCCAATACTGGATAACCTGATAAGTTACAAGAAACTGCATGCACAGTCTCGACAGATCATAAAGGAAAGTAAAACGGCCTCCTGGAGAAAGTTCGTTTCGTCTTTTACCCAACATACCTCTTCCTCTGTGGTATGGGATAAGTTACGGCGGGTTACCGGGAAACCGCCCATATGCCAATCGCTGGTCTCAAAACCGCTGCAGGAGCTGTCCTGGATATCTTTGATGTGTCTAACACCCTAGGTCGTACTTTTGCTTAAGTGTCCAGCTCCGACAGCTATTTGCCCGACTTCCAATGAGGCCTTGGGTGGAAACTCATGGCTTCTCCTTTCGTTCTGCCAACCTAGAGGATTTCAATCGCCTTTTCACCATGTCGGAGCTAGACCATGTCCTGTCGTCTTCTCGAACCTCGGCACCAGGACCAGATGGTGTTCCCTTACGCATGTTGCAACATCTCCCTCCTGAGGGTAAATCTTTCCTGCTCCAGGTCTATAATCGCATTTGGGCTGACGCCACATTTCCAGATATGTGGCGGCAGGCCACCGTTATACCCCTACTGAAGCCTGGCAAGGACCGTTATATTCCCTCCAGCTGCCGTCCCATTTCCCTTACCATTTGCCTTTGTAAGGTAAAGGAACACATGATCAATGGACGGTTGGTATGGTGGCTGGAAACTCACGACCTCTTGACCACACCCAGTGTGGTTGCCGCAGACGGCATTTGACTCTCGATCATCTCGTCTCTAGGTCAACGCAAATATTGAATGGATTTCTTGAGCAGAGCCAAACCGGCGTGGGCGCCTCTCAAAGTTCATCAAAGAGTTCCTAAAGGACCGCGTTTTCCGCGTAAGGTTCGGCTCAGTGTTTTCAGACCTCTTTGTTCAAGAGAATGACGTGTCAAAGGGATCGGTCTTAAGAGTTACGCCGTTCGCCGTCGCCATTAATTACATTATGTAATGTGTTCCTTCCGGAGCTTCGTCCTGTCTTTTCGTAGACGACTTCGCCGTCTACTGTACATCCCGGTGCAATGGTGAACTCCTTGCATGGTGTTTCCAATGAGGAGATTCAGGAAAACTTTGCGGAACAAGTTGTGACTAATGTATATCGAGTTCACCGCAAAGAACGAGGTGAACTAGTGCCCACTCGTACCCTGTTTCTTACCTTTGATCGGGTAGATCTCCCGCAAAGGATTAAGGCAGGGTACGAAGCTATTGAAGTGAAGCAGTATATACCCATCCACTGAGATGTTATAAATGCCAGCGCTTTGGCCACACAAGTGATTCTTGTAATGGAATTGCTACTTGCGTTGACGGCGGGGAAGTCAAACATGATAATGCTTGTACTTCACCTGCAAGATGTGTTAACTACAGCGTACTCATCCATCGAACTCCAGAGAATGCCGGGGACCCAAGAGATCCGGGTAAGAGAGAGTGTCCTTCTTGGAAGCCCGGAAACTCCTGCGTATTCGTCAGCCTTCTGTACCTAGGACCATTACTTATGGTGCAGTTGCAGCTAAGCCGGTACTTAGACGTGAAATCGCAACACATACCAGAGTCATAAACGGGGCAGTAATATCTAAAAGATCAATTACACCAAGATCACAGCCAAAGCAACAAACACCAGCACAAATAGTTAGCGCACCGACCAAGTCCAGTCCTAAGAAGAAGGATTCAGCCAAGTCACCGCCGAAAGCATTTACTTCAAGAACATGTGAACCGATATATATTTAAGACCTCGTGTGACAAAACTGACTTCCTCAAGGAAAATAGTAAGCACAGTGAAAGGAAAGCTAGCCAGCAGAAAAGTCCGCGAACATCTCCGTCAACATCTGAGGAATCATCTGGAGAAGACGCCGATTGGCGACTTCCATCTTCGCCGGTCGCAGTTTCCGATCCTGTCGAGAGACTGAATTCGAAGTTACCAGTGCGGAAGCCGTGCTCTTCCATTGACGATGTGGAGTGGGGGGATCCAGTCTTCACTGCCCAAACGACAGTGAGGAAAAGGCAGAAAAACCCTGCTGAAAGTGCTAGCCCAGCCCCAAAGAAAAGGAATAAATTGATTCGACCACCACTGGGCAGGTAGCTTTTGTCATGGCAAGTTGATATTGAAAGTAGTAATTTTTTATGCCTTTTGGTATTTTATTGGTAATTATAGCTTTTTATTAGTATTATTTTTTTAACCATTTGGGCTTATTTATGGTACTGTCATTTTGTTTTAATCTGTTTTTTTAAGTTTTGAATCATTTATATCTGGCTATTGCCATGAATTAGTTTTTTGTAAGGGCAGTGATGACCATGCAGTTGAGCGCCCTTATATACCAATCAATTAATCCTGGGGTTTCGTCATGCCTATTTGTAGACGACTTTGCCGTCTACTGTATATCTCAGCGCACATCGTTTTAGAGTGTTGTCTACAGACCACCTTAGACATCCTTAAGAACTGGAGTTTAAAAAACGGCTTCCGATTCTCCGCTGAGAAAACAATGTGTGTTAACTTCTGATGCCATCAGAGTCGATTACCTCCAAGGCTCGTTTAGGCACCGATCTACTACCTTTTGCAGATGAGACGAGGTTCCTTGTACTGATATTTGATGGAAAACTTAGTTGGTCGTCACATATAGCACAACTGAAAGCACGATGTGACCGATCTTTAAATATTTTGCAGGTACTAAGTGAAAATCTTGGGGAGGGGATCGTATAGTGTTATTGCGACTTTATCGCACACTCATCCGTTCCAAATTAGATTATGGTAGTATCGTTTATGGTGCAGTACGACCATCTGTAGTGAAGAGATTAGACACAGTCCATAATTGTGGCAGACGTATAACAGTTGGGGTACTTCCAACAAGCCCTGTTATAAGCCTTAATCTGCAGAACCTCCTCTGCAGTACAGGCGCAGTATATCAGTAGAAAATTATGGCTGTGGATTTAATTGCATGCCCACACATCCAACGTTTACGCCGTTCTTTAACACCTTAATGGACGCGCATTTTTTTTTTTTTAAGTAAATTTACGTCCTCCAACGTTAAGTCATATCGGACAATGAATGGAATGGGTGAAATGATGCTCAAGTGAGTCCGGGGTCAATGGAGCTTAGAGTTATCCAACATTCGTCTTTCAGGATAAGGGAAAACCCCGGAAAAACCTTATCCAGGTAACTCACTCTGACCGCGATTCGAACTCGGGACCTCTTGAACGTGAGGCAGACATGCTACCATCTACGCTATTGAGGCGGGCTGGACGCATGTTATAGGAACACTTCTGTTAAACCAAAGCCACCTGGTTTTCGATTCCGGGAGCTCCTTAGAAAGCTTGATACTGAAATGCCCAAGATGTATCCTAAGGGGGAGAGGACATACCCTCCTTGGTTGTTCAGAGCGTCCCACGTAGATCTGGGCATGACTAAATACGATAAATCTACCATGTCTATGTCTAGTATCTGCACATGTTTTTTTAGAATTTTTATCGCGATATGAGGACCATTTTATAATTTATACTGATGGCTCCAAGAGCTCAAATGTTGTTGGTTGTGCTTCGTGTGTGGAACCGAACCGTATACATTCGGATTCCATACTGGCACTTCCAATTTTACTGCAGAAATGTGAAATGTGTAGTGTTTAACGCCCACTTTTACTACATATGGCACTGCAGGCGGTGACACTGATGATACCTGAGATGAAGATGGAGCACCGGTGAAATGAGATGGCGGGGGAAACCGGAGGTCCCGGAGAAAACCCGCCCCAGCGCCGTGTTGTCCACCACAAATCTCACTTTGCGGTCGCCTGGGATCGAACCCGGGCCGCCTTGGTAAGAGCCAAGTGGTCTAACCACTGAGCCACTGCGCGTATTTTACTGCAGAGCTTTATGCAATATTCCGGGCCATGTTACACGTACATCGAGGAAAGTTGGAAGACCGCTTAATCCTGAGTGATTCCCTCATTGCACTTCAAAGCCTACCACCCTAATGTGCAGCGTATCCAGGATGCCTTCCACTTTTTACACGCTTCCGGCGTTTGCGTGGTGTGTGCATGGATTCCTGGTCATGTAGGCTTGAGTGGGAATGAAATGGCGGATTCAGCAGCCAAGAAGCCCAGGGTTCGAGTACTGTCTGTGACATCGGAAGATTTTAAGACTGTAATGCGGAGAGCGGTGCAAACCTGCTGGCAGGAAGAGTGGTCCGCTCTCCGCAGCAATGAACTTAGATTTGTAAAAGAACTTCCGATTCCCTGGGCTACCTCCTGTCGTTTATCTCGTCGTGAGGAGGTGAGTTTGGCTCGGTTACATATTGGGCACTGCTTTTTTACTCATAGTTTTCTATTTAGAAAGGAGCCTGCTCCACTGTGTCCGTTTTGCATCGAAGCGTTATCTGTTCAACACGTGCTGCTAGAGTGTTTTTGCCTAGCACACCTCAGGACGTCTCTGCAGCTGCTGGCCAGCTTTGCATAAATACTAGCGGATGACAACAAAGTAATGGAGAAGGTTTGTAAGTTCTTTTCTCGGTTATATTTTAGAATTTAGCAAAGAGTATTTTTTTTGTAGTTTGGATTTATAGTTTGTTTATTTATTTATTTATTTTGTTTTGTTTGTTATGTACATGTATCTTTTGTAAGTTTACACTTGTATATAGTTTTAGAACTATTTACATCTAGCTTTTGCCATGACTAATTTTTTTAAAGGGCATTGATATCCTCTGCAGTTGAGCGCCCTTATACACATATCATCATACACCTTCGGTCTACCTAGTAGCACTTCCGTTTTCAGTGCAGAGCTCTATGCTGTCTACCGAGCCCTATTGCACTTCCGCCCGTGCAACCTGGGTGACTGCCTGATTCTGAGTGATTCCCTAAATGCTCTACTGTGTTTTATGAGCCATACAACTATCATCCTATTGTACAGCGTGTCTAGGATGCCATCTACACGCTAAGCACCCAGGGCGTTAGTGTTGTTTGTGCTTGGATTCCTGGACACGTTGGCTCGCCAGGAAACGAGCAGGCGGATTTGGCGGCACAGCACCCCAAATCCGAGCTGCTTACGTCACATCTGAAGATTTCAGGCTAGTTATTCGGAGAGCAGTGCTTTCGCAAGCGCACGAGGACTGGTTGACTCTTCGTTGTAACAGACTGCGAGAGGTAAAGGACATTCCGACTCTTTGGAAGACCTCCCAACGTGCTTCTCGTTGCAAAGAAGTGATTCTGGCACGGCTATGCCTTGGGCACTGCGCTTTTACGCATACGTACCTTTAAAGCGGGCATCCCTACCATTTAGTCCGTTGTGTGGGGCAATTTGTCGGTCCGTCATGTGTTGGAGTGTGCTTCCTTAGGACACCTTCGTGCCACCCTAAACCTGCCAAGTCGTCTTGCAGCAGTCAAAAGGTTTCTAAGCTCTTCTTACAGATACCCTTCCCAATGCAGATTTAGCTTTTAGATATTGGGTGAGGTAGTACTAGCACTACGCGCATGCCATTCTCCTTTATCTACCACACTTCCTGGCACTCTGTGAGCTGTTCACTTGAAGCTGTGTGACCTTTCACCCGGATTTTAACTTTTTAGCTCGCTGTTTTACCCCCTGACTTTTACAATTGTTTTTATTGGTAGGTACCTTTTATCTCATTGTTATTGTTGAGGCGCTAATGACCTTGCAGTTGAGTGCTCTCAACACAACTCAACACAACTCACCTATTACGCAGTCCCATTGTTGGCACTTTCTACTGATAAAAGTCCATATCTATGTTACAATATTACTTTGGTAGCATTTTCTTTTTATTATAATTTTCTCAGTCATATCATTTTGTTACATTTTTGCAAAAGTGTTAAATAGTTGAAGGTAATAAAGATTATATGTAGTTTTTCTTCTGTCCTATAATGTACTTGCCATGTATTTTTTTTATTATTTCCAATATTTTAAATGTCATAAATTTTCCCTGGGCATGATAAAAGTTATTTTATCATAAATTGATATTGATTCCTAGAAGTTAAAAACCATATTTTTTTTTAAATATAAATTCATATTGATTGCTAGTGGTCTGTGGAACAGTGCCATTAAAAGTGAGAGTTTTGAAGTTTTGTTGATCTTAGAGCATGTTCAGTTAGTCAGTGATATACATTAATGTAATTTAAATTTATGAAGGTGTGTAAAATTAAGTTTTTTCTAATAATGCTGTTTTTCTTTTTTCAGATAGAAAATTTGCTAGATCCTCGAGGTTTGGCAGTTGATTGGGTAGCTAAGCGTCTGTACTGGGTAGATGCAGGATTAGATGTGGTAATGGTTTCTTCATTGAACGGAGATGTGAAACACACTTTAGTGAATGATGATTTGGACCAGCCACAGGATATTGTTGTGGATCCACTTTCTGGGTATGTGTTATGCAGATATGACAATAAGTACTTCAGTAATGCATTATTGAAGTGAAATCAGCTGAAACATTGCTCAATCTATTCCTAAATATTGCATTAATAAGTTCACACATTATCCAACTAAAGAAAATAATTTGTAGATATGGTTGTCCAAAATGGTTAACCAAAATAATAGATATGTTTTGTGTAGAACTGCAGAGTTGCTGATTATTCTATGGCCTTTACATTTGCCAGTTTATATTTTAGCTGCTTATAAGTATCTCCATATATAAATTAGAATGATGTAACATTCAGTTGTTTCTCCTCTTCTCATCATAAGCATCTTCACCCCTTTACCAAATAATAGAAGTATAAAATGAAATTGCCTATATCACTTACCCACCAGGTTCCTTAAATCAGAGTTCCTTAAACAGATAGTAACCCCTATTCTATTAGTGATTTTTACTCACCTGGTGCTAATAATTTGTATGCATATTATGTACGCTGCAGTGAGAAATGAACATATAACAACTAGACAAAGATTTTTGAAAGTATGTTCGAGCTCTTCTCGGGAAGCATGCCAGGTGAAAAGACAGAAATCAACGTTTCGGGAGTGTGCATCTCTCCCATCGTCAGAATATTTATTAAATGTTATAACCATTTATTAAATTATTAATTATTAGTTATTTATTAATTTATTTATTAAATGTTTTTTTGAAAGTAGTTTAAACCACTGTAAGCTCATACCATGTATTATGGTAAGAATGAAGTGGTATCACACATAAGGGGTAAGACAAATATTTTTCTTGTGCTACTCTCGAGTGAAATATTTGAAGATCTCCATGATGCATGTGTTGCTATTGTATCATGTATTCAGTGCAGAAATTGCCAGATTTTAGGGGTGTGTAAAATGGCTTCCTCAACCAGTGTAGATTGTGCTTTTGATGATAATGAATTATCATATAATTTTAATGAATTACCTTCCAATTCCAATTACCTTCCTTGACTGACAGTGAAAACAGTCAGGATTATGCTGAAACAGTTTTTCAAAGTGCAACTTTTGATTTAGCAATAGTGAATGTGAAAAAGGATTTTGTTCAGCAGGGGAGAGAAAATGCTCTTTGTTCCAGTACCACAAGAAGGGCTTCAACCAATATTTGCATGAAAATATAGATATTTTGGCAAACTTAAATGATGATTTCACTATCAGTGTTTTCCAATTATTTTTAATTCTCCTAATGTGTACTCAAAGTATAGCATATTACAATATCATATTTCCATAATGTATAGTAATAATTCCTCTCTAAACTAATTATGCACATATGTTTACATCTTTGTATTCCTAGAGTTTGTTCCAATTCAGTTTTAATTTGTTGTCTGAAGTTTCTTTAAATCTATTTTATTTACAACATTTTGAAAAGTGTGTTATATTTGTCCATTATTTCCTTGTTATTTAATGGGCAGTGTCCACTTTTTTCTAGAATGCATTTGCTGATCTATCTCTATTTAAAAGGTTACATTCCCACTGCGTGTGACTCACTGTTTGAATTTTTGTACATATGCACACTGAATCACCCTTGATCTTAAACCTTTGCAGATATACATTGCACTTTCCATGTCCTATAGTCACTGCTGTCAAATTGTGAGTCACTTTTGGTTTAGTCTTCAAGCCCGTCTTAACTGTTGGGAATAATGTTCTGGTCACTGCTCCTTTGGTTGAAATTCACCACTTATTACTCCATCTGATCAGGCTTTCTTCCCTCAGGTCACCTTTCACTGCACTCATCAGTGTATGCTTGCTCCAAATTTGGTGCTGGTGTGCTTTATTTGGCAATCAGTCAACCTCATTCCCCAGATTACTGAAATGGGCTTAAATCCATGTGAAGTTTATCAGCCAGTTATATCTTGTTTGCTCATGTACTATTCCTTTTATCTTATTAGGTTGTTGTGGCTGTTGTTTCTTTGCAGGTTCATGGCAATGCTATTATGGGTATGTAGTGCTATGGTTTTGTCTGGTCCAGTTTATTCTTCTATCTCCTTAACTTTTTGCAGTTTTTTCAGGATTGCCAGCTGCTCAGCTTGACTATTGTCTCGAGCGCATTGTTGTTTCGAGGCGGCGCGGGCAATGAGTTCAAAGAGACAAGCATTGCAGTGCGGAGATAAAAGCTTGCCGAAATGGTGGGGGGAAGGGGACGGATTTCTCGAGAGTTCATCTTTGTTTTACAACATTTCGGATAGTGAGTAATCTATAAAAAGTGAGCCGCCGCCCGCCAGATTGACCTGGCATGCGTGAACAGCTATGTTGTGGTCGTTGACCTTGCAAGTTGTATTGTGTATGTGACGTAATTCAGCAACTGTAAAGGTTGAAAAAGTGTGTTTCTTCGGAAATAAAGAGCAATTTTTAGTGTTTGTAACCTGGACTTTTAATTTCACGAACCTACAAAGTCACAATTGGTGTCAGGAGTGAGACATTTACGACGATGGTGGCTGCTTTGGCACAGATTTTAGAGAAGTTGGAGATCACAAATGAAAACCTAACCGCCGAGTTCAAAGAAATGCAGACGGCTAACGACACCCTCGCTGCAAAGATGGAAGCTGCAAACAACAACTTGGCCGCGACAATGACCGCGAAGATGACCGAATTGACCATGGAAATGAAAGCAGCGAATGCGGCCCTTGCAGCAAAGTTTGAAGAGCAGTTGACCGGCTTGAAGGAGGACGTCACAGAGCTGGGCAAGCGGATAGGTCAAGTGGACGAATGCGTCGAAAACCTGGCAAACCTCGTTAACAACCTAGAGGGAAAGGCCGACACGAACACTAAGCCCCTGAATGCCATTTTGGAGGACATCGTGGGCAGAAGGATGAAAGATTTAAAGGCCGACGCGTCGGGACGCGACACAACATCTGCACGCGTCAGACCGCCGAAGTACGACGGCACGTCCACGTTCGAAGTCTTCCGCCATCAATTCGACACGGTGGCCAAGCACAAGTGGTCACCAGAGGAGGAGACCGCGCAGCTAATAGTCAGCCTCCAGGGACGGGCCGCAGAGGTCTTGAACGCGGTCCAGACAGCTGCTCCCGTAGGGGAGGCGATCCGTCCCCTTCAGCTGCTGTTGTGCGGACGCTGCGAACCCTTAGCATTCGTGGTACCTCGAACGCTGCTAGAGGAACCTCGGGCCGAACTTTCGAATCGCTCCCTCTGGGAGTTGTTCGGATTGGGTTGGTCTCGAGGGGGCAGTGGTTCCCGATACCCGTGATGGTCGGGTACGTCTGCGGACAGGGTTGCGCAAAGCCATTAATATTCCCGGGTACTAGCCTGCATAGCTAGTAGGTGTGCTAGATCGCCAGGTGACCCACCGAGGTCATATCGGTAGCCTTCGCCTTTTGGTGTTGGCGCGCGTAAGTGGCGTATCCACTTCCATCCCGTCTTGTGTCCTTGGACCAAATAGAGGGGCTTGTTAGTAACCCAGATCTTGTCCTATGGAAAGCCTCACGGAGGACGCCGGGCGCCCTTTGGGACAACTCGGATACTCCCTGGTTGAAAGAGGGCGGGTCTTGGTCCTATGGGTCCAGGACTAATGGGAGTAGAACCTCTGGACTCAATAACTGTCCAGACAGCTGCTGCACCCAACGACATCTGGGAGGCCCTGGAAAAACGCTTCGGGAATCATCGCTTGGTCACAGCCCACCACAACCAACTGAAGTCAAGGACGCAGCAGCCAGGGGAGACACTGCAGGAGTTCGCCCTGGCAATTGAACAGCTGGCCAGCAAAGCCTTGGTTTACCTCCCACCTGAATTCGTATCCCAGGAAGCCGCCTACATGTTCGTTGACGGGTACGAGACATCGAGATACGTCAGCGCCTAATTTTCGGCGACAACAAAACCATCCGCGAGGCGCTAACGGCAGCATTGAGGATGAAGGCGGCCAAGGTGACGGCAACTCCGACGTCGAGAACAAGGAGTATCCGCTACACTGGAGGCCGAGGGACGCGGGCGAAGACCAAGTGGCGTGTGTTGGAGGTGTGGACAAGCGAGACACCTGGAGAGAGACTGCCCACACCAGGGTGAGCAGCCGGAAAAGGAGTAAAGGCCGTCATAGCTAGGGGCACGTCGGTGCCATCACCACCGTCCCCTCGATTGACACTGCATGCCGTCAGCCGGCGTATGGATGGCAGCCTCATCGCGGAGGGTTGGGTGAGAGGGAAGCCGCGCCGCGTGCTCATGGAAACCGAGCCGATCATACCAACTAGTGACGGCATCGGGCGACACCTTGCCCGTGGAGAAAGAGGACCTGCTGAACTTGGCCTTGGAACGGAGTGCCGTGTGTCAGTGGGTGTTCGTCGCGGAGGTGGCTCAGGAGGTGATACTGACTGGATGCCCTCAGGAGCCACGAGGCGACGGTCGACTTCGGCAGGAAGGTCCTCTGGCTTAATGGAGAAGAGGTGATACTCCGGCAACCCGAAGAACGCCTGGGAATTCGCATGGTCGTCCTGAGGGAAGACATGGTTGTCCCTGCGAGAAGCGAGGTGGTGGTGTAGGCGCAACTGGAAGACCAGCGAACAAGGAACTTGATGCTGGACCAGAAGACGCCTGTGCACGGACTTTGTGTAGCCAGGACATTGTTGCCGTGCCGAGATGATGTGCCGGTGAGGCTGCTGAACCCAATGGACACTGATAACGATGTCCAGGCAGGGACGGAGTTGGGGACTGCGAGCCTGTGGTCAGTGTAACATCAATCGATAAGATCCATGAGCTGGTGCCGCAAAACAACTGGGGCCCCGGCTGGAAGGTTTAGTGGAGAGGTGGCTGACCACCTGACCGCAGAACAGCTGGAGAAAGTTCGACAACTGCTGAGACGATACCACCGCGTCTTCAGCCAAGGGAACAGCGACTATGGCCGTACGGATCGGGTGCACCACCGCATCAACCCCGGAGACGCCAGGCCTATTTGGCAACCACCTAGATGCATTCCGCTGGTGAAACAAACAGCGGTACAGGACATGCTGGAGGACATGAGATCCAGGGGAGTGATTGAAGAGTGACAGCCCTTGTTGTTCCCTTCTAGTCTTGGTGACGAAAAACAACGATGAGCTACGCTTCTCCGTGGACTGCAGGAAGCTGAACGCTGTCACCAGGAAGGACTGTTTCTCCTTACCCCGGATTGACGACATCCTGGACACGCTTGCTGGTATGCAGTGGATCTCGACCCTGAACCTGAAGTCTGGTTACTGGCAGGTAACTCTGGACCCGAGAGACAAGAAGACCGCATTCTCGACAGGCCAAGGGCTTTGGCAGTTCACAGTTATGCCCTTTGGTCTTTGCAACGCACCAGCTACCTTCCAACGCCTCATAGAGTCATTGATGAGAGGATTGAATTATGATGCATGCCTGCTATACCTAGACATCATCGTCGGTAAGACCTTCGAAGTCCATCTGGAAAACCTGAGCAAGGTGCTAGGGAGACTGCAGGCGACCAACTTGAAGCTGAACGTGAAGAAGTGCCAGCTCTTCTGCAAGGAAGTGAACTACTTGGGCCACATAGTCTCAGCAACCGGCGTGGCCACAGACCCACAGAAGACACATGCTGTGAGAGATTGACCTCGCCCAAAGGATAAGAAAGAGTTGTGCAGTTTCCTGGGGCTGTGCAGTTATTTCCGACGCTTCATAAAGGGGTTCTCTAACATCGCCAAACCCCTCACCCACCTGACAGAGAAACACCGGCCTTATGTGTGGACGGAGGTCGCCGAAGATGCTTTTCAGCACCTGAAGAAGACCCTGTGCAGTACTCCAATTTTGGGATTTCCACAACCTGGTGGCGCCTTCATTGTGGACACTGATGCCAGCGACCATTGCATTGGAGGTGTCCTATCACAGATCCAGGTCGACCATGAGCAGGTGATAGCTTACTACATCAAGACGCTATCCAAGACAGAGAAGAACTATTGCTTCACCCGACGAGAGTTACTGGCAGTAGTTAAGACCTTGGAGCACTTCCACAAGTACCTGTACAGTCAACCAATCCACCTGAGGACTGACCATTCCGCCCTAACCTGGCTATTGAGCTTAAGGAACCTGGAAGGCCAGAGAGCACGTTGGGTCCAGAGGCTGCAGGAGTCCGACTTCACCTCGGAACATCGTATAGGGAAGAGCCACGGTAACGCTGATGCCATGTCCCGAAGACCCTGTCCAGAAGAGTGCAGCCAGTGCACAAGAGTGGAAGAGAAGCAGCGTGCTGCAGCAGTCCGAGTAGTCACGGCAGTGCCTGCGGATGGCTGGGATAGCGCAGGCCTGAGGAGGGAGCAGCTGGCGGACGCAGACTTGGGGCCAGTCGTGAGGGAAGTGGAGGCAGGGACAAGACCAACCTTGGAGGACATCGCACTAACACCACATCCACGACCACGACCACAACCACAACCATGACCACAACCAGGCTGATGCAGTGCATCACCTTATATTGCATAATTCTTGTTCTACCAGTGACCTCCCTTTATGGTGCTTGAACTCTAAACATAAGAAAAATAAGAAATGCCAAGTACTATGTTTGGGAAAAACCATAGCTACTTTTATCTACAGCTTACTTTACTTTCCACTTTATGCTCCTCTATAATTATTTTACTGGAGTTTGCAATTCTGCATTAGAATATGATCTTCCTTCTTTAGCCTTCTTTTGAAATTTAGGCACACATTAATCAGCACTTTTAAGAAAGTGATTTTCTTTTTCAGACGAATGTTCTGGTCAGATTGGGGTGTGAATGGACGAATTGAGTCAGCTTATATGGACGGAACTGGACGTCATGTAATAGTGGACACAATGGTACAATGGCCCACTGGATTAGCTGTTGATTATCCAGCTAGGCGGCTGTACTGGACTGATCCCAAAGCACATACTATAGAAAGTGTGGACTTAAATGGGCAGGATCGTCAGATCATCAAAAAGTTTTCACAGAGTGAGTTTCTACAGTGGCTACATAATCATAAAAATGCTACAAAATGTATAAGTTAATAAGGTTCGTGGAAGCTATATGCCAAGTTTAATAAGAGTGGCAGATATTTCTTTCACTGCAGCCTTATGTGCAAATCATTGCCATTTTAAAAGATATTAACAGAAGTGTTAATTAGAATCAAGTGAAAATAGAGCTTCTGTTAATGGTTCAGTAAGACATAAGCTTAATATATTATTTTCAAAATAGTATGATCTGTAAAGAAAGGATAGATGCAATGAAAATAACTTTTATTAAGATAGTATGGAAACAAAATTTAAATATTTAATAAATATTCTTACTATCTACGTAATATGAATCATGATAATAGGTACTACTAACATTGTCATGATTGCTTCATGACTTTACATGGAGATCTTTTGATTGATGATGTAGAATATTTAGTTTCAATCTTGCATTCCACATGGAATTGCTCCTCATTCTATGAAGAATGAAATATATAGTACTAGGCTTAATAATTAAATAATTGGGTGGCAGGATGAAATATTTTTTTCAGTCTTCACACCTGCTAGGAACAAAACTTTTCACATAAGCATTAAGGTAAAAGAGAGAGGGGGGGAGTTAGAAACATGTATGTTTCATTTTTTATGAACACCTGATACTACACTAAACATTATCTTTCATAGTCTCACCGCTTCAGAGTATTGATATGATTACAACAAAACAGTTAATTATATTGGAAAATGCAGGAGCATGGATTTCGTATTTCAAGTAACATTACTTCTAAAGTAATAATAAAATCAGTAATGTTGCCAAAGATGGGCTTAGGTCCTACAAGTAGTTGCTAACTTATGCCAGCTTGTCATGAAGAAGTACAAAAAACATGCATAGTGCTCAACGAGGTTGGCAATTACTAATCAAGATAATTGGTAATGGAATCCAAGCAGGATGTAAATAGTAAAGTAAGGTTGAAATGGTTGCAGGTGGGAAGCTATGACATAATTTGGAAGATAATATAAATAAAGGTGGAAAATGATGCATAACTTTTGCAGAAAGTATTATGAAGAATGTTCATTAATGTAATGCTTAAAGGATATACTCATTTAATATAACAAAATCACCAGTATCATCAATAATTATACCCAGTAAAATTGAATGTTTAAATCATTCAATACTTTTTGGACATTGGGTGTGTTTGGAGGAATTTAGTAGCAGTGGCATACAAATTAATTGATAAAACCATGTTAGATCAGTTGGTTACAATGTCTCTTAACCACCCAAAACTCTTTATGAATTTAATAAATTCATTAAGATCTTTAAATAACAAAATATCATCTTGGTACCTATAAATAGATACTCAGTAGTAGTATTCTTAAAATCAAAAACAAAAGATGAAATCCCACCTGGCAGTAGATCTGGATTATACCAAAAGGTTGTAATGATTTGAAAAATTCTACTTGGAACAAATTAAAAGAAACCTAAAAATCAGTCATAGAATATTTTAGAAACATCAGATAGAAACAGGAAAACAAGTCAGCAGTAGCATTTCACTTTTGAAACAAAAACCATAACCTTGACTCAAATCCAAAGTTACTAAAACATGTGATAAACCATAAAAAACTGACAACATGGGAAAACATTGTAATATGAAAATATAAAGACAGAATAGTAAACTTTAAAATCCTGCCAGTTGATAATTTGATAAAGAAGTTCATAGTTCATCCACCAGATAATTGACAGCAGTCAACACCCACAACAAATGATAGTCAGATCTTATTCTCAAAACATTTTCTAATTTTACGAAAACAAGTGAGGTAATCTAAACATAAATATTAAAAGTAGAAGCATTATTAACAGTGAAGTATTCTTCATATTTGAGTTTGATTTATGAGTCACTATGTTTACACTCAAACTTCACTTACTTGTTGTTGTATAATTGAAACGTTTTAAAGATCATTCGATCTCATCCTAAGCTGTTTGGTGACTGTGTTTTCAAGATCATTTGATCTCATCCTCAGCTGTTTGGTGACTAAATGAACCTTCCTCTTCTTCCACTACTACGGAGCTCCGATCACTCTGCCATCTGGTGTTAGGGGCACTAAGTTTTAATACTTCATTTAATGCCGGGATTTCAAAATTTATAACGTTATCACAGTTTTTGTTTATGAATATTTTTTCCCAAATATCCAATTCTATGGGTGTACTTAAAGATTTTAACAGTTTTATGTTGTGGCCAATGTTGTGGTTTTCTGTCCAAAAATGGTGTGAAACTGCAGATTTTTCTGTTTGTTTCAACTTAATGTTCCTCTGGTGTTCTTTTTGCCTGGTTAACAAGTTTCTCTTAGTTTTTCCTATGTAGCTTTAAGTCTTTCTTTTTGTAGCATAATTCCGTATTAAAGTTCGTAAACATGCATCCTACCTCGTCTCCATTTTCTTCAGTCGCCAAACAGCTGAGGATGAGATCGAATGATCTTGAAAACGTTTCAATTATACAACAACAAGTAAGTGAAGTTTGAGTGTAAACATAGTGACTCATAAATCAAACTCAAATAATCTAAACATAACCAATCTTCAGTTAATAATGTAAAAAGCTTACTGTTTGTCAATCACGCTCGTACATGTAACTCCACATTATAAAACTTTTTTTTAAACATATGTTAGGGATTATATTCCCGTTTTAAGCTACCTACTTGCTGCACAGTTTAATGAGGTTGGGCTTTCAAAGTTATGTCGATTTTATGGTTTATGGTTCTGTAACAAACTTTGTTTCATAAACATATATTATCCTACAATTCCTTTCTTGGAAGTGTTGAAAACAGTGTTGTTGTAATAAATTAAATTTAAAGGGAGTCAATTAATGACACTAAACAACACTTTTAAATTTTCCCGGAACATGTTTCAGAGACTTTGCCTTCATCGTCAACCGGACATCGACTGATTCTCAGTGGTGTAGCTGGCGATATTTTGTTATAGGTCTCCTCTGGTGGTGGTTCGAGGAACTTGCTGAAAAAATCGTTCTGGGGGATTTCGAAATTGAATACTTTGTCCATATTTTTTGAAATGAAGATTTGTTCCTATGTGGACAGTTCTTGTTTTCCTAATGTATGTTTTAGTAGTTTTGATTCTGGATTTATGTTGTGATTTTCTTCCCAAAAATGCGTGGCAACTGCTGATTTTTCTAATTGTTTATATTTTATGTTTCTAAAGTATTCCTTTGCTCTTGTTTCTAAATTTCTTATAATATAAATTTCTTTATATAATCCTGTATAATAGAAGATGGACTTCAGTTATTAGCAGTGAGGGCATGGTGGGGTGTTGCCACAGAAGAAACGTACACATCCAACACTGTAAAACACATGCAGTGACACACCAACATGATACAAGAAACAGTTCAAACCTACTAGCAATTAGTCATAATACCACATTATACAAACATTCCTTCACTTATAGTGGTACCCAACTGTACAATAAGTTACCTCTTTATATGTTTTTATTCTGTTCAAGAGTATTTGGAAAGTTAAGTTATATTATTATATTTTGGCATTTACTCTTTACATGCTTTTGTAATTTGTGTATTTCAATTTTGTACTTAAATTTGGTAAATATTTTTGTTTTGACATGTCCACAATTTTGTATGGAGATTTAAAGGATGAATAAAGTGAATTGAATTGAATTGAATTGAATTGTAAAAAAAGTGGTAATACTTAAATGCATAAAGAAACATTAAGAAAATTCTTGCTTTTTATATTTACAGTACAGGAATTTTGGTTGGCAGTATATTAATGTGACTACAAATTTTAGAGTAGTACATATGGCAACAGAAGCCTAGGCTATGCTTGCTGCTGCTAGCAGAAGACTTGCCACTATTATACAGGATAACTGATGAATTCTTTGCTATATATCCCATAGAAATTCTTTATTAGTCCAACATTGGATATGCTGAAACAAGTGCTGATGTAATCTGTCAAAGTTGCCCAAGAATAGCAGTGCTGGTAATCTTAATAGCTGCAGAGATATTCAGTGTCAACCTGTGAACCAGTGCCCCATGTCTCCAAATTAAAACTTTAGATATATGTAATAGAAGGAAAATACCTATAGTGTTTAATGTTTATTATGAAAATGGGTATCCTGTTTTCTTTGTCTTTCAGTAAGTAAACTGTTTTGTATTTCTTTGTTATGGTTAAGTTTGCAAATATTATTGATCTCAAACCTTTGTGTCATGATGATAAACAGTGTATGTAGTTTAGAAGATCAAGTCAGAGCTGAAAAATTCAATGCCATAGCTGAGATTTGAGCCATGAATCTTCTAATGTATAACTATATGTGTGTTACATCACCTATCGCTGATTGTCCTTATAAATGAAAATGTATGCAATTCCTGTATACAAAAGTTTATTAAGAATGTGTATGTTATATTCAGTAGTGCAGTATTGCCTTTCACCCAGCTAGAAAATGTGATCGAGATATGAGCTCTTTTCATATAGGCAAGGGTATAATCACTTCTCGGATTTCATGGCAAAGGTATTTGGTTCAAGAACTCCAAAATACCATCTGTCCAAGCACTCTTAGTACGCTCATGCATTTTTATACAAGCAAACATTATTCATACATAGTTCTGTTGGATACAAATAGGTTGCAAACAAATACCCGATTGGTTCAACCATTTTAAGGTAGTATGCATATTGTCACCCAGTTATCGGGAAGCACCACAGACAACAGCTGAGAAGGGGCCGGAGGCCACGCCACGCCCACTCATCTGTCTCCTGTCACTAACTGAGGGGTGATTTGCGGTAGTGTCACCGGTCCCTCGTTGTTTCTCTCCCCTTCTCCGGTGGTCTGGAACGTTCGGTGATTAGAGACTTCTAGAAAAACACTGACATTCCTATAAAAGGGTTTCAGAGAGACAGTTAGTTAGTGTTTGACGTGCTAGTGAAGTAGCGCCGTGTACGTGCATCGGAACGATAACGGACGAACTGGTGAATCGTAATTGTGTGCATTACGTAATTTTGTGTAATTGGCAAGTGTTTAACTGTAAGTCGGTGGAAATAAAGAACATTTTTGAGTGGTGAAATTGGACTTTTCATTTCACGAACCCACAAAGTCACACTGGTGTCAGAAGTGGGATGATAACATCACCGAACACTACAGCCATGGAATCCGCATTGGAAATGCTTTTGGCGAAGATGAACGAGTTAACAGAGAAAACAGAAGCGGCAAACAACAACCTCACCGCCGAGTTGAAACAAATGAAGACGGCCAACGACAACATCACCGCGGAACTGAAACAAATGAAGACGGCCAACGACAACATCACCGAGAAGATGGAAGAAATGAAGGCCTGAGGAGGGAGCAGCTGGCGGACGCAGACTTGGGGCCACTCTTGAGGGAAGTGGAGGCAGGGACGAGACCAACCTGGGAGGACATCGCACCGAGGAGCGCCACCTACAAGTCGTATTGGGCCCAATGGGACTCATTGAAGACCAAAGAGGGCGTGCTGTTCCGGGTATGGGAGTCACCCGATGGGAAGACGCAGAGAGAACAGTTAGTACTTCCTCCAAGACTTCCGGGACCTTACTCCGGGGAAGTACTAACTGTTCTCTCTGCGTCTTCCCATCGGGTGACTCCCATACCCGGAACAGCACGCCCTCTTTGGTCTTCAACGAGTCCCATTGGGCCCAATACGACTTGTAGGTGGCGCTCCTCGGTGCGATGTCCTCCCAGGTTGGTCTCGTCCCTGCCTCCACTTCCCTCAAGAGTGGCCCCAAGTCTGCGTCCGCCAGCTGCTCCCTCCTCAGGCCTGCGCTATCCCAGCCATCCGCAGGCACTGCCGTGACTACTCGGACTGCTGCGGCACGCTCCTTCTCCTCCACTCTTGTACACTGGCCGCACTCTTCCGGACAGGGTCTTCGGGACATGGCGTCAGCGTTACCGTGGCTCTTCCCTCTACGATGTTCCGAGGTGAAGTCGTACTCCTGTAGCCTCTGGACCCAACAGGCTGTGAGAGATTGGCCTCGCCCAAAGGATAGGAAAGAGTTGCGCAGTTTCCTGGGGCTGTGCAGTTATTACCGCCGCTTCATAAAGGGGTTCTCCAACATCGCAAAACCCCTCACCCGCCTGACGGAGGAACACCGGCCTTATGTGTGGACAGAGGACGCCGAAAACGCTTTCCAGCACCTAAAGGAGACCCTGTGCAGTGCTCCAATTTTGGGTTTCCCACAACCGGGTGGCGCCTTCATTGTGGACACCGACGCCAGCGACCATTGCATTGGAGGCGTCCTGTCGCAGATCCAGGACAGCCATGAGCGGGTGATAGCCTATTACAGCAAGACGCTATCCAAGGCAGAGAAGAACTACTGCGTCACCCGACGGGAGTTACTGGCGGTAGTAAAGACATTGGAGCACTTCCACAAGTACCTGTACGGTCAGCCATTCCACCTGAGGACTGACCATTCCGCCCTAACCTGGCTATTGAGCTTTAAGAACCTGGAAGGCCAGACAGCACGTTGGGTCCAGAGGCTACAGGAGTACGACTTCACCTCGGAACATCGTAGAGGGAAGAGCCACGGTAACGCTGACGCCATGTCCCGAAGACCCTGTCCGGAAGAGTGCGGCCAGTGTACAAGAGTGGAGGAGAAGGAGCGTGCCGCAGCAGTCCGAGTAGTCACGGCAGTGCCTGCGGATGGCTGGGATAGCGCAGGCCTGAGGAGGGAGCAGCTGGCGGACGCAGACTTGGGGCCACTCTTGAGGGAAGTGGAGGCAGGGACGAGACCAACCTGGGAGGACATCGCACCGAGGAGCGCCACCTACAAGTCGTATTGGGCCCAATGGGACTCGTTGAAGACCAAAGAGGGCGTGCTGTTCCGGGTATGGGAGTCACCCGATGGGAAGACGCAGAGAGAACAGTTAGTACTTCCCCGGAGTAAGGTCCCGGAAGTCTTGGAGGAAGTGCACGCTGGTACTTCGGGAGGACACCTGGGAGCGAACCGAACGATCGACAAACTTCGGCAGCGATACTACTGGCTGAGACTCCGAGCAGATGCCGAGAGATGGTGCCGTCAGTGTCACGTGTGCGCGGCGAGTCGTGGCCCCCAGACTAGGAGCCGGGGTCGCATGCAGCAGTACAACGTCGGAGCCCCATTCGAACGGATCGCCGTTGACATTGCTGGACCGTTCCCAGTTTCCGACCGAGGCAACAAGTACCTAATGGTGGTCGTGGACTACTTCACCAAGTGGCCGGAGGTGTATGCCATCCCAAACCAAGAGGCAAAGACAATCACAGACTGCCTCGTGGAGCAAGTGTTCTGCCGATTTGGGATGCCGTTAGAGCTACACAGTGACCAGGGTACCAACTTTGAGTCCAACCTAATGAAGGAGGCACTACAAAGGCTTGGGGTGAACAAGACCCGCACGACACCTCTACATCCCCAGTCGGATGGCATGGTCGAAAGGTACATCAAGACCTTAGAGGAACACCTGAGGAAGGTCGTGGCCAGCCATCAGCGAGACTGGGACGTCAAGGTGCCACTGTTCTTGCTGGCCTACCGCTCATCTACACACGACACAACTGGGATGACGCCAGCCAGCTTAATGTTCGGCCGAGAGTTACGCCTCCCTTGTGACCTGGCTTTTGGAAGCCCTCCGGAAGCGAAACAGCCAGCGATCGAGTATGTGGAGAACTTGGTGGACCATCTCCACGACATGCACGAGATGGCTCGCCAGAACATCCAGAAGGCGAGCGACCGCATGAAGACCAGGTATGACAGGCAAGCCAACAGCCAAGGGTTCCAGCAAGGTGACCTAGTCTGGTTGTACCGTCCTACCCGGACCAAGGGACGGTGCCCGAAGCTCCAGCAGCCATGGCAAGGACCGTACCGGGTGGTGAAGAGGATTAACGACGTGGTTTACCGCATCCAGAAGGTTCCCCGAGGGAAGATGTTGGTGGTACACCTGGATCGTCTAGCCCGCTATGATGGTGCTGTTCGGGACGACCAGCTTTGAGGAGGGAGCAGTGTCACCCAGTTATCGGGAAGCACCACAGACAACAGCTGAGAAGGGGCCGGAGGCCACGCCACGCCCACTCATCTGTCTCCTGTCACTAACTGAGGGGTGATTTGCGGTAGTGTCACCGGTCCCTCGTTGTTTCTCTCCCCTTCTCCGGTGGTCTGGAACGTTCGGTGATTAGAGACTTCTAGAAAAACACTGACATTCCTATAAAAGGGTTTCAGAGAGACAGTTAGTGTTTGACGTGCTAGTGAAGTAGCGCCGTGTACGTGCATCGGAACGATAACGGACGAACTGGTGAATCGTAATTGTGTGCATTACGTAATTTTGTGTAATTGGCAAGTGTTTAACTGTAAGTCGGTGGAAATAAAGAACATTTTTGAGTGGTGAAATTGGACTTTTCATTTCACGAACCCACAAAGTCACAATATTCTCAATAACAGGGTCAAAATAGGCAGTGCCAGCTGTTCGTTCAGATTAATGAATGCAAAATAGGAAGAAGGGAATATCATCTCACTCCATTATGGAAAGACACTAGGTCTTTGGGATGATCAACATGGTTAATGAAGTACAAGTGATTTTATGCTCCAATCATTGCAGAGATGGTGCCAGCCTGTTTCCATGTAGAGTTCACAAGCACAATCCACGCTGACTGCTGAGTGGGATACTATGGCTTAATGGCGTGGGGTTTGGCACCCTCATAGCTGTAAACCACACAGCTTGCATTTCATAAATAGAATAAAAAATGTGCACATAAGCAACAATGAATTGCACTGGCATCACCTATCAAGGGACAGCATCAAACAGAATAAAATGGATCAGACATTTGGGGCAGCGCCTATAGTGCCAAGACTTCAAAAACAGGAAAGTTGATTTGTTTCAAGAGCTCTGTTTCAAGTAGGGCATTCGGAAGATTTACCCTATGGTTTAGTTAAATAACTTAGATATGTAAATGAAACGTTAGTTTAGTTTAGGCAATAGTGTAGTTATATTATAGGTCATTTAAAACTTTTTGCCGGTTTATATGTTGACTATAGTATAAAGCTTTCTTAATGCTGGCAACAAAGAGGAGGTTGATTGTGGGAGCAAATGTTGGCAAAAATAGGTAAACAGTAAGATTTGTTGGTTCGTTCATGTACAGGCTGAATTTAGAGAGTTAACATATTGCTATGTAATCTATACTGTAGCGAGTGCTTTAATACTGCTTACAAGATGTCTGCTATGGGTGAATTGTCACAAGTAGCTTCATAATTGATTTTTGGAGGAATATAGTAACAGTGACATCCAAATAAATAAAACATAAGTATTATGTGCTTCAAATGGGATGATGTTTGTCCTTGAGTGCTACTAGGTGAGCAACCAATCGGAGTTGTGCGGTGCTGTCGTATTGCATTCCCCCTATGTGGGGTGTGACGAGTGCCAAACTAATCAATCTCTAATAAATACTATTTGTGCTAACACAAAAATTCAGATTTTGCAAAAACTGATTCATGAGGAAAGAGAGAGTAATGTATTTAACATAACTGTATAAACCCCATATTTTTAGCTCATATAGTTTTCCTAACACAAATAAATAAAGTAGATACCATTATATTATAATAATGCATTGCGACGTAAGCACTGTAATGAATATCATTATTGGTTGACATGTATGCGTGAACATATATTTGAAATTACTTAGAACTGAAACGTAAACGACGTGATAAAAGAAATACTTTGAATAAGCCAAGGTGTCTGTTAAATTCGATGAGAGGAAACAATACACTTCCTGCTGGTCTGGCAGAATATGTCTGGTCACATTATATGTTTGTTTATGAATGGTTCGTAATCTCTATTTACTCTTGAGAGTTCAAAGCAGTATTACTCAGTTACTTTTCCATGAAAAGGTGTATCAGCTGGCTCAATGAAACACAATCCACCTTCCCCCTTACTACTGCCAGAACAAGCAAGTTCATGTGGATTCAAATTACGTTGCAAACAGAAATAACATTTTTAAAGTGACTGACGTTGAACAACTCATTCACGAAGAAATTGACAAGGAACACAACAAGATTGCGTAAACTGCGTGAGACGTTCAGTTGAACTACAAGAAGACTACTTTTGGTAAGAAATAGCACTTACCAAGATTTTGGAACCTATCATCATAAATTTGCAGTACTCAGATGATGATGACAATGACAATGACAAATTATCTCTTAACGTGACATTCATAGCTATATAGATGCACCGTTGGCATTTTTGTTGAATTAGAAAAGTGAGTAATTTATAGAGTATAATTAATTTTAAACTGAATATTTAAACCATTTGCATAATATACGAATATCCATGTTGTAATTGTGATTTCAACAACTGCATTATTATAAAACTGGAAAATTCAGTTTGCGTGCCCTTAAGTCTAGCGCCAAGAAGACTCGCAACTGTGGAAGAGAGAGGGAAATATTAAAAGTATGGGAGTAATGAGGTGGCAAAGCTGAAAGCTCTAATGCATCCGATTTGCTACAGGCGAGAAACCTTCCCATTTGAAACATATAATAGGTAGTATAAAAAAACAGACTATAGGTGTTTTATTAAGTAGCTTATCATTTAAATGATACTGTAATACTGGTATGTTAGACATTGTCAAGTTTCTTTGTGAATGTGGTACTTGTAGATAACTAATATTTCCTGCAGAAGGAGTGGGCATTTCTGTGATGAATAGAAACATTCTTACCTTTAATTGCTTAGCTGATTATGAATGAAACTACACGACCTCAGCTTGCCGCTTTCTTTCATAGTTACCATTGGCAGTTCAATTTGATTTTTTCCCTCATGAGAATATCAATCCTGTCTGTTCTCTGAATGATCTATGTTTCTGTTTTTGCTTTAATTTTGAAGTTATTTATTTCTTCAGTAAATAAAGCATTTATTACATGCATCTTACAAGGTTTTGTTCCGTAGGCATTTATTGTTTGTCTCATGTGCCAGTATGATTGTAAATGAAACAGATAATGCAAGCACATACCTTTAAATGTTCTTGTATTAAAAATGTAGTTTAAAAAAGATCAGCATAGCTGAACCAATTTTGGGTATTCTTTGGTTGTACAATGAATATAGCAGTGAAAAGGTTGAGGTGCATGATATATTTTGCACACTAAAATGCTTCATCGTAAATTACTTTTTGGAAGTGTGTGTGTGTGTGTGTGTGTGTGTGTGTGTGTGTGCGTGTGTGCGTGCATGCGTGTGTGCGTGCATGCGTGCGTGCGTGGGGGTGGGGGTGCGTGGGGGTGGGGGTGCGTGGGTGTTTTTTTTTTTTTTTTTTTTTTTTTTTTTTTTTTTTTTTTTTTTTTTTTTTTTTTTTTAGTTATTGAGCACTTGCTAGATTGATTGTGTTGACATATTCACTAAAGTCCCTTAGATATTGTCCCACAAGTGCCGGTTTATGTACTGGCCACTTCCCTCCTTTCTTGTTTATTTGCATCCATAGTTTTTCCCTGTGGTCCTTCCATTTGATGCGGTCATACAGGATGTGATCTGTAGTTTCGTCTCTTCTGTTGTGTGTGTGTGGGTGTGAGTGTGGGTGGGTGCGTGCGTGCATGTTTGTGTGTGTGTCCCCCCAATGGGGTTTTAAAATTTATAGGCACTTAATTCCCAGGCTTCAAGGTTTTATTATAGTTTGCACATATAAGGACATTCTATGATAATTCATTGTTCTAGTACACAAAAAGCACGTGTAGACAAACTTTGAAAGCTAGAATCAGAACTGGAAAAATTCAATGCCATAGCCAGGAAATGGACCACAGAACTTCTACCCTACATGCATCCTGGTACTACATTAAATTCCCCAATTGACTCACAGTTTTTCGGTAGACCACAAGAAATTCTGAAATTTGAGATCATCTACATTGCTGTGTTAGAACACTCAGTTATCATTGATTAACTTTGTAAATAGGAAATATGTTTTCATGTAATAAAGCACTTCTCAAATAAAATTGTAGCTTGCTAAGATATTTAAAATTCTTGTGTTTTTCATGGCTAGTTAGCTTTAAATGAATGTACATTTAACATAAGGATCCTATGATGGTGAACTATGGACAGGAAGTAAGAAGCCTGGAAATTTAGGGTTTCCTGAGGAAACTGCTGAATTTGCTTAATAGTTTTTGTTCATAGAGCACAAATGCTAATTACAATAAAGAATGTTTTCTTCCATGTGGGTACTGACCATATATTTGTGTGATTTGTTTACAGAAGAAAAACCATATAAAGTGGAGGTGTTTGAAGATAACCTGTACATAAGCACATATCAGACAAATAACATAATCAAGATGAATAAATTTGGCTATGGAAACATAACTTATCTTGTACAGGGTCTCAACAGAGCTTCAGACATTTTAATTGTACAAGAAAACAAACAGACAAGGAATTGTAAGTAGCTTGCATGTAGTGATTTAATGATTGTAGTATGTCACAGCTTAGTTTGACTGTTATTCAGAAAAAGTAAAACAAGAAAGCAAATAATTCCTTTCATGGATGTGTTGAAAACAGTGTTGTTGTAATAAATTAAATTTAAAGGGAATCAATTAATGACACTAAACAACACATTTAAATTTCCTGGAATATGTTTGTGAGGCTATTTTCCTCCATTGTCAGCCAGACATCGACTGGTTCTCAGTGGTGTAGCTGGCGATATTTTGTTGTAGGTCTCCTGTGGTGGTGGTTCGAGGAACTTGCTGAACAAGTCTTTGTGGGGGATGTCAAAATTGAATACTTTGTTTTTATTTTTTGAAATTAAAATTTGTTCCCATATGGACAGTTCTTGTTTTCCTGTGTATGTTTAAACAGTGGGTGCTTGTGGCTGAAATATTTGGGGGGCGCGGAAACGGTTTTGCTTGCTAAGTATTGATAACAACAAATTATTACACTTGTAAATTTTAAGAACCATTTTTTTCAAATTCTACCTCTACAACCCATGGAAATAGTGGTTCTCAAGTTGTGATATATACCTCGAAAATAAGTACAAGAAGCCCAGCACAACCTTTGCCCAAAGCTGCATATTAATATTCATGCAGCATATAAAAGGATGTTATTAGAACATCATTCAAGCTCACGCAAATCCATATAAACTGCCACCACACCAGTGTAATTTGTTTTCACAGATTCGTGCGCATATCACTGAATGTACACACATTCTCATATTTGGCATTTGTTTCAGTTTATCATGAATTGCACTTTTGACCAAATTTATATGTTCTTTAATTTAATGAAATTTTCCATCACTCTTTCATCAAAATCCTGCATATTACTGATAGGGGTGTTATTTATTGACAGCATTGATAAACCATTGAGTCTGTCATTTGTCATTGTATTTCTTAAAAGTGTTTTTATCCTTTTCAGAGTGGAAAAGCAACGTTTAGGTTCCACAGTCTCCTCAACGTTGTTATGACAATTTTCTAAAGTTTTGTGACTTCACTGAACACTGACGAAAGTTTTATTTTCGTATATGAAATGAAAAAGTTTCAATTCTCCTTGAATGTTTGTCATTTCGTCTTTAAATTAGGTGCAGCTCTTTGCGCAGTTTCCCTTGCTGTAGAAAAGGATAGCATTGCATCACACATTTGATAATTTCTTCCGGGAAACGTTCACAAAAATCCTTAAATAAGTCATTACACAGCAAAGATGGAGCTCCTAGATGTCCATTATAAGCAAATCTATCTGTAACAGTAGTTGTGATGTCATCACACACCTCCTTGGGCATCTCCAACCCTTGCACATTCCATACTTCTTCTTTTCTTTGGCGGCTGCGGAAATTCTTCACTTAAGTATTTGTGTACTTCATCAGTATTCAATCTTTCCTTTTCCATATGTTGTTTAAATATAAGAACGTCATTCTGTAACATTACGCTATCTTTGCTCTTCTTTTGAAGTTGCTGGTACAAAATGTCTACATGAGATAGGATTTTGTGGAAAACTCTTAACCAAAAAATAAAATTTGGATATATGTTACTAAAATTAGGCAAATAAGTCAACCTTGTATATACTTATATACTTGTAAGAGGAGAAAAGTATATACAAGGTTGACTCATTTGCCTAATTTTAGTAACAGTGGCACTCCACTTTCTGAAATACTTCTTTTTATTCTATATTGGATATATGTGTTTGGAGAAATTTAGTAACAGTGACGTCAAAATTAATCTCAAAAACTATTTGTAGTTGGTTTATTGATACTCGTCACTTACTTGTTTATATTAATGAAAGACTAGTTTCAAAGGCATTCGCCTCCATTTTCAATCTCTTTCCAACTTTTCAACTTTTGGAAAGAGATTGAAAATGGAGGCGAATGCCTTTGAAACTAGTCTTTCATTAATATAAACAAGTAAGTGACGAGTATCAATAAACCAACTACAAATAGTTTTTGAGATTAAAATTTGGATCTTCAAGAGCTCTTCTAGAGCTACTGGATTCATGTATTGTGGTTGTATTAGTGCAACTTCAATAATTTCGAAGCAATCTTTCAGGTATTCTCTGTTTTCGCACATAACATTGACGGCTTGAATGTTGTAATTCCATCTTGTTAAAGCAACTCTGGGCAGTCTTGCTTGCACCACCTTTTGTAAAATATCAGATCACGAAGAGGAATTGGGAAAGAATGCTGGAATATCCAACAGATCTGAAAAGAACACGTGTACCGAATTAGGGTTAGTTGCCTTTTGTATGATTAAATTCAACTGGTGTACATATCAATGGATAAAGTGCGCATGTGGATATGTTTCCCTTATTTTGGTTCCACCAGTCCTTGCACTCATAACACTGGCCCCTGTCAAAGGTTTGAGCAATGAGCCTTTGTTTGGTATTTCCAAGAGGCGGGTAGATTTCATTCCTTATGCACTTTGTCAGAGACTCTGCATCTCTTCCTTCATGGTTCACAAAAGCCTAAAGTCTCTCATTTACGAATTCCTCATATACATAACAGAATACCAAAACCATCTGACAGTGATTTGAAATGTCAGTTGTCTCATCACACTCAATGGGAACAAACTCAGAAGCCCATATCTGTTGCTCTATTTTCTCCCTATAGACTTTCAGCATGCAGTCTAATAGATCATCCTGCACTGTTTTCAAAGTTCCTCTAAATAATGTGGCTGTTTCTAAATATTCCTTCATCACTCTATCCAGTGCAGCTGTATATAGTCAACAAAGCCTCTGTACACCCCTGGATTGGAAGAAGGAGCAGATTGATCATGTGCTCGTAAAGCTAGTTCAAATACAGTGCAAAACTTCACATATGAAGTAAGCCTTTTTAAAAAAATTTTTTACTCGCTTGAATGTTATGTTTCTTAACATTTTCTTTAAACATGGAGTCAAGACATGATGCAATGTTTTGTTTTCCTAATTGTGATATATGTACCAAACTAATCATATGGTGCACTGAATGTTCATGTTTGTTTATTTTTTCTGTTAAATGTTTTATATTACTCACTCCCTTAACTGTCCACAAACAATTGACACATTTAGGAGCAAACAAAACACACGGATAGCAGAAAAAGAACTTGAGAATTTTGCAGCCACAGATCCAATCACATTTCTCATATATGACCTTAGAACTAAGGTGCCTCTTAAACACCTAGTTTTCATTTTTCTTAGTTTTTAATTTTCCCATTAAGAATTCAGGCGTTGGTCTACCCAAAGGTTTCAATTGTACTATTTCTTTAAGAGTCAGCCTTGAAAATTGCACTTGCATTAGTGATTTTACAAAGTTATCCATCATTCTTTGGTCACTGGATTTTATAAAGCCACCTGTAACACTCCGTTTATGATCCTAACTCAACAAAGAACATTAAAATAAGAAACCCATGCATTTTAGCAATATAAAACTACTCTGTGGACTGCTCTAGGCATGAATAGAACCGTTCCGGATGAGCACAGGTGCAAGTCCTTCCCCCACTCCCTCACCACGTTCAGAGCTGCATGCCTTCTCTTACGTGGAAATGCAGCAGGCCGGCGCTAATCCTACCGCGCCAAACCATATCTGTAGGTATGAAGACATCGCTTTTACTACCTTATGAAGCTTTCTCATATTTTAAAAATAAATTGTCCTTACTTGTCGAAAGGCCATGGTTCATTTATTTCTGTAAGATTTCTTTTGGGGGGCTGCGCACCTTTGTACCCTTTTGACGAACTGCCCCTGTGTTGAAGTAGGTTTGGTTCTCAATTTATGTTGTGGTCCTTTTTTCCCCAAAAAATGCATGGTAACTGCTGATTTTTCTAATTGTTTGTATTTTATGTTGCTCTTGTTTCTTAGTTTCTTTTGGTTTTCCAATATAAATTTGACTACAGTCACAGCATTCAATTTTATATATATAACAGATTTTTTGTTAGTTGGAATGGCATCTTTGATGTTTGAGCATATTAGTTTTTTTAAGGAGTAATGGTTGACTGGTGCTAATTGAATGTTTTGTTTTTTAAAGACTTTTTTGAATTTATCAAAGGCCCATGGGTGCTAAGTGAATTTTTTGAAGGTCATTTTAGTTTCTGTAGCTGAGAGGGTTGTGGTTTCCTTTAGTAGCTTCTTCTTTTTTGCTAAGTTCACTTTTTTGTCTACTAATGATTTGGGAAAGTCATTTTTTGTACTATTTCAATAATTTTTTTTGTATTCTGTTTTGTATTCTTCTGCTGTGAGAGGGATGTTGACAAGTGTGTATGTTAAACTATTGAAGATTGTTTGTGGGATCTTGGGTTGTAGTCATTAGCTTTTATGTAGTGTTGATTTTCTATAAATGCCAAAGTTTATTCTGTTCTTATTTCTGATTATTTTTAGATCCATAAATGGTAAATGCTCATCTTTTTCTATTTCTACAGTGAACTTGATGCTTTTTTCTTGGATGTTTAAACGTTTTAGTGCTTCACTGATGTGTCTTTTTGGTACTATTGCAAAGATTTCATCTATATATCGCTTCCAAAGTTTAAACATCCAAAGGAAACCTTTGGTGATCCTTATTTCTAATGCACTCATGTACAGATCGGCCAGGAAGGGTGATAGGGGGATGCCCATTGCTAACCCTGAAGTTTGGTGGAAATATTTTGTTTGAAACTGGAAGAAATTTTGTTCTATACATAATTTGGTTAGTTCAGATTACATCGAAACAAGTTCTGGAAATTTAAAAGTAAATTTTGTTTAGTATCATTAATGGACTCCCTTTAAATTTAAAATTTAAGAAAGCAAATAACTGATATTTATGGAAACGTAGAGTCAGACTGAAAAATTCAATGCCATAGCCGGGATTTGAACCACGGATCTTCTGGTTTCCGTCCAGCCGCACTACCATTGTGCTACTATGGCCAACGTGCCGATATGACATTAAATTCTCCAACTGACTCGTATTTTCCCGGTAAACCACTTAGGAGTTCTCATAAACACATGAGACAACTACCTTAATGGCGACTTACTACATGTAAGTACTTTAAGGCCCGGGCTTTATAGTTAACCACTATTAGGTTCCGTGGTTCAAATCCCGGCTATGGCATTGAATTTTTCAGTCTGACTCTACGTTTCCACAATTTAGCCTACACACGGCCAGTGTGAAAGAATAATTAATTTCCAACTGATATTTATAAATTGTTTTGCATATTCCTCAACTCAGGATTTAAAAGTACTGAATTTTATTTAATGTAATTACATTTATTTATATTTAATAATATATTTAGTTTTTGTAGTCCTAATTTATAATCATTTGACTATACTGCCCACAGGCTAAGAATCTGTAGTATGTAATGATTAATGTGTGCACCAATGCTATTACTGGTATAACAAATTTAATCGTGACCACTGTTCGCTTAATGATGAAGTTCGTGAAGGTCATCTAAAATCAGTTGTTGTGCCAGAAAACATTGATGCTGTGCAAAAACTAATAATGCAAGATAATCATGTGACATATTGTGAAATTGAGGCAACCCTAGGTATTAGTTCCACCAGCACATATAAAATATTGCATGATTATTTAGCCATGGAAAAGGTTTGCTCTTGTTGGATCCCACATAATTTGGTGCAATCTCAAAAAGATGCTTATGTGAATTGGTGTACAAAATTGCTCAAGAAATATAATGCTGGTGCCACAAAAGACATATATTAAGATTACAGCAGGTGACGAATAATGAATCTGTGCATATGAGCCGGAATGTAGACAGCAGTCAACTGTATGGGCACCTGCCTCGGTCAGGGTAAGTTATCTGGATAAGGTTTTTTCGGGGTTTTCCCTTATCCTGAAAGACGAATGTCGGGTAACTCTAAGCTCTATGGACCCTGGATTCATTTGAGCATTATTTCATCCATTCCATTCATCATTGTCCAATATGACTTAACGTTGGAGGACGTAAAATTACAAAGAAAAAAAACTGTATGGTTGTTTCAAGATGAAGCAAATCCAACTAAAGTTGTTCGCACTTGAAGCACTTCAAAGCAAATGGTCACCTGCTTTTTCAGCAAAACTGGCCATATGGCAATTGTGCCTTTAGAGGAATGTAAAACGGTCAATACCGAATGTCATACAACCATTTGTTTGCCGGAAATCTTTGGTAAAGTAAGGAAAACCAACAACAACCATAGGATCGTTCTTCATCAAGACAATGTGAGCATGCACATATTTCGTCTAACAACAGAGTATTTGAAGGCTCAGAAAATCTAATTGATGGGTAATCCACCATACAGTCCTGATTTGGCACCCATTGACTTGTTTTTGTTCCCAAACATCAAGAATAAATTATGTGGATAGCGATTTTGGTTGGCAGAAGAAGCCGTTGATGCCTTCAAGAACAATGTTTTGGAGGTGTCTCAAGAAGGCAGCCCCCCAGGGGCCTACTTCGGTAGGTACGGGTTTGGCACACCCGGGGTCCCGAGCCAACAGTCTTCCTCGTGTGGGCTCCTCTTCGTGGTTGAGGGAGACAGTCAACAGGCCCACCCACGTGTAGGCCGTGCGTGGAGATCCATGTCGGTGGAAAGGTTTGTCCTGATGGTTGAGGGATGGGCATCTAAGGTCGTTCCATTATTATTCTGAATTCGGGGAGGGTGCGCATTTCTAACACACTACTTTGGTTTCTGCTTGGCCTAAACTGGAGGTTAGGGACTAACCCACCCCTAATCAGTCAGCCAGAATTAGGTATTGTACCGAACTCCAGGGTGAGTGGGACGGCGAGCTCACTATATCCCCTGTGTAGCCCTGTCATCCCAGTGGGTTGACCCCTTGTTGGGCTCCGTGGTGGGTGGGGAGAACTGGGGGATGAAACCTGTTCCATTTATTATGGTAAACCTATGCCCCAAAAAAAATATGAAATGTGGAAAGGACATGATTGAGAACACTGTTAAACAAGTAGTTGAGTGTGGTCCACGCTACTTAGTTATCAAAAGGACAGAGGAAGGTAGAACTTTTTCAATGATTAATCCGTTTATCATACAGAAAGGTCTTGAAAAAATAGCTGGTGCTGTTAAATCATGTACAAAATCTAGAAATGGCACGCTGCTGGCGGAAGCAACTACAGCAACCCAGGCAGCTAAGATACTGAAAAGTTAACATGCTGGGCAGTTATCCAGTCAAAGTGGAGATGCATAGGACCCTGAATTCCTCGCACGGTGTCGTAAACACTAGCGCGTTGGATGGAATGTCCAACGAGGATATTCAGGAGAACCTTCAGGAACAAGGCGTAACAGCAGTCTATCGTGTCCAACGGAGAGAGCGAGGGGAAATGGTTCCTACTCGTACCCTGTTCTTGACATTTGATCGGGTAGATCTCCCTCAAAGGATTAGGGCAGGATATGAAGTGATAGAGGTTAGACCATATATACCTAACCCTCTGAGATGCTACCAATGTGTGTAGTGTTTAACGCCCGCTTTTACTACATACGGCACCGCAGGCGGTGACACTGGTGATACATAAGATGAAAATGGAGCACCGGTGGAATGAGATGGCGGGGGAAACTGGAGGTCCCGGAGAAAACCTGCCCCAATGCCGTGTTGTCCACCACAAATCTCACTTTGCGGTCGCCTGGGATCGAACCCGGGCCGCCTTGGTGAGAGCCAAGCGGTCTAACCACTGAGCCACGGCGTGGCCAATGCTACCAATGTCAGCGGTTCGGTCACAATCGTGCATTCTGTAAGGCATACCTACATGTGTCAGCTGCGGAGACGGCATGCATGAAAATGCATGTGCATCACCTCCAGCATTCGTTAACTGTAGCTGTGAACATCCATCAAGTTCACGAGAATGCCTCCGTTATATTGAAGAGCGAGCTATTCAGGAGATCCGGGTTAAAGAAAAGGTATCCTTTTCGGAAGCCCGGAAACTTCTTTGTATCCACAAGCCCTCTTTAACTACCTCCCGTACCTACAGTTCTGTGGCGGCTACTCCGTCACCAAAACGGGAGGCTGGTACCCAAACATCTGATATGAATGGGGCAACTATATCAGAGAAAGTTCTAGTGCCTAGATCGCAACCAAGAGCATCAGTAACACCATGTAAAGCTCCAAAAACACCAACTAAGACTACTGAACATAGGAACAAGTCAGTGAAGTCCCCTGACAAAGCATCGACGTCTAGCAACAGGATGAAATTGCCCATTGTGTAGCAAGCACCAGAGATAAAGTTCAAGACTCGGTATGATAGAACTGCCTTCTTGAAGGCAAACGCAACTGCCTGCTCCAGAAAAGTCCGAGAAGAGAAGTTCAAGAGCATCTCCGAGATCATCATCGGAGTCATCATCTGGGGAGGAGTCCGACCAGCGACAGCATCTACATCGGTCGGAGTTTCCAATCGCTTCGAGCCTCTCGAACCGAAAGTTGTAGAAGGAAAACGGTCCTCTTCCATAGAAGATATGGAGCAGGAAATATCTGACCACGCTGCTGCATCTGCAGCAAAGAAGAGGCAGGATAAACTTGCAGAAACTAGCCCTACACCTAAGAAAAAGGGCAAATTGATCCGACCACCACTAAAACCTACGTAATGTGCGTACTTATTTGACATATACCATTACTATCCTTCAATGGAACATACAAGGTTTAAGAGCACATCGAGCAGAACTGGAACTTTTGCTCAATAAGCATAACTCCTTGTTGGTATGCTTACAGGTGACTAAGCTACGACCACAAGACAAGTTTAAATTCAGACGCACACACCACTGAGGTGTGATATTGAAACAGAAGAGGGCATTCCTGCTCACGGGGGCACTATGATGCTCCTCAGGGATGACATTTGTAGATCCGTTACAGCTACAATCTGCTGACATACAATCTGTAGCTGTAAGGATTAAGCTGCCATCAATTGAATTTTGCATTTGCAATGTATATGTACCGCCATCAGATGACCTCTCGTTAATTTACCTTGAAGAACTGTTTTCCCAACTTTCAACACCTTTTCTAATAGTGGGAGACTTTAATGCCCATCACCCACTTTGGGGCTCAAATCGGGCATGTTCAAGAGGCAACCTCATTGCAAAATTCTTGGAGAGCAATAACTTGGTTCTCCTGAACACCGGAGAACCAATGTTCCTTTCAGATGCCTTTAACACCCATTCGCACATCGATTGGCAGTGTGCTCATCCCAGTTAGCAGTTTCATTACAGTGGAATGTCATCTGTGATTTACATTCCAGCGACCACTTCCCATGTCTTCTTAGTCTCTTAGCACAAGATGTGTCTCCCTCGCGTATCCCTAGATGGCGCTTTGATCGTGCCAACTGGAACCTGTACACCCAGTTGGCTGTCTTTGATTACAATGAGCACGATTCTGTGCATGATTTAGTTGATCATCTAACAGAGAAAATTCTTTCCGCTACAGAACAGTCTATTCCACGTTCGGCTACCCAACCCGGTCGATTTCCTGTCCCATGGTGGACCAACGACTGCAGGAATGCTATTCGTGCTCATAGACGTGCTCTAAGGGTATTCCAACGAAACCCTACCCTAAGTAATCTAATTGAGTACAAGAAAGCGCATGCAAAGTCTAGGCAAATAATTAAGGATAGCAAAAGACCTCGTGGAACAACTTTGTATCATCTTTTAACAGATGTACACCTTCATCTGTTGTATGGGATAGGTTAAGGCGCATGGCCGGAAAATCAATCCACTTGCCAATCGCTGGTCTGAAAACAACTGCAGGAGTTGTAGTTGATCCGTTTATCGTGGCTAACACCTTCGGCTGTGCTTTCGTTCAGGTGTCTAGCTCAAGTAATTATGCTCCTGAGTTTATCTCAATTAAGACTCAGGTAGAATCTCGAGGTTTCGTGTTTAGTTCCAGAAACCTTGAAGATTATAACCGCCTCTTCACCTTGGCAGAGTTAGAACACGCTCTTTCATCATCGCGACTGACAGCACCAAGACCGGACGGAATCCACGTTCAAATATTACATCTCTCACCTGAAGGTAAGGCATTCCTGCTCGAGGTCTATAACCGTGTTTGGGTTGATGCCACGTTTCCTAGCAAGTGGCGAGAAGCCACCATTATACCTATCTTGAAAGCTGGCAAGGACCGTCACCTTCCTTCTAGCTACCGTCCTATTTCCCTCATAGGTTGTGTATGCAGGATGATGGAACGCATGATAAATGGGCGGTTGGTATGGTGGCTGGAAATGCACAACCTACTGAATAACATCCAGTGCAGTTTTCGACGAAGCCGTTCAACAGTGGATAATCTTGTGTCCATGTCGACAAAGATTATGAACGGATTTCTTAAAAACTGTCAAACAGTCGGAATATTTTTTGACCTCGAAAAGGCTTATGATACGTGTTGGCGGGCAGGGTTGCTATGTACTCTGCACACCTGGAATATACGTGGATGCCTACCACTCTTCCTTCAGGAATTCTTGAAAGACTGCGTATTCCGTAAGGGTTTGCTCGGTTGTTTCGAACCTTTTTGTTCAAGAGAACGGTGTACCACAGGGATCGGTACTAAGTGTTACGTTGTTTGCTATTGCAATTAATTCTATATCGAAATGTGTACCTCCGGAGGTCTCGTCATGCCTATTTGTAGACATCTTTGCCGTCTACTGTACATCTCAGCGCACACCGTTTTTAGAGGGCCATCTACAGAGCACCTTGGACAACCTTAAGAGTTGGAGTTTAAAGAACGGCTTCCGATTCTCCGCTGGCGTCAGCAGAGTTGACTACCTCCAAGGCTCCGGCTAGGTGCTAATCTACTACCTTTTGCAGATGAGATGAGGTTCCTTGGACTGATATTTTATAGAAAACTTAGTTGGTCATTGCATATAACACAACTGAAAGCACGATGTGACTGATCTTTAAATATCTTGCGTGTACTAAGTGGAAAATTGTGGGGAGCGGATCGTACAGTGTTATTGCGACTTTATCGCGCACTCATCCGTTCCAAATTAGATTATGGTAGTATCGTTTATGGCTCAGCACGACCATCTATACTGAAGATATTAGACACAGTCCATAATTGTGGCATATGTATAGCAGCTGGGGAATTTCCGAGCCGAGTTATAAGCCTGTATGCTGAGTATGCAGAACCTCCTCTGCAGTACAGGCACAACATGTTATTAGCAAATTATGGCTGTGGACTTAATTGCATGCCCACACATCCATCGTTTGCGCCGTTCTTTAACACCTTAATGGACGTACGTTATGGGACAATTCTATTAAACCAAAGCCTCCTGGTTTTCGTTTCCGGGAGCTCCTTAGACAGAGAAGAGGCAGAGAAGGCAGAGAAGAGATCACTTGTTTTCTATATTCCATTGAAAAATAGCTGGGGGAGGGAGAGGTATATAGATAGCACTAACAGTGAAGAAAGAAAGGGGTTAGCATGGATATGAGCAGGGATATGGAGATTAAGAGGTCAAAGAAATGGATACCCGCAAGACGAGTGCCCATTGTGTGGGGACAAAGAGGATATAGAACATATACTGTTTGATTTGTAAGGAAACAGAGATGTGGAGGAAAGAATGTCAAATATCAAAAAATGAATAGGAGAATCATCTTAATCAAGGTTTTAAGTAAAAATTATAAAAACATACGTCAGTTTTTAAGTAAGGTAAAAAGCAAGTGGACATGGACTGTAAAAAGAGAGAAGGAATAATAAGTGACTATTCTGTAATAACACATATTGTAACACGTCTGTAAATATACTTAATGGACTGTCCTGTGTAGCAGTGTCCTGGGCCAAAACAGAGGGCAGTCCAAAAAGTTGTAAAAGCTTAGTACCTCAATAAATATTATTATTATTATTATTATTATTATTATTATTATTATTATTATTATTATTATTATTATTATTATTATTATTATTATTATTATTATTATTATTATTATTATTATTATTATTATTATCATTATCATTATCATTATCATTATCATTATCATTATCATTATCATTATCATTATCATCATTATTATTATCATCATTATTAATATTATTATCATCATTATTAATATTATTATTATTAATATTATTATTATTATTAATATTATTATTATTAATATTATTATTATTATTAATATTATTATTATTAATATTATTATTATTATTAATATTATTATTATTATTAATATTATTATTATTATTAATATTATTATTATTATTAATATTATTATTATTAATATTATTATTATTATTAATATTATTATTATTATTAATATTATTATTATTATTAATATTATTATTAATAATATTATTATTATTAATATTATTATTAATAATATTATTATTATTAATATTATTATTATTAATATTATTATTAATATTATTATTATTAATATTATTATTATTAATATTATTATTATTATTAATATTATTATTATTAATAATATTATTATTATTATTATTATTATTATTATTATTATTATTATTATTATTATTATTATTATTATTATTATTATTAATATTATTATTATTATTAATATTATTATTATTAATATTATTATTATTATTATTAATATTATTATTATTAATATTAATATTATTAATATTAATATTATTATTATTATTATTATTATTATTATTATTATTATTATTATTATTATTATTATTACAGTCATTATCAGAAAATATAATTCTTTGTTATTTAAGATTGGCATCTGTCATCTGTCATCTGAAACCTCAGATTTTTCTGTTTGTTTCAACTTAATGTTCCTCTGGTGTTCTTTTTGCCTGGTTAACAAGTTTCTCTTAGTCTCACACCATTTTTGGACAGAAAGCTACATTGGCCACAACAAGCTGTTAAAATCTTTAAGTACACCCATAGAATTGGATATTTGGGAAAAAATATTCATAAACAAAAACCGTGATAAAGTTATAAATTTTGAAATCCCGGCATTAAATGAAGTATTAAAACTTAGTGCCCCTAACACCAGATGGCAGAGTGATCGGAGCTCCGTAGTAGTGGAAGAAGAGGAATGTTCATTTAGTCACCAAACAGCTGAGGATGAGATCGAATGATATTGAAAACGTTTCAATTATACAACAAGTAAGTGAAGTTTGAGTGTAAACATAGTGACTCATAAATCAAACTCAAATATGAAGAATACTTCACTGTTAATAATGCTTCTGCTTTTAATATTTGTCATTTGTAATTATTTAAATTGTTCACAGCCATTGACATTAATTACACATACTTCATTTTTTGGTAATATTTATGTGATATATATATGTGTGTTTCAGTAACTAATCCATGTGAAAAATTCCCATGCCATAAAACAGCTATGTGTCTCTTAACTTATGGTGGCAATCTGATGGAACCAGGGTTTTCATGTGTCTGTCCAGATGGTCAGGTGAAAACCATAACAAGTGACAACAAAAGTAATAGTGCACAGGTACATTAAAATTAAATACTTTAATATTTCCTATTTTTGTTTGTCTTAAGAGGATACTCTGGTACCAAAATGGCCAAAAATGCAATATTTTTTAGAAAACACATTTTTGCAGAAATGTTGTCTTCGATATGTCTAAAATATGGCCATAAAATATTATGTGTTAAATTTACCTGGAAATTGGTGTATTTCAAATTTATTTACTATTGCAGTGAAAAGTGGGTGTGGCAGATGTCAGATTTCAGTAATAACAGCTAGAGTAAGTCTGTGGTTTTTAGACTTTAATGAGATATTTATCATTAAAATATAGATGTTGGCTGCTCTTAATGCACAAGTGCTGCTATCTGGTGACAGAAAATTAAAAATGTAACAAATAAGTTATATTGTTTATAAGTAGTCATGCATCCATGTTTGTAGTTCAATTGCTGTAATACTTGTCATTTTAGCAAATATAATGGGAAAAGTGTGTAGTGGAAATATAATAAAGTAAAAGAAAGCTAAGCTTTTAGCTGAAACAAGATGGAAACATTCCACAGCAAATAAAAGTGAAGAATCTTATGCTAATAGCTCTACAGCTCAAAGTGTTACATTTGCTCCCTGATGTAAAGATGAAGTTGCAGAGCCAGATTACCTTCTTGTTGACAGTAATGTTTTGAAGAACTTGTTTCCAACAGTATAGTGTAGTCAGTGTAAAGAGGAATGCGTTACTGTGAATTTTAGAGAGTTCTGTGGTTTTTCAATTTCAGTTCATTTCAATTTCAATTTATTCATCCCCTATATCTCATACAGAGGATACGTCATTTTACATTATAAGAAAAACATAAAAATACACCCAAAAGTCTACTATATGCACTGCTTAGAAACTAAAGTGTACAGTGTTCATTTTCCATTTTTTGCTTTGTACTCTTCCACACTATAAAAAGCTTGTTCTGACAAATACCTTTTTATATTCTTAATATTACATAGTTTAGTATTCTTTATTTTACCTGGCAATCTATTATACATGTCTTTTCCGATACTTTCTAATGATCTGTTGTTTAGTGTTCCCCTTAGTGTGGAAGATTGATGAAGATTGTAGTGAAGTGCCAAGCTTGTGGTTATGTTTTGTATGAAACCTTTTCAAGCAGAAGAAAAGGTACAACCACTGAAAAGAAAACTAAAGGTGCTTTTGATAATGTGACTTTGTGGATTCGAAGAATTAAAAGTCCAAGTTGCACAAATTCAAAATGTTCTTTATGTCCGTAGAAATACACTCACAGTAGCAGTATTACGTAACACACAAATATAATCTTCTAAGGTCGTTGACCACAACAAAGAGTTCACTTCCAAAGCACCAGTTTCAATTACTACTCACGTTACATCTCTGTTTACAACTATTTACCACTATATCGAGATTTAACTGTATTGGAACACCACAGTGAAGCGAAATAATTATTAATTTATAGATGAGTAATAAATACGACTCGTCTATAAATTAATATTTACCACTACTTTACAACTTTCCAATTCGTCTGCCGTAGGTCCACACTACACTCACTACTCAGCACCTTGCCTTAAAACTGACTAAAACTCTGCATGCACACACTCCTATTTATATGCGAGCCAGCAGTTCTGGAGAATTCTCCACAATGGAGGAGAAGACGTACGAGAGGCTTCGCGGTCTTTCGAGCTGGCAAGAGGAGGGGAACTCTGTGGCTTCCCTTCTCCCCAACCTGTCTCGCCTCCGTAGGTGCTAGCTCATTGGCATAGGTGTGGCTTTAATGCTATCCACTTCCCTCACTCCCCACTTCTCTCTCTCGTCACGTAATAGGCGTTCGCGACAATATAAACAAGAAAATGTTAACATTTTCTAAATTTGGAAGAGAACATGCAGCTATAGAAATATTCTCTATGGATTTAGGTATGCATACATTGAACAGTGCAAATATCCAGAAGGCGTAAGCTCCTGGTGCTTTTATAAAAGAGCTGTTGCAAGAGGTGACAAGCCTGAGAGCCACAAAAATGAGATCCATACAATTCTAAATGTCAATTTAGTGGAGAAAATGATACCGCTATATAAAAGGTTGTGTTCAAGAGATCTGTTAGAAAGATGTACCAGAGGAAAGACTCAAAATGCAAATGAAAGTCCTCATAGTGTAATTTGGAATATTTGCCCTAAGGAGGTCTTTGTTTCAGCCAAAAAGGTTGACATGGCTGTAGCAGAAGCTGAAGCTATATCCCTTGCTAATCAAGGACAGCTTTTGACTGAACTGGCAAAGAAGTCAGCAATTTCTCCTTTTTCCACCAAAATCAGTAAATGCAGAGATGAACTTGTGTCAAGCAGAGGGTTCAATGACACTTAGATATAGAAATCAAAAGGAGAAATGCAACAAGAGTGGCAAATATCATTAAAGAAGATTTGAGGCTGAAAGGAGAGGGAGTGTTGTATGCTGCAGGAGAATTCTAATGGGCGAGTGAAGAGCAATATTTCCAATAAAGTGTGTTCCAAAACTTAAAATAGCTTTTTCTCCATATAACAATTTTTGTGCTTTGGTGTAAACTTTTTTGCAGTAAATATTGATGAATAAAGTTGAAATTTTCAGAATTTGTAGAAAATGACTTGTTAAAGAAAACTGTGCATTGGTTTGCTGATCACACTCATAGTCCAAAAAGTATACCCTTTATTTCTATTCATTTCTTTCAAAAAACATGATAAATAATTTTTACTTTCAGAACTATTTAATATAGAGCAGTAAAACCTATACCAACAGTATATCATGGCAGGTGTAACTTAATCTAAAAATGTCATTAAAATTGGTTAATTAGGGAAGAAAATCCATTTAGTACCTGAGTGTCCCCTTAAGGAAGCTGTACCATTATATTTATAAATATTGATAGTCAAACTAGTTTAAGCTATGCAAACAAGAAAATTATTACAAGTTGGCTGGCTGTTAGAATATGCTTGAGTGTATATATATATATTCTGACACTTCCACCATTTACTACTTAATGAGGAAGACATGCTTTTGGAATTCGTTATCAGTTCCAGGAAAATTGATTCTTCAAACTTAGATGTGAAAAACAAAACAAAGGAAACTAAATTGTCACTAATCACCACTGCCACATCTTTATATTAATAATGCACTGGTTCAACCTTTCCCCACCACCATCTATAGCAGCATTTCAAGCCACAAATCACATGGCACTTGAGCATAACAGCAGCTTGCTGTCTTTAGCAGGCCAATTCTCATTCTCTTTGTGATATTCATATGGAGAGTTTCATTCATATTTTGTTGCAGTAAACAAGTTTATTTTATTCCGAGTGCTGTTATTAGAGCTGTATTGTTTTGCTTGTGAAACAAATAATGAGACCTAAGAAGCTCATAACTAAAGAAGAGAGACATGCTTTGACTCTGTTGGAAGTAGGTGAATCTAATCCTTGTAACCACTAATCCAAAGTTTCAAGACAGGTTATTTATGATAAAAAAATACAGCATAATTATTATGTTGCTAAGATGTGATACCAAAATGAAAAGTGTTGTGACTTTGTGGGTTCATGAAATAACAAGATGAGGTTACAAACGCAAAAACTACACTTTATTTTCCTAGCACTACACCGTTTACCATTACAAATTGCTAGATCACCTCAAAACTGTTTATTTTACAAACACTTCGCTCAACTGTCTCTCGCTTCCGGTAACGATCGGCCCCGAAGTTTCCCGAATCTCCACCGGCCATCATTTATTCATCGGCTTCGCGAGTCTACCGCCAGGGTGACACTGCTCCCTCCTCAAGGCTGGTCGTCCCGAACAGCGCCTTCGTAGCGGGCCAGACGATCCAGGTGTACCACCAACATCTTTCCTCGGGGCACCTTCTGGATGCAGTAGACCACGTCGTTAATCCTCTTCACCACACGGTACGGTCCTTGCCATGGTTGCTGAAGCTTCGGGCAGCGTCCCTTGGTCCGGGTCAGGCAGTACAACCAGACCAGGTCACCTTGCTGGAACCCTTGGCTGTTGGCTTGCCTGTCGTATCGGGTTTTCATGCGGTCGCTCGCCTTCTGGATGTTCTGGCGAGCCATCTCGTGCATGTCGTGGAGGTGGTCCACCAGGTTCTCCACATCCGTCAAGACTGGCCCCAAGTCTGCGTCCGCCAGCTGCTCCCTCCTCAGCCCTGCGCTATCCCAGCCATCCGCAGGCACTGCCGTGACTACTCGAACTGCTGCGGCACACTCCTTCCCATCCACTCTTGTGCATTGGCCGCACTCTTCTGGACAGGGTCTTCGGGACATAGCGTCCGCGTTACCGTGACTCTTCCTTCTGCGATGTTCCGAGGTGAAGTCGTACTCATGCTGCCTCTGGGCCCAACGTGCTGTCTGGCCTTCCGGTCGCGCCGTCACCATCACCTCGCTCCTCGCGGGGACAACCACGTCTTCGTTCAAGATGACCCTGCAAATTCCAAGGCGCTCTTCTGGTTGACGGAGTATAACCTCTTCTCCGTTGAGCCTCAGGACCTTCCTGCCGACGTCGACCGTCGCCTCGTGGCTCCTGAGGGCATCCAGTCCCAGAATCACCTCCTCAGCCACCTTCGCGACGAACACCCACAGACGCACGGCACTCCGTCCCAAGGTCAGCTCCAGCAGGGCCTCCTTCTCCACAGGCAAGGTGTCGCCCGATGCCGTCACAAGCTCGTATGGTCGGCTCGGCTTCCTCGTCGGCAAACCCTTCGCCACGTCAGGTCTGATGATGGTCACGGCCGCCCCGGTTTCCACCAGCACGCGGCACGACTTTCCTCTTACCCAGCCGTCCGCAATGAGGCTGACGGCGCGGATTGTCACTCGAGGGGATGGTGGTAATGGCGCCGACGTACCCCTCTCCACGCCGGGCCTTACTCGTTCTTCCGGCCGCTCTTCCTGGTGTGGGCAGTCTCTCTGCAGGTGTCCGGGCTGCTATTGGCAAGATCTTTGAACAGTTAATATATAAATGAATAATGGAAAATAGGTTGATGCTGGGTATGAATAATAAACAATTTGGTTTCAGAAAGGGATATTCAACTGAGGATGCAATATTAAAAATTCAAGAAACAGTGTCAAAAAGCCAAAAGAATTATGTAATTGGATTATTTGTGGACATATCGGGCGCTTTTGATAATTTATGGTGGCCGTATTTTTTCGGCATTTTAAAAGACAAGAAATATTCAAGTACTATTTATAATTTATTAAAGGATTATTGTTCCAATAGAGAAGTATTCATTGGTGGATCAAATTTTGAAACTAGGAAGAAGATAACCAAGGGTTGCCCTCAGGGTTCTATCTTGGGGCCCCTCTTTTGGGATATTTTATCAGAAGATTTATTAGAACTACTGGAAAGAGATCATAAGGTTTTGGATGTAATAGCGTATGCTGATGACATAGTCATAATGATGGATGGACAGAGCAGACTAGAGCTAGAAAATAAAGCAAGAGAAGTTACAAATACATTATCAAATTGGTGTTTCAGAACAAAACTAAAAATTGCACCAAACAAGTCAAATTATGTGCTTTTTAAGGGAAATTTAAAGCGGGATCCTACAGTGAAGATAAATAATCAGAACATTAAACGGGAAAAAGAGATGAGATATTTGGGTATCATGATAGATGAAAAATTTCATTTCAGAAAACACACGGAGTATATTAGGCAGAAAACAGAGAAAATAATGCTTAAGCTAGCAAGAATAACCAATTTAAATTTTGTACTTCCATTGCGTAACATACAGATATATCATAACACCATTTTTGCTTCAATTATGACGTATGCGGCAGCAGTTTGGGCAGAAAGGATGGATGATGTACAAATAAGAAGATTGTTGAGAAGAACGCAAAGAAAAGTATTATTACGTCTGACAGGAGCTGTAAAAACAACACCAACTATGGCATTGCTAGTAACAACGGCCATTTGGCCGATTGATTTATTAATAAGATTGAAGGGCGCAAAATTTTGGGCGAAAAAAGGAAACTTAGAAAAAGTTTATAATATAACTGGAGTCAGAACAAACAAATCTTGGGTGATTAAAAATAGTTTAAAAGATAAATGGCAAAAAGAATGGACAGACAGTCTAGAAGGTAGAAGAGTGTTTGAAATTTTTCAGAACGTCAAAGAGAGACTAAAATTGAATTTTATTCAACCAACAAAGGGATTTATACATTATATAACTGGACACGGACCTTATAAGACCTATTGGAAGAAAATCAATAAAACTGAAAATGATATATGTGAATTATGTAACAAACAAGATAATCCTGAACATGTAGTATTTGAATGTGGAAGATATGCAATTCACCAACAAGAAGAGAGGCATGCGCTAGCAGGATATATCGTATATGACATAATTCGAGATCAACAATTGGTAAATAAATTACAAGTTTTAACTAACTTTGTAAGTAAGAAAGCATGGGAGGTAAAAATATTCAAAGGAGAAAGAGTTGATAATAGGCGAAGAATAGTACAAGATCCAAGAAGGAGTTCTAGAATACAAAATAGGATAAGACGGGAAGAATTATTGAATAATCTAACAATGGAGTTGACTGCATGGGCGGCGGAGGGAGAGAGTGATGGCAGAGGCCATGGTGGACTACAGAATTAGTAGATTTAGATATAGATTTAGGAAATAAGGATTTTGTAATTTTTATAGTTGTTTTCTTTTGTTTTTTGCTTTTTTGGTTTATTTCTGTTATTTTATTTCATTTTATTTTTGTAGAGTAGTTTTCTGAGAGATTTGTATAATTATAACATTTGTAAGGATTTTATGGAAAAATAAAGAGAAAATTTGGATATATGCCCCGGTATAGTTGTCTAGGTGCCGGGGTAGAATATTCAGATTTTATTTATTTATTTATTTATTTATTTATTTATTTATTTATTTATTTATTTATTTATTTATTTATTTATTTGTCCACACCCCCAACACAGTCCACTAGGTGTTCGCCAGCGTCCCACAGCTGGTCTTCTGTCTCCGGCGTAGCGGACACTCCTCGTTCTCGACGTCGGGATAGATGCTACCTTGGGCGCCTCCATCCTTAATGCCACTGTCAGCGCCTCGTGGATGGTTTTATAATCGCCGAGCATTAGGCGCTGACGAATCTCCGTGTCCCGTACCCCGTCGACAAAGTTGTAGGCGGCTTCCCGGAATACGAACTCCAGTGGCAGGTCAACCAATGCCTTGCTAGCTATCTGCTCAATCGCTATGGCGAACTCCTGCAGCGTCTCCCCCGGCTGCTGTGACCTTGCCTTTAGTTGGCTGCGGTACGCTGCGGCTAAGCGGTGGTTCCCGAAACGATTCTCCAGGGCCTCCCAGATGTCCTCGGGCGCCGCCGTTGTCTGCACCGCGTTTAGGACTTCCGCGGCCCGTCCCTGGAGGCTGGCTATTAGCTGTGTGGCCTCCTCCTCCGGTGACCATCTGTTGTGCTTGGCCACTGTGTCGAACTGGCGGCGGAAGACCTCAAATGTTGACGCGCCGTCATATTTCGGCGGTTTGACGCGCGCAGATGTGTCGCGTCCCGGCGCGTCGGCCTTCAAATCCTTCAGTTTCCTGCCGACGACGTCCTCTACTATGGCGTTCAGGGACTTGACGCTGGTGTCGGCCTTTCCCTACAGGTCGTCAACGCGGCTCGCCAGGTCCTCGACGCGCTCTTCCACTTGGCCCATCCGCTTGCCCAGCTCCGTCACGTTATCCCTCACGCCGGCCAACTGTTCTTCAAAGTTCACGGCAAGGGCCTCGTTTGCCGCTTTCATCTCCGTGGCCAGGCTGTCGTTCGCTGCCCTCATTTCTGTGGTCAGTTTGGCCATCTTTGCGGTCATTGTCGTGGCCAAGTTGTTATTTGCCGCTTCCGTCTTCGCTGTTATTTCCGCGGCCAGGTTGTTATTTGCCGCTTCCGTCTTCGCTGTTATTTCCGCGGCCATGTTGTTATTTGCCGTTTCCGTTTTTGCAGCGAGGTTTTCATTTGCGGTCTTCATTTCTTCCATTTTCTCTAAAATCTTTGCCAATGCAGCTTCCATTGTCGTATGTTCCACTTCTGACACCAGTTGTGACTTTGTGGGTTCGTGAAATAACAAGACGAGGTTACAAACGCTAAAACTACACTTTATTTTCCTAGCAATACACCGTTTACCATTACAAATTGCTAGATCACCTCAAAACTGTTTATTTCACAAACACTTCGCTCAACTGTCTCTCGCTTCCGGTAACGATCGGCCCCGAAGTTTCCCAAATCTCCACCGGCCATCATTTATTCATCGGCTTTGCGAGTCTACCGCCAGGGTGACAGTATGAAAAGATAGAGGCAGACTGAAACATTCAGTGCCATAGCCAGATTTGAACCATGGATCTTCTGGTTTCTGTCCGGTTTCACGGAATTCTTCAGTCTGGCTCTACCTTTCTGAACATTGTCCTACACACAACTAGTGTGAAAGAAGAATTATTTTCCTTAATGAAAAGTAGAATCATTAGGCAAAGAGAAGGCAGTACTATGGACTTGCAACTTTTAAAATGTAAGGTGATTGCTTATTCATGGATTGCAGCAACAGGATTACAAATGAAACATTCAGAAACAGAGAAATGGCTGCTTAGAAGTATTAAAATCTAGACCGTTCATCATCAGTTTCAAAAATACTTAGGATTACCAAATAAGGGTACTGCCAAGAAGTCTCTTCAAACTGAAGCTATGAACACCAAGAAAAAAATACATTTATGCCAGAACAATAAGCATTGCACATCAGAATACTGGCAATTTTTTTTTTCTTTGATAGCATTTTCCAGACGGACCTACTTCAGTAGGTATGGGATTGGCGATCCCAGGGTTCCGAGCCAAATCTCTTGATTGGGTGCCTCTGAGTGGTGAAAGAGCTAATGTCAAATGCCCATAAACTTTGGTCCCCATTCATGTTTGACCCTAACTTCCCTGAACACTAGTCTGATGGATACCTAGCGCAGAAAGCAGAGGGATGTTTGGGTAATGCGTAAGCCCCAGCTCCTGGTTATAATGTAGGATTTGTTTGTAACCGCTGATAAAGGTCAGTTCCAGGAAGGGGCTGATACACTCCTGAAGGTGATTGGGTCCCTCCCTGAGGTGAGCAAGATCCAGGCCAGGATTCTCACTTAAGCTGGTGGCACCCAGGATCTGAGCACGCCATCAGAGAAGTTTGCAATGGTGGAGGATAATGTTGCAATGATTACTAATAAATATAAGCAACAAAGCAGTTAAGAACAGTGTAAAGGAGGTGTTTGAGTGTGGTCCTCACGATTTAGTGATAAAGGGAGCAGAAGAAGAAAGGAGTTTTACATGAGTGAATCCATTTAGTATACAAAAGGGCCTTGATAATATAGCTTGTGCAGTAAAGTCATGCATAAAAATCAAGAAATGGCACGCTGCTGGTGGAAGCAATATCAGCATCCCAGGCAGCTAAGATACAGAAGGCTACTCTGTTGAGCAGTTACCCTATAAAGGTGGAGTTACACAGTACTCTGAATTCCTCGCGTGGTGTGGTAAACACTTGTGCATTGAGCGGTATGTCCAACAAGGATATTCAGGAGAACCTTCAAGAACAAGGTGTAATGGCAGTATACCATGTACAATGCAGAAAGCGAGGGGAATTTGTCCTACTCATACCCTCCTGACCTTTGATTGGTTACTAAGGCTACTGCAAATAAGAACACCTCAGTTAAGTCACCTGACAAAGCATCGACGTCCAGCAACAAGACCAAATTGCCCGTAATATACCAAGCACCAGAAATAAAGTTTAAGAACCAATATGATAGAACTGCTTTTCTGAAGGAAAAAATAAAGTCTGCTCCCAAAAAGACCAAGGGAAAAAGCAGCTCACGACCATCTCCTCTGATATCACCTTCAGAGGATCCTCTGGAGAGGACTCAGACCGGCGACATTCATCTTCATCGGTCGTAGTTTCCAATTGGTTCGAGCTGCTTGTACCGAAAGTTCCAGAAGGGAAATAGTCTTCAATAGAAGATATGGAGCAAGAAGAACCTGACCTTGCTGATACAACGGCAGCAAAGAAAAGGTATGATAAACTTGCCAAGACGAGTGTTTGCCCAACACCTAAGAAAAAGGACAAATTGATCCAACTACCATTCACATCTACGTAATGTGGATATACATTTGACATCTTATCCACTTACTGTTGCCATGGCTATCCTACAATGGAACATATGAGGTTTAAGAGCAAATCAACCAGAGCTCCAACTTTTCTCAATAAAAACGAACCCACAAAGTCACAGTATGCTTACAAGAGACTAAGCTACGACCATAAGACAATTTTAAAACCAGACGTAACACACCACTAAGGTCTGATATTGAAACAGAAGAGGGCATTCCTGCTCATGGGGGCACCATGGCGCTCTTCAGGGATGATATATTTGTAGATACTATACAGTTACACTCTGACCTTCAGTCAGTAGCTGTAAGGATTAAACTGCCATCAATCGAGTTTTGTATTTGCAATATATATCTACCTACATCTGAAGACCTCTCGTTAGCTGACCTAGAAAAGCTGGTTTTCCAACTATCAACACTGTTTCTCTTAGTGGGAGACTTAAATGCCCATCACCCACTTTGGGGCTCAACTCGGACATGTTCGAGAGAGAAACTCATTTCAAAATTCATGGATAGCAATAACTTGGTTCTACTGAACACGGAGAGCCAACGTTCCTTTCAGACTTCTTTAACACCTGTTCCCACATTCATATGGCAGTTTGTTCATCCCAGTTAGCAGTTTCATTACAATGGAATGTCATCTCCTACGTACATTCTAGTGGCCACTTTCCATAGCTTCTTAGTCTCTTAGCACAAAATGTGTCTCCCTTAAATATACCTAGCTGTCGCTTTGATTGTGCCAACTGGAACCTTTACACCCAGCTGGCTGTTTTTAATTCCAACGAACACGAGTATGTGAATGATTTAGTTGATCATCTCACAGAAAGAATTCTTTCCGCTGCAGAACTGTCTGTTGCCCTATCGACTACCCAGCCCGGTCGATTTCCTATCCCATAGTGGACGAATGACTGCCGGAATGCTATCCGTGCTCGTAGACGTGCTCTAAGGGTATTCCGACACCCTACCCTAAGTAACCTTATTGAACACAAGAAAGTGCGTGCAAAGTCTAGGCAAATAATTAAGGTTAGCAAGAAGACGTCATGGAACAATTTTGTATCATCTTTTAACAGACGTACACCTTCCTCTGTTGTATGGGACAAGCTAAGGTGCGTGGCCGGAAAATTGACCCACTTGCCAATCGCTGGTCTGTAAACATCTGCAGGAGCTATTGTTCATCCGTTTGACGTGGCTAATATCTTCAGCTGTGCTTTCGCTCAAGTGTCTAGCTCAAATAATTATGGTCCTAAGTCCATCTGAATTAAGACTTGGATGGGATCCCAAGGCTTCGTGTTTCGTTCCAGAAACCTTGAAGATTATAACCGCCTCTTCACCTTGGCAGAGTTAGAACATGCGCTTTCATCTTCCCAACTGTTAGCACCAGGACCGGATGCAATCCACATCCAAATATTACATCTCTCACCTGAAGGTAAGGCATTCCTGCTCAAGGTTATTACCTCTCAGGGGCCTATTGCGGTAGGTACAGGAATTGGCGATCCTGGGGTCCCGAGCCAAACTGACACCCTCGATGTGGTTTCCTCTTAGTAGTGAGGGGTCAGACAAAACACCCACCCACGTGTAGGCCATGGGTGGAAACCCGTGTCGGTGGAAAGGTTTGTCCTGGTGGTTGAGGGATGCGCATATGAGCTCGTTCCAGTGTTCTTCTAAATTCGGGGAGGGTGAGCATTTGCAATACACTATTTTGGCTTCTGCTTCGCCTAAACGGGAGGTTAGGAACTAACCCGCCCCTAATCAGTCGGCCAGTACTAGGTACTGTACCGAACTCCAAGGTGAGTGGGACGGCGAGCCCGCTATATCCCCTGTGTAGCTCTGTCATCCTGATGGGGTGACCCCTTGTTGGGCTCCGTGGTGGGTGGTGAGCACTGGGGAATAAAACACATTCAATTTTTATGGCAAACCCTAAAATTAAACATGGAAAAGAAATAGCTGGGTCTTGTGGTCCTCGCTATTTAGTTATTTGTAGAACTGAGGAAGGAAGAAAGTTTATTACCGTGAACCCGTTCATTATTCAGAAGGGTTTAGATAATATTGCCAGTCCTGTAAAGTCATGTACTCAATCTCGCAATGGCACGCTCCTGGTCGAAGCAGTTTCTCCGACGCAGGCTGCAGAAATCTTGAAAGCTAATATGCTTGCGAGCTATCCGGTGCGCGTTGAATTGCATAGGACACTGAACTCCTCGCATGGTGTTGTAAATACCAGCGCATTGGACAGTATGTCCAATGAGGAGATTCAGGAAATCTTGGCGGAACAAGGTGTAACAAGTATATCTAGAGTTCACTGCAAAGAACGAGGTGAACTAGTGCCCACTCGTACCCTGTTTCTTACCTTTGATTAGGTAGATCTCCTGAAAAGGATTAGGGCAGGGTATGAAGCTATTGAAGTGAGGCAGTATATACCCAATTCATTGAGAAAATGATGATACGATTGATCCCTCCACGTTTTACACACTTCAGGCGTTAGCATGGTGTGTGCATGGATTCCTGGTCACTTTGGCTTGCCGGGGAATGAAATGGCAGATTCAGTAGCTAAGATGGCTGCCTTGCAGCCCAGTGTTAGAATACCATTTGTTACCTTGGAAGATTTTAGAGCGATATTGAGGAGAGCCATGCAGTCCTGCTGGCAGGAAGAATGGTCCGCTCTCCGCAGCAATAAACTTAGATCTTTGAAAGAACTTCCAATTCCCTGGGTTACCTCCTGTCATCCATCTCCTCAAGAGGAAGTGAATTTGGCTCGGGTGCGCATTGGCCATTGCTTTTTTACACATAGTTGTTTGCTTAGAAGAGAGCCTGCTCCAGTTTGTTTGTTTTGCAACGAAGCTTTATCCATCCGTCATGCGTTGCTAGAGTGTTTTTGCAGGCACACCTTCGTATGTCTCTGCAGCTGCTGGGCAGGTTTGCAGAAATGCTGGCAAATGACAACAAAGTGGTGGAGAAGGTTTTTATGTTCTTTTCTAAGTTAGATTTTAGAATTTAGTGAAGAAAATTGTTTCTTTCTTTGTGCTGTTTGGCCTTATATGTCTTTTTATTATCTTACTGTTTTTGTTGTGTATATGTACTTTTTGTGACTTTATTTACACTTGTATTAAGTTTTAGAACCTTTTATATTTTTCTTTTGCCATGAATGATTTTTCAAAGGGTGCTGATACTGCTGCAGTTGGGCACCCTTATATACATATCTATCTATGTATCCAATTTCCAGTTTTTCCGTTTTGCAACAAAGCTTTATCCATCCGTCATGTGTTGCTAGAGTGTTTTTGTCTAGCACATCTTTTTACCTCTCTGCAGTCGCCATTCAGCTTTGCAGAAATGCTGGTGGATGACAGCAGAGCGGTGGAGAAGATTTTTAAGTACTTTTCTAGGTTGGATTTTAGAATTTAGTGGGGTGTTGTTTTACGCCTTTTGGTGTTATATTTCTATTTATCTTCTTTTTGTTTTGGTTGTGTACATGTATTTTTTGTGACCTTGTTTACACTTTTATTAAGTTTTTGAGCTGTGTATATCTGGCTTTTGGCATGAATTATTTTTAAAGGGCGCTGATAACTACTGCAGTTGGGCGCCCTTATATACACATCTATATATGTACCTATCTTTCTGATGCTTCTTCTTCTTTTTAACGCTTTGCATATTCGGCAATAGTCTATTCTAACTTGGCACCTGTCTAAAACATTTCCTGTTTTATCACTTATGTCCTCAAGACATAGTATTTTAAGGCATCTTTTGAGAATTTTGTTCTCCATAGTCACTTATTATACAGCCCACTTAGTCTGTTATTTATTATTTTATATTTTACTGATTCATTTTTTAGCTCTTCTCTTATACTGTCATTGCTTGTATTCAGTCTTTTATATCTCTTCATCCTCCTAAAGAATTTAATTTCTGTTACCTATAATTCAATAATGAGCTTTTAAATTTATTCTCATGTTTCACTACCAAGCAAAATGAATAAAGCTGTTACTTTAATTCTGATCTCTTTCCAATTTTATTTTTAAAGGTTCTTTGAATGGTTCCCCATATTGCTTGAAATATATAGGTTAATAAATATCTTTAACATTCTTAAAACTTATTGCACTACCAAGATATTTAAACTCAGATATATGTTGCAAAATCTACAGCTTAATGGGCAAACAAACACAATAGTTGTGCCTTTGCATCACAGTGTTAAATGTTTTCATAGTAAAAGGTATATTATTGTGTATTACCTTACATGACAATACTAGAAACCGCAAGAATCATCATTTGTCCACTTTCTTTATGCCGGGATGCATGGATGCATCAAAACAATAACTCATTGGCCATAAATTATTATATGGAGTAATACATGTATAGGTATAGCATTATTATTATTGCTATGTTACGGTATCACAATTACTAAAGATTAATTTAATTGTAATGTTTACAGTTTTATAACTTGAATATTAGTTTTCTTTGTTTGAAAAGGTTGTATGCAAACCAGCTACAAAAGCTTGTGACTTGGATTGTCACAAAGGATCTTGCTACATGAAGAACAATGATACACCAGCATGCAAGTGCCAGCCTCTCTATGAAGGAGATAGATGTCAGCACTTTCGCTGCTCGCAGTTTTGCAGAAATAAAGGCCTTTGCTTTGCAGATCTACTTGCTGATGTACCAGAAGGTTCTCCTCCACCACTGAAGGTACAAGTGATAAATTTCAAAGGTTTTTCTAAACTTGATATTCATCTTTTCATGACTGCACATTTTTTAGTTTTTTTATTGATACATACAGCAAATGAACCAAAAAAATGAACTATTTCTGCTATAGAAAGGACTGCTAGGATATTTAAATAAATTCCAAGTATAACATTCATAATGGGATGTTTTGTGCATAACATTTTTCCAAAGTGACTACCTATTTTTGTTGGCAATGGAAAACGAAACAAAATGCTGCCTTATCTAAAAAGGGAGTATTTTATAGCAAAACATAATTCCTTCCCTTCCTGCCCCTTTAAAATGTACAAAACCCAAATAATTACTTTCTGCATGCATTTTCTCCAAAGTTAACATTCAGTGCTTCTTCATAGAGGATATTTTCTAATATCTGTGAAGTGAAGTAGTTTTACTTCCCTCTCTTGTTAAGATATTGTAAACAGTTATTAGGAATCTCTAATCTCTAGGATGCTTTTTGAAACAATATACTTTGTTACTCCTATGAGTAAGGACTATGATGCAATGAAGCACAAAATTATATTACTTTACCCTTCATATAGCTTATGTATCAAATCAACACCTGGAGCTAGTATGTTAGGATATACACTACTGCTCAAAACTTTTTGTATACAACTCATTTCTAGGATTTATTAAAACAGTGGAATAAAGGATACTTAATATGTAGTCACAACAGTATATTTAATGAAAATCAGTAATACATGTTAGATTTAGCTTTCTTCAAAGTAACCTCCCCTGGCTTTAATTGCAGCTTTGTAAATTCTGGGTATTCTTTCCATTAAGTGCACCAGTGTATCTTCAGAAATATCCCTCCATATCTTAGAAACTATTTGTAGTTGGTTTATTAATACTCGTCACTTACTTGTGAATGACGAGTATTAATAAACCAACTACAAATATTTAAGTTTGATTTATGAGTCACTATGTTTACACTCAATCTTCACTTACTTGTTGTTGTATAATTGAAACGTTTTCAAGATCATTCGATCTCATCCTCAGCTGTTTGGTGACTAAATGAACCTCCCTCTTCTTCCACTACTACGGAGCTCCGATCACTCTGCCATCTGGTGTTAGGGGCACTAAGTTTTAATACTTCATTTAATGCCGGGATTTCAAAATTTATAACTTTATCACGGTTTTTGTTTATGAATATTTTTTCCCAAATATCCAATCCTATGGCTGTACTTAAAGATTTTAACAGTTTAATGTTGTGGCCAATGTTGTGGTTTTCTGTCCAAAAATGGTGTGAAATTGCAGATTTTTCTGTTTGTTTCAACTTAATGTTCCTCTGGTGATAGATGTCAGAGATATAGAAAAGGATAACAACCAGCTAATGTTCCCACCCAGCAAATCAATAGAACGAGCTGCTGCTTACACAGGAAAAAGCGTCAGCACTGTCAAGCGTATTAAATCGTTTTGTGCATCTCATCCTAATGAATCACCCAAAAAAAAAAAAAAAAAAAAAAAAAAAAAAAAAAAAAAAAAAAAAAAGTAAGGTAATAACTAATAGTGATGTTTCCTTTCTTTCTTCTTTTCCCCTCAATCCTTTCCTTTTTGGCTTCCTCCTTTTCCTTATATCTTGCTCTTTTATCTTTCTTTTTCTCTTTCTTTGAGCCCTTTGTATATTTCTACATAGCTTTCTATATCCCTCCATTACCAAAGCTACACCGGTATTTAATAGAGGCCAACAAACCTAGGAGCAACACTTACCTATGTTGTGGATGTTATGGTTCTCGAAAGGGGACACACTATTATTCGTTTACCTCTGTAAAACTGTGATCTGAATGAAATTGAACTGGCATGGGCAAAAATAAAGAACGTTTTCAGAGGACACAACATTAATAGTGATATGTCAGCCACACATCTGCAGAATCTTGCTATAGAAGCATTCTCTTCTGTAACTGCAACGGATTGGGAAGGATACTGCAAGAAGGTCCAAGAACTGGAAAAGAAATATTGGAGAAATAACGGAGTAATAGAAAATGCGATTGATGAAATTATCATCAACACATCAGAGGATACTAGCGATGAAACTGATGCAGTGGACTCAGAAATTGAAGAATCACAAAGCGAATGAGTGAGTATTTTTAGCAGTCATAATATTTGTTTACTGTTTTTATGTGTTTCACAAATAGTAAGTATATAAATACACAGCTTATCGGATCAAGTACAATTTACTATTTGTCTACACATCTCACACTTGCGGTGCATATCTTCGCTTATGTTGCACGCTATTTTGCTGAAATATGTTTTTCAAGGTTGACCACACTGCAGAAACAAAAGTGTTAACTCTTGCAACTTCCCCTCTGCCCACACTACACCGTAAATCCAGCGCTCTTCTTATCTTGCGCAAACTGTACAGTGTTTTATCCTGACTTCACTTTAACTAGTGGGAAGGCTATACTGTAGAAGCATTTGAAGGTATTTAAAAATCTACTAAATGTGATATCTACTCAAGTTTCCTCATAAATGCCTTTCCAAATTTCTTGCCTCAGCAAATGGTTAAGTAATCAATATTTTCAGCCTTGTGTAATCTGACCTTTTTTAATGTTCTGGGTGATTTTCTAAAATTGTTTTTGCTTGGCCAATTGATATTGTTGCTGAAGCATTGTTGTGCAGCGGGCCGCTGCCAGCGCATGGACGCGGAGCTGGACGCTTGCCCAGAGAGAGAAACAGAAAGAGACAGTCTGGAATTTCTTGCTGCCATAGTGATTGTTATTGAACGATCCACTGAATTCTAGAACAATGGCTGGAGGTATAAAAGCTGGCAAAGTTGCTAATTGTGAGTCAGTTGCGAGTAAGCTGTTAATTGTGTGGGTGCAGCTATTCGAAGTGTACTGCAAGTGATTTCTTTCATTTGTTTATGTGTGGTGAAGCAACAAGAAACCTTGAACACTGCGTTTGTGTATGTTACATCATCCTGCTGCTGTCAGAGTTGTACAAAGTATGTTTTTACTTGTAACAAAGAGCATTTTAAATTTCTACAAACAAGACTTAATTCTACGAACCCACAAAGTCACAATTTTTAGCAACTGAATAAAATGGTCAGAGAGATATGTATCAAGAACTTCAATATTGTTAACAAAATTAATTAGACCTCTGCTTATTGCTACCTGATCTATAGATGTTTTTGAAGTATTAGTAACCCTCGTTGATACATTAATTGATGGCAGGATCCCATGGATAATTAAAAGTGATTTCTTCATAAGTGATATCAGTGATATCACTGCTTTGATGTAAAAAAGTTACGTTAATATCTCCCACTACAATTACAGTTTTCTTTTGACTAAGGAAATAGTGAAGAATAATATCCAGCCTCTCATTTAGAATATTTGTCTTTTAATGGATTTCTATTGATACATGTAACAATCAGCTTATCAATTTCTACAATGCTGGTTTCAAAGTTCTCTTCCATATTTAATTCCAGAAATGCAGATACGGGTTTAGCTTTAAAAGAATATTTTCCCAAAATTAATGAGCCTCCTTTTCTTTTAAATCTTCTGCTATAACCCAGTATTCATTTAAACCCTGATATTCTAAGTTCATATAACTCATAGTTAGGGTGTTCAGTTGGGCATAATATTGTGAATTTGTGGGTTAAAAGTGTTTTTGCAGAAATTTAAAATGCTCTTTATTGTTAAATTAAATTTAAAGGGAGTCGATTAATGACACTAAACAACACTTACTTTTAAATTTTTCCGGAACATGTTTCAGAGGCCTTGCCTATATCCTCAGCCGGACATCGACTGGTTCTCATTGGTGTAGTTGACGATATTTTGTCACAGGTCTCCTCTGGTGGTGGTTCAAGGAACTTGAACTGGGGGATGTCGAAATTGAATACTTTGTTCCTATTTTTTGAAATCAAGATTTGTTCCCGTGTGGATAGTTCTTGTTTTCCTGATGTATGTTTTAGTAGTTTTGATTCTGGATTTATGTTGTGGTTTTTTCCCCAAAAATGTGTGGCAACTGCTGATTTTTCTAATTGTTTATATTTTATGTTTCTAAAGTGTTCCTTTGCTCTTGTTTCTAAATTTCTTTTGGTTTTTCCAATATAAATTTGACTACAGTCACTGCATTCAATTTGATATATACCAGATTTTTTGTTAGATGGTATGGCATCTTTGATGTTTGAGCAAATTAGGTTTTTTAAGGAGAAATGGTTGACTGGTGCTTGTTGAATGTTTTGTTTTTTGAAGACTTTTTTGAATTTATCATAGGCCCATGGATGGTAAGTGAACTTTTTGAAAATCATATTAGTTTCTGTAGCTAAGAGGGTTGTGGTTTCCTTTAGTAGCTTCTTCTTTTTTGCTAAGTTCACTTTTTTGTCTACTAATGATTTGGGAAAGTTATTTTTTGTGCTATTTCAATTATTTTGATGTATTCTGTTTTGTATTCTTCTGCTGTGAGAGGGATGTTTACCAGTCTGTGTGCTAAACTATTGAAGATTGCCTGTTTGTGGGATCTTGGGTTGTAGCCATTAGCTTTTATGTAGTTGTCTGTCTGTGTTGGTTTTCTGTAAATGGCAAAGTTTAGTCTGTTTTTATTCCTCATTATTTTTAGATCCAAAAATGGTAAATACTCATCTTTTCCTATTTCTACAGTGAACTTGATGCTTTTTTCTTGGATATTTAAAAGTTTTAGTGCATCACTGATGTGTTTTTTTGGTACTATTGCAAAGATGTCATCTACATATCGTTACCAGAGTTTGAACATCCAAGGGAAACCTTTGTTGATCCTTATTTCTAATGCACTCATGTACAGATCGGCCAGGAAGGGTGATAGGGGGTTGCCCATTGCTAACCCTGAAGTTTGGTGTTAATATTTTGTTTGAAACTGAAAGAAATTTTGTTCTATGCATAATTTGGTTAGTTCGATGTAGTCTGAAATTCCAGGTGATGCCATTCCAAGTGATTTGAGCCATTTTTCTATCAACGGTGGGAGTTGATTTACTGGTATGCTGGGAAACAGTGATTTAATATCAAACAAGACTAATGTGTCCTCTTCTTTTAGTTCAGTATCCTTAATGTGTTCTATAAGTTCATAGGTGTTTTGATGCTTAGGCTGTTGAATTTTGGAAATGAGTTGAATTTGTTTATTAGCCACTTTGCAAGTTTGTATGTTGGTGAATTTATAGTGCTAACTATAGGTCTCATTGTTATGGATGGTTTGTGTATTTTGGGTAAGCCATAAAGTCTGGGTAAGGTTGGGTTATCCGGTTTAACTGTATATTAGTTTGGTATTATGCTTGATTTTGCTATTGTTTTTTCAAATGACTGTATGCAAGTTTTTAGAGCATTTTTGTTAATGATTTCATATTCATTGTCAGTTAGCATTTTTTCCATTTTTTCAATATAATCTGATTTTTCCATTTTTCCAAAGGCAACAAGATAGTCATAATTACATCAAAGCAAATAGTTTCAACCCAATTCCACACAAACATGCCACCATCAACAGTCTCACACACAGATTAGTAAATCTACCCCTCAGCCAGCAAGAATATCAAAACGAATACCATCAAATCTTAAAAACTGCAATTAAAAATGGATATGGAAAAATCCTTGTAGATAAAAAACTAAAATCATTCAAACTTCAAAAGAGATTAAAACAGATCACAACTCTCACACCAATAAAACAAGAAATTAGATTTGCTAAATTTACTTACCACCCCTGGGCTACAAAAAAGTTCCAAAAAATATCCAAGAAATACAATATAACATTGGCACCAAAAAACAATTACAACATTAAAAACCTATTTCACAGTAATAATACTGATAAGATAAAACCAGAGGAAAAGTCAGGCATTTACAAGAATAAGTGTAAAGACTGTGAAAAAATTTACATAGGGAGGACAAAAAGAAACATAGGCACTAGAAAGAAAGAACACTTCAGGCACTTAAGATACAAAAATATTGATAAGTCTGCAATAGCAGCTCATTTCTGGTCTGAAAATCATGAAATTGAAGATAGCACCGAATTACTAAAATACGTACAAAAACATAGTGAGCTCGTCATATGGGAGAGAATATATATAGAAAAACATAAAAACCAACTAATGAACTTAGAAATCCTGCCAGAAGAGAATCCCACATTTAAGTTCATCACTAAATCAACAGATGGCAGCAGCAACTCCAGAATTACCCACACCACTGGATCAAGCTTTAGTCGCATAAGAGCCGAAGATGCAAACGATTTGCGAAACATGTCCTCAAAATAGGTACGAAAGTGAAGCAGATGTGTAATAAATACGACTCATCTAAAAATTAATAAGTTTCTCTTAGTTTTTCCTATGTAGCTTGTAACACAGGTTTCACAGTTTATCTGATAAATTCCAGATTTCAAAGTGTTGGGGATTGAATTTTTTAGTGGCTTAATTAGCAGATACTTCAGACTGAATTTGTTTTGAAGTGCTAGTTTTATGTTTAGTCTTTTGAAGATTCGTTCAAATTTTCTAAAAGTCCATGGATGGTAGGTGAATTTTCTATATTGCTAGTTTGTGCCTTTAAGCGGTGTGATAGTGGTATTTTTTGATATTATCTTGAGTTTTTCCTTTCTTTTCATCATGTTCCTTATGATGGTTGGGTTGAATCCATTTAATATGTTGTTTTCAAATGCTAGGCTTTGGCATAGAAGCCATTAGCTCGAAATTAATTAATTTATAATTAATTAATTTACATCCATTTAATATTGCTATCTCTTTTATGTGTTGTTCTTTCAGAAATTCCTCCTTATTCAGTGGGATGTTGTATAGCTGGTGAATTAGACTTCTAAAGGCAGCTAGTTGATGTGAAACTGGGTTGTATTCATTTTTCTTTATGTAATTATCTATGTGTGTGGGCTTCCTGTATATTCCAAAATCTACACCATGACTATTTGTAGTTATCTTGAGGTCCAAAAAGGGTAGGGTGTTGTCTCTTTCTACTTCCATTGTAAACTGGATATGATTATCTTGCAGGTTTAATAATTTTAGAGAATCTTCTTTAAGTTTTTCCAGAATGATAGCAAAAACATCATCAACATATCTTCGCCAAAATTTGTAAATCTGTGGGAAGGCCTTTACTATGTGTGTTTCAAAATAACTCGGGTATAGGTCTGCTAAGTTAGGCAAAAGTTGGCTCCTCATAGCTAATCCTTTTGATTGTCTGTAGAATTTTTGGTTTAACATGAAGTAATTATTCCTTGTGCATAAATCTGTAAGATAGATAATGTCATCTATTTCTGTGGGGTCCGTTGTAGTCTGAGTTAGCCATTTTTTGAGGAGTGTAGGTATTGTTCCTACCGGAATGCTAGTAAAAAGTGCCTTAACGTCAAAAGAAACTAGTATGTGATTTTCTGGGATGTTGTACTTCTGTAGGTGATTTACCAATTCTAAGGAGTTCTTTATTCCCAAACTTTGAAAAAGTCTCAAACTATTTTTTGAGACGTTAACACATGTATTGTAATAAACGTATCACAACAGAAGTTTACAACCGAAGAAATTAGATTACTCCAGAAAGGTTTCAATACGTGTGTTAATGTCTCAAATAATAAAGACGATTTTATCGCTGACATAGAAATAGCCACACATAGCCTAGAAAATAACTTAATCAAAGCCAAAATGGAATGTCTGGATAAAATAAAACAGTTATCTCCAAACTTACAACAAGATAATAAGAAATTTAAATAGGAAGCCAGTAGTATATCTAAAAGCCGACAAAGGTAATTCTCTAGTAATTAGGGAGACAGAAGACTATATTCAGAGAGTGAACCTTATGTTAGATAGACCAGAATATGAACAAATTCCAAAAAATCCATTAACCCCAAGTATCACTTCTGTCAATAAAGCTTTATCAGTTACAAAAATATTAACTACATTGAAAAATACAACTTAAAATCTTCCAACCCCACGCTACCAAGGTTGTACTGTCTGCCAAAAATCCACAAACAAGACAATAGCATGAGACCCATCATCAATGGCATCAATTCACCTACATACCACATTGCAAAGTGGTTAGTAAGAAAATTAAAATCGTACGACAAATTTCAAAGTTTGGGAATAAAGAACTCCTTAGAATTGGTAAATCACCTACAGAAGTACAACATCCCAGAAAATCACATACTAGTTTCTTTTGACGTTAAGACACTTTTTACTAGCATTCTGGTAGAAACAGTACCTACACTCCTCAAAAAATTGCTAACTCAGACTACAACGGACCCCACAGAAATAGATGACATTATCAATCTTACAGATTCATGCACAAGGAATAATTACTTCATGTTTAACCAAAAATTCTACAGACAATCAAAAGGATTAGCTATGGAGAGCCCACTTTCGCCTGTCTTAGCAGACCTATACATGAGCTATTTTGAAACACACATAGTAAAGGCCTTCCCACAGATTTACAAATTTTGGCGAAGATATGTTGATGATGTTTTTGCTATCATTCCGGAAAAACTTAAAGAAGATTCTCTAAAATTATTAAACCTGCAAGATAATCATATCCAGTTTACATTGGAAGTAGAAAGAGACAACACCCTACCCTTTTTGGACCTCAAGATAACTAGAAATCGTCATGGTGTAGAGTTTGGAATATACAGGAAGCCCACACACATAGATAATTACATAAAGAAAAATGAATACAACCCAGTTTCACATCAACTAGCTGCCTTTAGAAGTCTAATTCACCAGCTATACAACACACCACTGAGTAAGGAGGAGTTTTTGTAAGAACAACAACACATAAGAGAAAGCAATATTAAATGGATTCAACCCAACCATCATAAGGAACATGCTGAAAAGAAAGGAAAAACTCAAGATAATATCAAAAAATACCACTATCACACCACTTAAAGGCACAAACTGGCAATATAGAAAATTCACCTACCATCCATGGGCTTCAAGAAAATTTGAATGAATCTTCAAAAGACTAAACGTAAAACTAGTACCCCAAAACAAATTCAGTCTGAAGAACGTGCTTATTAAGCCACTAAAAAATTCAATCCCCAACACTTTGAAATCTGGAATTTATCAGATAAACTGTGAAACCTGTGATAAAAGCTACATAGGAAAAACTAAGAGAAACTTGTTAACCAGGCAGAAAGAACACCAGAGGAACATAAAGTTGAAACAAACAGAAAAATCCACAGTGTCACACCATTTTTGGGCAGAAAACCACAACATTGTCCATAACATAACATAAGTACACCCATAGAATTGGATATTTGGGAAAAACTATTCATAACCAAAAACCGGGATAAAGTTATAAATTTTCAAATCCCGGCATTAAATGAAGTATTAAAACTTAGTGCCCCTAACACCAGATGGCAGAGGGATTGGAGCACCGTAGTAGTGGAGGAAGAAGAATGTTCATTTAGTCACCAAACAGCTGAGGATGAGATTGAATGATCTTGAAAACGTTTCAATTATACGACATAGTAAGTGAAGTTGAGTGTAAACATAGTGACTCATAAAACAAACTCAAAAATTAATACAGTAAGTTCAACAACTAAGAAATATACTAGATTACCCATCCAAAATAGAATCTCTCCAGCCTCTTAACAACCAACTGAACATCACTGAACTAGAATACAATCTTGATTTAATAGCAGATTTTAAGAGAAAGAAAGTTAATTTATAAAAGTTGAAGCATATGCCCTTTAAATCATAAATGTAAGATATCCAGAGAGGTGAATGGAGTCATATCTATTCAAATGGCTCTCTTTGCAACCAAGAAGATGGAGCAAGAGCAGCAACTACCTAAAAAGTCTTTTCTTTCCATAAGTAGTTTGAAGATTGTTTCGCAAGCTTTGATGGAGAAATTGATACAATTTATACTTCCTTACAAAATCTTTTCACCTGGACAAATAAGCTTTCCAACATAGTTTTCTTATCAGATTCCAAAGCAGCTATTCAGGCTACCATTTCAACTGACTGCCCTAAAATGGAAAAAGAAATGAGTGAAATTAATAATATGATGAAACACATATAGCATTTAAGTAAACATTTTCCAATTGATTCTATTCCATTGAGGAATTTCTGGAAATGAGCAAGCAGATATGTTGCAAAGAAAGGTTCCAAAATTTCTCAAACAACAAAGCAAAACAACCCATATAAGCAAATTAAAGTATTAATTTAAAACATTTTCACAATCAGTTTTGACAAATATCTTACTTCCTCTGAAAAACTTAATTGGAAGAAATCTCCAAAATAAACTTACAACAATTCCAGACATATCTAGAAAATCAATGCAGTTCAATTTATTCATCCTTTAAATCTCCATACAAGATCGTGGACACATCAAAACAAAAATATTTACAAAATTTAAGTACAAAATTTAAATACACAAATTACAAAAAACATGTAAAGAGTAAATGCCAAAATATAATAATATAGCTTAGCTTTCCAAATATTCTTGAATAGAATAAAAACATGCTTCACTTAAAAATTTATGTAGTTTCAATTTAAAAATCTTTTGGTTGTCAATCTGTTTTAAATAAAGAGGTAACTTATTGTACAGTTGGGTGCCACTATAAATGAAGGAATGTTTGTCTAACATGGTATTATGACTAATTGCTAGTAGGTTTGAACTGTTCTTGTATCATGCTGGTGTGTCACTGCATATGTTTTAAAGCAATTTAAACTAGTGTATAACCTTGTATATGTATAAACATGGCAGGGTTATAATTTTGAGTTCCTTAAAATACACTCTACAGCTCACATGTGCAGGTTGGTTCACTATTATTCTTACGGCTCTTTTTTGCATTCAAAAAACCTTTTCTGACATATTTGAATCTGTTACAACATTCACTTTAATCATGGGCTATGATTGTGCAAGTGGACATTGTTTAAGATTGGCTTAAAGACTTCCCCCACAGCCTTTTATGTAGAAAAGATGTCAGTATTTTAACAGGCTTGAACACTGATCACCTAACTGCATGTAAAATTCTCAAAAATCATGAAGATTTACTCATAAATGCTGTGAGGCATAAAAAAAAAAAGGATTTAGATATTCAGCAGTCACTCTGTATAATAAACTACCGGCCAATCTGAAAAACATAAAATCCATGCGGTGTTTCAAGCTATCGTTGAAAGAAATTTTATTAAGTGATTCATATTATGATATAAGTGAATTTCTAGATACACTGTAGCTGGCCATATAATTGTATATATTTGTGATGCATTTTAAATGCTGTGTAGTTGTAGAGTCATGCAACTATATATATTTATGAGTTCATGCTTAGATCTTATTAATTACACTTGATGCAACTTATTTTTTATACTTATATTATTTGTATTGTTCTAAATATTTGTATTGACGTATCCAATGTCATTGTATTGACTTAACGGATGAATAAAACTACTACTACTATCAAATGCTGAGAAGTAGACGCATGCACATGCGCACATACACACATGCACATGCACACACACACACACACACACACACACACACACACACACACACACACACACACACACACACACACACACACACACACACACACACACACACACTAATGAACTGCATTTTACACAAGTGACAGTTTATCAAAGGGTACTGGCTTCCATGGTTAGTAACAGTGTTAGTTTTACCTTTTTATCTCTATTGCTAGTTTTCTGATTATGTTATTTTTTTACAGTGTAATTGTCCTCCTCAATGGACTGGAGAAAGATGTGAAACACCAGTCCATCTTTGTGAGGATCGCTGCCTCAACAATGGTACATGTTATAGTCCAAGACCTGGATTGGCTCAATGTCGCTGCCTTCCTGGTTTTACTGGTCAGTATTAGCTTTATATTTTTCGTGTACAATCATAAAGGAATACAGGTGTCACTGACCTCTCCCATTCCCATAGTGCATGATGCATTAGTTTCTAAATCAAGTTTCATTTCAGTTGCCCCATGCCATCAAAGTTAATGGTTCCGGGGGGGGGGGGGGGGGGGGAGAGAAAGAAAGCCAGATATTGCAGTCAAACATTTCTAAATTGTGTTGTAAGCCAGGATTTAAATTTTGTGATGGAGTGAAATATCAAACATGGGTGGGATTTATTACCATTTATGTTTAAACCATGACTAGCACTAGTTTAAAGTTCAAACATTGAAACACAACTTAAAATGAAAATAGGGAGGTTGAAGGGAGGTTGAATCTCTCTGCTGTAGGCTGATTGTCAGGTTTTTAATAAGGCTTTTGCGCATGGAATGCATAAAATAAAATGCTGGAGGAAAGGTATATGAGGGTGGTCTGAAAAGTTTTTGACGTCAATATGAAGATGGCTGCACTCATAAATAAAAGCTGGTGAATTTCGTTGTTCATCTGTTGACAGTTACTCACCAAAGTTTCAGCCATTTTGGACTCTCGGTTGTTATGTAACAGTAATTTGCGTGAGTTGATGTGAGTGTTTTTATGAAAATGGACAAAATCGAGTGTCAAGCAATCATTAAATATCTGTTTTTGAAAGGCAATATGCCTACGCAAGTCAAAGATGAGTTGGATTCTGTATATGGGGACTCTGCACCATCATTTACCACAGTGAAATTTTGGGCAGCTGAATGTAAACATGGCCGTAAGAGCTTGGGAGGTGATGAACATTCGGGACATCCACAAACTATAACTACCGACGAAAACATTACCAAAGTTCACCAAATGGTGCTAGACGACTGCCGAATTAAAGTGAGAGAGATAGTGGAGGCTATGAGCATGTCAAAAGAACGTTATTGAAGTTTGTAACACATTATATTTTATTGTAAAGAAGGAATTGCTACAACCTAATCTCTTTTATGAATGGATATGAATACAACTTTTCGGACATAAGCACTTTAATCTTTGCACAACTCAATGCAAGTGAGGCATCATCCTAGGAAATTACATGACAGTATAGTAATAATAATGATACTAATATTAATAATTAACAAAACAAATCAATCAATAGAATCATTACAATGTTTGGACTTAGTCATTCATCTCACAGAGGAATGGGGTATTAATTTACACATATTCATAAATTAAAATAAGTTCACCATAATTGACTTAATTTTTTTTTTTTATTTATTTATTTATTTTCAGTTCAGTATAGTGTTAAATACACAAAAGAACCACGTCATATGAATTTATACAGTTTAAGAACACAGCTATACAGGTTGTGTGATATAAATAGAAAGAGATTCCCAATACCACCAACAAAACAGTTAGTGTGTGTTAAAGGTAGGGAAGAAATATTCTAATAGAGTGGTGTTGTAATGAATTTCTTGCATGATAATGAAATTGCAAGTTGGATTTCAATGTTTTAAAGCTAATACATACTATATTTTCATTCTAAAGATAATTTTGAGGATATGTTTTCAATTCATTATTGTATATGGTGCTATTAGCCTTCCACCTCTGCTTTCTGTAACTGCAAAACGTCAGGACTGGAGATCCAACAGCCATACTGGACTTTTAGTTTTAATTAAAGCTCACATAAAACAACTTTGTCCTCTTTCATAATACAGGATGATCAGCTACATGTGACCAACTGAACACCTGACAGGTACGCCTAGTATGAAAGAAACACTTTATACAATTATCATTCATAAATTCTTTAAAGTAATATTAATGTGTTCTGTATTAGTGATGGTTCAAGTCCCTGTTTATAGGAATGTTTCTATGCCATAATATATGACTATATCACATTTAATCTCAAATTTTAGACTGAATGTTAAATTTCAAGCATTTTTTAATAATTTATTCTGTATGCTTCATAGGAACACCTTTTGTACACATTTTGTTTGAACTTGATCTGGAATATAATGACCAAGGTGTGGGAAAAGTAGGCTTCTGTATTATTTTGCAATTTTTTGTAAAGAAAGCTGTGCCTACAATACCTGATTACTAAGTTGACACAACCCATTTACCCATTTTACGAGGGTTGGCTGATAAGTCCAGACCTTACATAGAGATGGCACTACTGGGCCAGTTTGACGGATAGCATCATATAGTTTAACTCTAGACTAGCTTTTATCCATAGTTACAGCTCAATAGCTGTTTAGTTTTTCAATGACAGCATTTTAAACAAGACAGAAATTCAGACAGAATTCCAGAAAATGGAGGAATTGGAGGAACAAGCTGTGATTAAATACTTTTATTTGAAAGGCTTAATGCCTAAAGAAATCAAGGAGGAAATGGATAGCACATTGAAAGACTTCCCCTATGTATACAATGATTAAGCAGAGTTTAAAATGGGATGTACAAGCACTAGTGATCAGTCTCGCTCTACGCCCTGTGGAAGTCATTCCAGAGATCATTGAAAAAATTCATTGTTTAATACTGGAAGACCACAGATTAAAGTTGTTTGAGATTGCAGGGGCTGTAAACATATCAAAAGAACACGCAGGTAACATTTTAAGTAATGTAAGATGGGGTGCTGCATTTGTTGACACCTGATCAAAAGTGGCAAAGAAAAACTGTTTCTACTAAGAATTTGGAGATCTAGTGTAAAAATTCCAGTGAATTTTTTAGATAGCTTTTTACCATGGATGAAACTTGAGAACATCACTGCATTCCTGAAAATGTATCACAGTCAAAACAGTGGATTGTATTGGGTGAACCAACTCCAATGAAGGCAAAGACAATTTTGTCAGCTAACAAGGTTGTGGCGAGTGTTTTCTGGGGTTCACAGGGAATTATTTTTATTAATTACTTGTAAAAGGGTAAAAATATTACTGGTGACTACTATGCAAGCTTACTGCAATGTTTGAGTGATAAGGTGAAAATAAAAAGACCTCATTTGGCAAAGAAAAAAGTCTTGTTTCTTCTGACCCATCATTCAGTCATTGCAGTGAGAAAAATGTGTGAATTGAAGTTCAAATTGCTTCAACATCCAGCCTATTAGCCAGATCAGTCACCAAGTCACTAGATAGTCAGCCAGTGACTATCACCTGTTCTTAAACCTCAAAAAATTTCTTGGAGGACGAAGATTTCACAGCAGCAAGAAGGTCATTGATGCGATGAACAGCAACTGATCGCAGTGCTGAATCCCCTCTGAAAAACGCCCCAGCTATTTTGAGGACTATAGTAAATCACACTACAGAGATGGTTTAATTAAATTAGTACACTGATATCCTGTAGATTATGTTGAGAAATGAAGAAAAAAACAATTTTTAATGTTCTTTTTATTGTGAGGCCCGGCACTTACCAGCTGACCCTCGTAGTCATCTACATTATCGGACTTCAAAGTTCTCATTTTGGATTTGATACCTCGGTTTCTTGCATCATTCATCAAAATTTTGGCTCTGGAATGAGACAAAATATAATTACCTGGAGAAACTTTCTTTTGTGTGATGTGGGAATATTTTCAAAGTCTCAAAGTGCAGGTATACACATGCACAAGCAGACAACCTGTAGAACCTCACCCTGTAGCCAGCATGAGAAAGAGTTGTAACACTTGTAGCCAACCGCTGCAAAGTACCCCAGACATCTGTGCAACACCGTTGCAGAAAGACATGTAGATGAAATTAGCGCAGGTCAGTTTTGGAAAATACTGAAAATGTTTCCTCTGAGGTTTTATTGCTTTACAAAAATAGGCCTGCTGTCCAGTAGAAGTACCTGTTGTACTGTTAGAAGTGAAGGCTGTTCTTTCTGTGCGTTCTTTGAATGTTTAAGATCTGTTCAATACTTGATGCGAGAATATTTTCTAAGTCGCGAGGTGCAGATATACGCATGCACAAGTGGACAACCTGCAGGTCTGAGTTTAGTACTGGAGTCATGCTGGCGAGATCTATGTTATCGTCTAACAAGGGGCAGCATTCATAAGGACAGTGTAGATGCTCACATTTCTGAGTATTTGTGGCGCAATGACTGCAAGAACTAGTCAGCAGATCTGTTTCAAGAATTAATTAAAGACATTAGGCAGGTCTACTCTATAGTGTAATGATTAAAAAAAAAACTTAACAGCAGCGCCCATAGAGGAATTAGTTTGTATAACAAATTACCATATACTTTAAAATCACTTGATAAGAAACATTTTAAAACTAAATGAAATTGAGCTACTCTTAGTCCATATGCCATATTCAATACAGGAATTTTTAAATCTTGAGTTTACATAAAATGGTGGTCTTGTGGTCTTGAAATGCTTCTGTATGTTCATGTATATATTGTATGTATTTTTGTTAATCTGACTAATGTTCTACCCAGAATTGTAAATATAATATGTATTGTGTTTGACAATGCTATGAATTCGATGTAATTCTTGTGGGTAATAAAGATCATATCTTATCTTATCTACACTTAGTGTTTAGGCTTTTTTTTTTCATCCTCCAACTTTAAGTCATATCAGATGAAGAATGAAATGGGTGAAATGATGCTCAAATGAGTCCAGGGTCCATGGAGCTTAGAGTTACCCGACATTCGTCTATCAGGATAAGGGAAAACCCTGGAAAAAACCTTATCCAGGTAACTCGCCCGAACCAAGATTCGAACTCGGGACCTCTTGAACATGTGGCAGACACACTACCATCTACGCTACCGAGGCGGGCTGTGTTTAGGCTAGGCATAGTTATGTTTAGTGTAATTAGTGTAAATTAAGGACTATTGTGTATGTTTAGTGTAATTAGTTAGCTAGATAGTGTAAATTAGGGAGTATTGTGTATGTTTAGTGTAATTAGTTAGCTAGTTAGTGTAAATTAAGGACTATTGTGTATGTTTAGTGTAATTAGTTAGCTAGGTAGTGTAAATTAAGGACTATTGTTTATGTTTAGTGTAATTAGTTAGCTAGGTAGTGTAAATTAGGGAGTATTGTGTATGTTTAGTGTAATTAGTTAGCTAGTTAGTGTAAATTAAGGACTATTGTGTATGTTTAGTGTAATTAGTTAGCTAGGTAGTGTAAATTAAGGACTATTGTGTATGTTTAGTGTAATTAGTTAGCTAGACAGTGTAAATTAAGGACTATTGTGTATGTTTAGTGTAATTAGTTAGCTAGTTAGTGTAAATTAAGGACTATTGTGTGTGTTTAGTGTAATTAGTTAGCTAGTTAGTGTAAATTAGGGAGTATTGTGTATGTTTAGTGTAATTAGTTAGCTAGGTGGTGCAATTTAGGTACTTTGTAGTTAGTTGCTAGATAGTGTAATTTAGGGACAAATAAGACTGTTGGCAGCATGCGTTCAGTGGAGAAACAAGGATAGTTTGGCTGCACTGAATTCAATATAGCTACATATGCAGTAAGAAAATAAATGAACAATTAAGTTATGATTTCAATAATGTTAAAAGAATGCCCTCCATCATGAAATTGTACTAAAATGTAAAGAAATCATATTAAACATAATATTTGTATATATTTATTTATTTCCATAGTAATACTGTACAAAAATCTTACGATTTTCATATACATAACTTTGAGTTGCTATTTTTCGCCCCTTTATTCCACCATGCATTTTAACACCGTGGTTTTTTATGCATGATGGACCTTAACATAATTCATATTACTTTGATATTAATATTTTAAGAAACACTATTTACATACACATACACATATTTACATGGACCCTAACATAATTTATATTACCTTGGTATTAATATTTTAACAAACACTATTTACATACATATACACATATTTACAAAGACTTTGCTCTGTACCATCTGATTTTAATAATATGCATGATGAACTTTACCACCATTTATATTGCTTTATTTTCCTAAACCATTTGCCTCTTATTCTCCCCAAAAAATTCTCCTATCCTTTTTATATCCCCCTCCTTTTGTACTCTCATGATCTTGACTTCTTTGTTAACACTCTGCCATTTTTTGGGTATAAACTGATCCCTCCATAGCTTCATTTCTTCACATTCCAGTATATAATGTAATTCATTATCTACCTCCCCACATAGAGGGCAACTATCCAAATTCACTTCCTTCCTATCCCCTCTTAGCTTATATGCACTTAATCTAGTCCAAGCCCAACCTTCTCTTCCTAACCTATTACAAACCTCAACATGGTTCTCCCTTCCCCAGTCAACTTTTAACTGTCTATATTGTACTAAACTTTTCTTTCCTTCAAGACTCTGGAATAATTCCTGTTTCTTTATGTCCTCCACTGTGTTCCTCACTTCTTTCCAAAAACCTTTAATCAACCCCTCCCTCTCCTCCCATATATTCCCCATTCCAATTTCCTGTAAAGTTCTCCTTACTCCCTGAGCCCCGTTCACCTCAGCACTAGATTTCTCTTGGATTACTAAACATTGCCTCAATAAATTCTGCTCATCAAACGATCTTAATCTGTACCAATATTTAAGTATCCTTTCTACTATCAAACTCTTACTACCTACTCGTCCCAACTCCATCATTGCTGCTCCATTGGGTGATACAATAGATAGGCCCAATATACTTTTACAAAACAATCTGTTTACTTTATCAATCATGTCCCATCCTTTATCACTTCCCCAAATCTCCGACCCATAGGCCATTTTTGCTTCGACTACCACTTTGTAAATCCTTTCCAACCATTTAATATTTATGTCTTGTATTTTCTGTAGACATGTTCTTATGACTGTCATTGCCGATTTTCCCTCAGTCAATACACTAATCTTATGATCATTCCATCTCCCATTGCTGCTTATTCTCACTCCTAGATAATCATATTTATTTACTATTTGCAACTCTTCCCCTTCCATATACCATTTTTCCTCCTCCTTCCTTTTATAACCTTTTTTAAATACCATTATCCTTGACTTTTTAAAATATATTCTTAAGCCCAATTTCTTGCAGAATGAATGTATAATATGCAGCACTCTTGTTAAACCTCCTATAGAAATAGAACCTACCACTAAATCATCTGCAAAGAGTAGCCCTTGTATCTCTCTTTTATTTACTATAAGTAAATATAAGTTTTGCTTATTCACCTCTTCCAAAATATTGTCAATAAATAAATTAAATAATATTGGACTGAGTGTACACCCTTGTCTTAATCCCATATTGCTTGCAATTATTCCCGTAATTTCATCATTGCTCAGCCTAATAGAAAATGTATTCTTTATATGTATATTCTATACTGCCCTGATAAATTTTACACTTTCTCTCTTATTTCTCAGTTTAATCCACAGTGCCTGTCTATTTATAGTATCAAATGCTTTCTCTAAATCAATGAATGCCATATATACCCTACTTCTTTTAATACTTTTATCTACAATTGATTTTATATTAAAAATATTGTCCACTGTTCTTCCTTTTCTAAATCCCATCTGAAATATTGATAGTTTACTTTCATCCTCTGCCCAGTTCTGTAATCTAGTTGCTAGGATTCCTGTGTATATCTTTCCTAAAACTGACAATAAATTAATACCTCTATAATTAGTTGGATCTTTAACACTCCCTTTCCCTTTATAAATAGGTACAATTATACTTGTCTTCCAGCTATGTGGTACCTTTGCTCCTTCAAATATAATATTCATGAGGTTAACCAGCATCTCGGTCCTATCTCTATTCTCTATCCATTTCTTCCAAAATTCCCCTGGTATACCATCAATCCCTGGTGCTTTATTGTTTTTAAACCTTTTAGTTTCCTTCTATACTTCCATTGCAGTTATTTTCTTATCCAGCCTATCTATATATTCTATATCTAAAGGCAATGAAATTACATTTGTCAATTTGATTTGGATCCCTAATAAGTCTTTAAAATACTCTACTGTTCTCATTTTTATAGTGATCACCAAACTAGAATGTGATGGACAGTTAGTAGGCACATGGAAAAATGCTGTAAATAAATGGAAGGGGATGATTACGTCATAACGGTTGTCATAGTAACCGTTAGAAGGACCAATTAGAGTCGAGATGTTTCCATGACAATGTTAGACACTAAATCTTGGTTGCCAATACTCTGACACGTGCTTGACATGACCAGCAGGCAAGTGAGTTACACAAACGCTGCAGTAAACACAATACCATGGTTTTTGTTTCTCTTCTGATAATGCTGCATAAACAGAATGCCTTCACATATATGTTGCTGTTATTTTATATAAGGTTACAACAGAGATCCTGTACTGGCAAGTTCCTTTCCATTTTGTGACAATTTCCCTTGGTTTACGTGTGTGTGAGTTCATGTATCTGTGTGTGTGTGTTGTGATCATTCGCAATTGTGTTTTAATGAATATTTAATGATGTCTAAAAATAATGATAAGCGAAGACCTGAACGTGCTTGGGAACCAAATAAAACTATATTTGGTAAAGGTATTCCAATTAAAGGACAGGCATGGGAAATACGAGTAATATGCTTCCTGAGAGAATACTTCGAAGAGGAGAAATTGAAAGGGGAGCCTATTATTCCATTCTCTAAAACTGCTTGATAGGACTTCACATGCTGTAGGTATCAGTAAGAACACTGTGGTTAAGATTGGGAAAGAAAAGTATTTTAAAGAACAAAGTCAGGCATCGGGAACTAAATTAGAAACTCCCAGAAAAAAGTATGTAGGCGGCATTTCCCCACTTCAATAAGCCTAAAAATGTCACAGGTATGCCTCTTACGTTACGATGATCTTTACATTGATGTGTTCTTGCATTTTCAAGCATTTGCATGTAGATCTACGACATTTCTATTGTCTTTGTGTACAGTATTATAAATAATAATAATAATAATAATAATAATAATAATAATAATAATAATAATAATAATAATAATAAATATCCATTACAGTTGCAACTGAATCACCTTCACATGCATAATCCTATCGCGCTCTCCACATGGCAGCAATAAGCGGCAACGTCGCCTCTCTCTCCATACGAAATGTCAATCACTTTCTAGATTGGCGACCAGTATAGTTGCTGCTTCCAGCAAATTTCTATTTACTCTCCCACCCTATTTTTTGTTTTTTGCTTCAATTAAACATCTATAACTCCATTTCATTGTTATATAATTTTTTTCTTGCTTCCTGATCCTCCTGTAACTTCCATTGCCTTAATTCCTGTACCACCCTCCTCTTAGCCTTAACACATTCCTCATCAAACCATCCCTTGCTTATCATTTGTCCCGCTTTCTTTTGCTTCATTTTACCTCCTGCCTTTTTAACTACCCACTCTAGTCTCTCCTGTTATCTCCTCTGACCTTTTCCTTTGTAACAGTACATTTACCTTATCCTTAGTGTCCTCCCCATAATTAAATTCAACTTGTCCAAATATGTCTTTTCCTCCCCCCCCCCCTTTCCATTTAAACACTTCTATCTTCTTTCCCCCACTGATGGTTTCATCATCCTCCACCTCACACTCCACCCCAAATTTAGTCTTCAATGGAAAATGACAGATAGTGAAGGCCCCCTGAATTATTTCAAAATCTATTATTACATCACCAATATCCAATGAATACAGTAGGTAATCAACTACACTTGCCCCATTATTATTTACAAATGTAAATTCACCCATCTTATCCTTTCCTTTAATTCGATTACATACATTCAGGTTATTCTCTTCACAAAATTGCAATAATTTCTTACCGTCTTTGTTTACTATTGTATCTATACTTTGTCTTTTCTCTATTTCCTGTCGTACATTTGTACCTTCTGTTCCTATTTGAGGTTGCTCATATCCTAACCTAGCATTAAAATCGCCTACTAAAAGCATTTTTATATCAGTCTGCATATTATATAATACATCCATGTCTTGGCTTAATTTATGGAATACTTTGGGGTTGTAGGATTCAGATATATTTGATGAATTATATACAATGCCTAAGACCATCTTGTCAGCTTTTCCTGCTAAGCCTGTCATTAATAACCACAACACCTTAGGATCACATATTTCTTCTACCTTTACCTGAAAATTCTTCTCCTTCTTTATAAATACTCCTATTCCCCCTGATGCCCTCCTCTTCTGACTATTTCTCCTTGCTAGTTGATTGAAATAAACATATCCCTCCATTAAATTTAAAGGGAGTCGATTAATGACACTAAACAATACTTTTAAATTTTTCCGGAACATGTTTCAGAGACTTTGCCTCTATCCTCAACTGACCATCGACTGTCGAGGATGGCCGAATGAGGATAGAGGCAAAGTCTCTGAAACATGTTCCGGAAAAATTTAAAGGTAAGTGTTTAGTGTCATTAATCAACTCCCTTTAAATTTAATTTATTATAACAACACTGTTTTCAACACTTCCAAGAAAGGAATTGTAGTATCCCTCCATATCCATTTTCATATTTTTCCATATCCAAGTTTCAACTAGCGCAAGTACATCAGCCCCTTTTAACAATTCCTTGATTTCCCCACTACCCATTTTGTCTCATAGTCCTTCCACATTCCAATGTAACACCACCAAAGGTTTATCTATACAGAACTTTTTCTTTCAAATCGAAATTGATCCAGCCTAGATCTACTACGTGTCATTATTTTTTCTTTCTCACCCTTTTATTTTTATCACTCTCCAATTGTACTATGCTTCCACTCAGTGTTGACACTACACTCATATCTTCTTGATGCCAAACATTTAAACCTGCCGTTGCTCCTACCACTAATAGCCTGGACTCCTCTCTCATCCGTTGCTCTGGTTGTACACTTTCACCCGACGATACCATCAGCGATCTCTTTGTACTTCGACCTCGAAGTCACTTGCCTCCATTCTCCATTCTCCTCTTCTGACGTCAGACGCTGCATCACTTGTCTGTATGACGTCACTCTTTTCCCTTGCATAATCAGTCGTATGTTGGTGGTAGTCAAAAGATTGTGTTGTTACCGTTGTTTCTTGTGCGTATGTTTTTCCCAATTCTCCTCTCTGATTTCGCGGACCACTATCCTGCCTGACACCATCTATCCATAATGACAATCCTCTTACATATGCCTTCTTCCCTTGCTCTTTTTCTATCTTCATCTCTCTTATTAAATAGTTCCTGATCTCTCTTTCTTTTTTCCTGTAGTCATGCTCAATGAAAATTCTTGTTCCTCGTAGCTTAGCTGCATTATTTAAAATTTTCAATTTGAAGTTTACTGTTGCCAGTTTTACAATTATAAGTCTAATTTTTGCTGCTCTTCTCCCTATTCTAAATGAGTCGATTACTTCCCATCCTGTTAATTCAATGTTTAGCTTATTTTTCAGAAGCTCCTCTACCTGCTGCCAACATCTCTTTCCTCTCTCCTGCTCATAACCAAAAATTACTATATTTCTCTTTCTATTGCTGTCTTCTATTTTCTCCAAGTAGGTCGATCTTTGATTTAATTCTGCCATGTTCTCCATTTTTCTTTGAAACTTTCCCACTTCGTTTTTTATTTCTTCCATGTTTCTGACTAATCTCGTGTCAATTCTTTTTTCCATCTGCTTTAAGTCTATGATATCTTCCGCCATCTTTTTTAACATAACTATAACATCCTCCATCTCTGGCCCTGGGTTCATTTCCACTCCGCCAATAATCAATATAAATGCCAGGATTATAGCTGGCAATATCACTATCGATATTTTCCCTTTAACATTATTCACACCTTTTCTCCATTTCACGCTGTTAAAGGTTCCAATTCGTGCACAATAATTTTCAGTGGTAATACTCATTGTGGAGCTCGTGTAACACACCAATATTTGATTTGTATACAAAAACGTCATAGTTGTATGAAAGTGTGAAGGACTTAGAAAAAATAGCCAGCATCACATATTAGAAAGAAGAGCCAATCACCCTCCTGTCAAGTTTAGCAAAGTAGGTCAAAGATGGAAGATGACTTACCACCTTTCTGCTACCAGTACAGCTTGTACTCTTACATCCTTTGGCAATCCATTATGGTTTGAATGTAGTGTTGCAGTTATGCATGATTGGAGGAATTTAGTAACAGTGACGTCAAAATTAATTGAAAAAACTATTTGTGGTTGGTTTTTTGCTACTTTGTCACTTATATTTTTGTATTTTTGAGTGACTAGTTTCAGAAGCCATCACCTCCATTATCAACCTCTTTCCAACTGTCTGTTGCTCTCTGTCCAACTGAGGTTGATAATGGAGGCAGTAATCTGCTTGAAAGTATCATTTGTGACACAATTTCTGTAGAGAGGACACAAGAACAAAGTGCTACAGTTAGTTAAAAAAAATATTTGCAGTCTGTTTTTTGACACTTCGTCACTTAAGCTTTTATATTTTTGAGGGTTTAGTTTCAGAAGCCATCGCCCCCATTATCAACCTCTTTCCAACTCAGTTAATGTCGTAAATGTACAACATAGCCTACTTAACCTAAAACATTATGATGTCCTGCAACTATTGTGTTCCCAGGTGTAAACCTAATTACAGTAAAGGAACAACAACAAAGCAGCCCGCCTCGGTAGCATGGTGGTAGAGATGTCTGCCTCATGTTCAAGAGTTCCCGAGTTCGAATCTCGGTCAGGGTGAGTTACCTGGATAAGGTTTTCCTGGGGTTTTCCCTTATCCAGAAATACGAATGTCAGGTAACTCTAGGCTCTATGGACCCTGGGCTCATTTGAGCATCATTTCACCCATTCCATTCATCGTCCGATATGACTTAACATTGGAGGACGTAAAAAAAAAAAAAAAAAAAAAAAAAAAAAAAAAAAAAAAAAAAAAAGGCAAAACTGCAGTGTACAGCTTCCAACTTCAGTAGTTAATTACTGTAAATTGCAGCATTTCATGTATTAGCTGTGTATGTAACTATGTAAAAAATGTAAATAGTGATAAGTTATTTTGAGTGAAGTGAATGAGTGAATACTACAATACCAGCAGTTCTGTTTCATGCCAGTGGTATGCTGCTTGTATTTTATAAACTATGTTTGTGATTTAAATGCACTGCTGTAGTTTAGCAAGGTGGTATTATTATGTGTTGCATAACCTAGAACATTACAGTGCTCCATAACTGTAGTGTTTCCATGTGTAAATCTAATTACTACAATAAAGGAACAGAAGGTAAAGTGCAATGTAAAACTTCTAACTTCAGTGGTAAATTACTGTAAATTGTAGCATTCCATATGTTAGTTATCAATATGTGTAATTTTGTGAATAGTGTAAATAGTGACAGATTATTTTGAGTAAACTGAATTGGTAAACTGACTTCTGCAATACCAACAGCTCTGTTTCATGCATGTAGTATGCTGTTTGTGTTTTATAAACTATATTATTTTTAATTTAAATACATAGCTGCATATAGAATAAAAAGAAGTATTTCAGTACGTGGAGTGCCATTGTTACTAAAATTAGGCAAGTGAGTCAACCTTGTATATACTTTTCTCCACTTACAAGTTTTTTATGAAGACTAGTTTCTGGGGACTTCTCCCCTATCGTCAGTTCTGTGGTTGACTGATGATGCATCCGGTGTCTGCATCTGGCTTGGTGTCGTGCTGCCATCTAATGTCCTGTTAAGTTTGATGACGTCATCTACCGCGGGAATTTCAAAATTCATCAAGAGGTCCTGTTTTTTTGTAATAAATATGTTTTCCCAAATCTGTAGTTCCAGAGGTTTCTTTGCCTGTTTGATCAGTTCTATTTCTTGTTTTATGTTGTGATTCTCAGACCAAAAGTGATGTGCTACGGCCGACTTGTCCATTTGTTTGAATTTAATATTTCTGAAGTGTTCTTTCATTCTTGTTCCTAGATTCCTTTTGGTCTTACCAATGTATATCTTGTCACAATCCTGGCAACTCATTTGGTAAATGCCTGATAATTGAGTTTTCGGTGTGCTATTTTTTAGAGGGTGGTTTAGTAAGTTGCGGATGTTGTGTTTGTTTTGAGGGGCTAATTTTATGTTTTGGATGAAATGTAAATTTTCCATATCTGGTGTTTGGGTTTCCTAGTTTTTTTAACGTAGTAATGTCCCTTAAGTTTTTGTTTCTTTTGTGTCTGTAGATCAGTTTTTTGATGAAATTTGTGTCATAGTTGTTCAGTTCGGCAACCTGGTGTATGTGAGCGTACTCCTGTTCATATTCTGTTTTTGTTAGCAGAATGTTGATTAATCTGTGAACTAAACTATGGAATACTGCATATTGATGTTGTACCATTCAACCCAGTAGTATTTTTAATGTTTAACATTAAAATGTCAAGTTGCTCATAGGAAAAAAACAACTTTTATATGCATATCTTATTCCAACATTTGTTACCAAGAATCTCGGAAGCTGAGCAAGTTTGCAAACTGTTTTATTCATTTAACACTTCATAAACATTAATCTACCGATGCAAAAGTTAGTGAAATAAGTAATGGAGGGGCATGCAACATGGTCACACAATACTACATAGCTACTTTACATTGTGCAATTTTTGTAGGTTTTGCACTATAAAATATGTATTGTGTTACTTAGCATAATGTATGCAATTTTAAATGATTTATAATGATCTTTGATTTTGGATAAAAATATAGAAGATACAAAAGGCATTTTTATTGCCTATTTAAGAAATACTCTTATGTTCCTTTGGCAAACAGAAAAGTTTATGCATTCAATGTATTTTTGAAAAGATAATGCTAATTAAATTTCTTGATTGAGGTCATAAAGATATACAAAAATACTGCAAATAATACCTTATTATTATGTTACAGGATCTCGTTGTGAGCAGTGTGCAAAATTGCTGTGTCACAATGGAGGTATCTGTGGAATGGAAAATGGAGTAGAATACTGCTCATGTCCAAAGGGATACAATGGAAGTAGATGTGAGAGATCTGAGTGTGAAGCTTACTGTCAGCATGTGAGTAAGGCTCTCCAGAACTCTTTACTTAATGTTATGTAAATCAATTCTCTCGTAAATGTTAAGTAAGCAGAAATACATGCTTTTTGCAAATTTGGAAATTAAAAAAAAAAAAGCTTTACAAAACTGCAAGTTTCAATGGAATTGCAAAAGTAACTTTCAAAATATATTGAAGTGCAAGTGACATCTGCTACTCTTCTTTATTATTATAACTTTCTGTAAGCATTTTTTTTTTTGGAATTGCTTTAAGATGGTAACTGGTAACAGAATTTTTAAGACAGAATGTGAGGAGAGAGGAGAGCAGACACCAACAAATGTTAGTTGGACAGAGGTTGAAAATGGAGACAGTGGCCTTTGAAACTAGTCCCTCAGTAATATAAAAAAAGTGACAAGTGTCAATAAACCGACTACAAATAGTTTTTACAGAATATGAGGTTTCATTGGAAGGCTTTTATCTTTTTTATTGAAAGTTTATTCGAAGTTACCAGTGCGGAAGCCATCCTTTTCCATTGATGTGGAGCGGGTGGATCCTGTCCTCACTGCCCAAACGACAGTGCGAAAAAGGCAGGAGAAACCTGCTAAAAGTGCTAGTCCTGCCCGAAAGAAAAGAAACAAATTGGTTCGACCACCATTGGGCAGGTAGCTTTTGTCATGGCAAGTAGATATTGAAAGTAGCTGTTTTTATGCCTTCTGGAATTTTATTGGTACTTATAGTTTTTTACCCATTTTGGCTTATTTATGTTATAGTCATTTTGTTTTATCTGTTTTTTAAATTTTGAATCAGTTATATCTGGCTATTGCCATGAATTAGTTTTTGTGAGGGCACTGATGACCGCTGCAGTTGAGCGCCCTTATAATCAATTATATTACTATATTATATACTCTGAACCCCTCGCGTGGTGTTGTGAAAACCAGCGCATTGGACGGTATGTCCAATGAGATTGTGGAGACCCTTGCAGACCAAGGTGTGACAGCTGCGTATCGCGTGCAACGCAGGGAAAGAGGCGAATCGATCCCTATACGTACCGTATGCCTTACCTTTGATCGGGTAGATCTCCCACAAATTAAGGCAGGGTATGAGATTATCGAGGTTAGGCCATTTATTCCGAACCCGTTAAGCTGTTACAAATATCAGCGCTTCGGCAACACCAGTGAGTTTTGTAATGGGGTTGCAACCTGCATTATTTGTGGGGAAGACATGCATGCAGATGCATGTACTTCACCTGCAGCATACCCCCAGGGGCCTACAGGGGTAGGTACGGGATTGGCGCTCCTTGGGTCCCGAGCGAAATCTCTCGATTGGGTGCCTATGAGTGGTGAGAGAGCTAATGCCAAACGCCCAAACAAGGTCCACATCCATGTTTGGCCCTAACCTCCCTAAACACAAGTCTGACGGATAACCTAGCGTGGGTTGGTGGAGTGGGAAGCACAGGGGTGAATGGGTAATGCGTAACTCCCAGCTCCTGGTTATCATGTAGGACTGTGTTCGTATCCGCTGATAAAGGCCAGTCCCGGGGAGCGGTCATTGCATAAGCTGTTACACTCCTGAAGGCGATTGGGTCCCTCTGTCTATTCATTGGTAGGTGAGACGCTGAGGTGAGCAAGGTCCAGGCCAAGACTCTCACCTTAGCCGGGGTGGCGCCCAGGATCTAAGCACGCCATCTGAGATGTTTGCAATGGCGGAGGACATTGCCGCTATTAGAACTGATAAGGAAATAGTTGAGTCCTGTGGTCCTTGCTATTTGATTATTTTTAGAACTGAGGAAGGTCGAAAATTTACTACCGTGAACCCATTTTCTATTCAGAAGGGTCTAGATAATATTGCTGGTCCTGGTTGAAGCAGTTTCAACAACGCAGGCTGCAAAAATTTTGGAAGCGGATATGCATGCGAGCTACCCGGTGCGCCTGGAATCGCATAGGACTCTAAACTCAGCGTGGGGCTGTGAACACCAGCGAGTTGGACGGTATGTTCAATGAGGAGATTCAGGAAATCTTGGCGGAACAAGGTGTGACAAATCTATATCGAGTACACCGCAAAGAACGAGGTGAACTTGTGGCCACTCGTACCCTATTTCTTACCTTTGATCGGGTAGATCTCCCGCAAAGGATTAAGGCACGGTATGAAGTTATTGAAATGTGACAGTATTTACCCAATCCATTGAGGTATTATGAATGCCAGCGCTTTGACCACAAGTGATTATTGCAATGGAGTTGTTACCTGCGTTGACAGTGGGTAAGTCAAGCATGATGATGCATGTACTTCACCTGCAATATGTGTTAACTGCAGTGGTAACCATTCATCGAACTCCAGAGAATGCCCCCGTTTATGAAGAAAAGACGATCCACGAGATCCGGGTAAGAAAGAAGGTGTCCTTTTCGGAAGCCCGGAAACTTGCATATTCGTCAGCCTTCTGTAAGCGTTACTTACAGTGCAGTTGCAGCTAAGCCGGTACCTAGACGTGAAATCGCAACACAAACTAGCGACTTAAACGGGGCAGTAATATTCAAAAGAACAATTACACCAAGATTACAGCCAATGCAACAAACCCAGCACAAACAGTGAGCATGTCAGTTAAGTCACCTGACAAACCATCGATATCCATCAATAAGCGCAAATTGCCTATAATATACCAAGCACCAGAAGTAAGGTTTAAGAGCCAATATAATAGAACTGCCTTTCTGAAAGAAAACGCAAAATCTGCTCCCAAAACGACAAAGGGAAATATGAGCCTATGGCCATGTCCTCTGACATCATCTTCGGAGGAGTCATCTGGAGAGGACTCGGACCGGCGACATTCATCTTCGTTTTTGGTAGTTTCCAAAGTTTGAGAAGGGAAAGAGTCCTCCATAGAGGAAATGGAGCAAGAAGATCCTGACCTTGTTGCCAGAATGGCGAGGGAAAAAAGGCAGGATAAACCTGCCGAAACGACTTAATCCAATGCCGAAAAAAAGCAACAAATTGATTCCAGCACCATTGGGCAAGCAATTTGTTTTGTCCTTCAACGTTAATATTGAACATGCTTTTAATGCCATTTGATGTTTTCTTAAAAGCTATTTATTGCTTTTCATTTTTGTTCGTAATTTTGTTTATTTTATGGCCCTTTTATTTTGATTTTTTAAATTTTTAGATTCGTTTATCTCTGGCTAGTGCCATGATATAGTTGTTGAAAGTGTGCTGATGACCATGCAGTTGAGTGCCCTTATATATGAATCATCATCGTGGATTTCTGGCCACGTTGGCTTGCCGGATTCAGCAGCTAAGACGGCCACCATAGAGCCCAGGGTTAGAGTACCATCTGTTACATTGGAAGATTTTACAGCTGTATTGCGGAGAGCTGTGCAGTCCTGTTGCCAGGAAGAGTGGTCCACTCTCCGCAGCAATAAACTTACATCTTGGAAAGAACTTCCGATTCCCTGCGTTACCTCCTGTCATTCATCTGGTCGAGAGGAGGTGAGTTTGACTCGTTTGCGGAATGGGCACTGCTTTTTCTACGCATAGTGTTTGGTTTAGAAAAGGGCCTGCAGACGGTCCGTTTTGACACAAAGTATTATATGTTCCACACATGCTGCTAGAGTGTTTTTGCCTAGCACCCCTAGGACGTCTCTGCAGCTGCCGGACAGCTTTGCAGAAATGTTGGCGGATGACAACAAAGCGGTGAAAAAGGTTTTTAAGTTCTTTTCTCAGTCAGATTTTAGAATTTAGTGAAGAGAATTTTTTTTCCTTGTGCTTTCCTTATTTCTTTTTATTTTCTATTTGTTTTTGTTGTGTACAAGTATTTTTGTGACTATTTACACTTTTATTAAGTTTTAGAACCGTATATATCTGGCTTTTGCCATGAATGATTTTTTGAAGGGCGCTGATAACCGCTGCAGTTGGGCGCCCTTATATACATATCCATCGGAAGCCCGGAAACTTCTTTGTATCCGCAAGCCCTCTGTAACGAGTTCCCGTACCTGCAGCTCTGTGGTGGCTACCCCGTCACTAAAGCGGGAAACTGGTGCTCAAACATGCGATATGAACGGGTCAACCATATCAGAGAGATTCCTAGTGCCTAGATCACCATCAAAGGAATTGTCAACAACACGTACATCTCCATCCACACCACCTAAGGCTACTGTTAATAAGAACACCTCAGTTAAGTCACCTGACAAACCATCGGCATTCAGCAGCAAGACCAAATTGTCTTTTTTTTTTTTTTTTTTTTTTTTTTTTTTTTTTTTTTTTTTTTTTTTTTTTTTTTTGTAATTTTACGTCTTCCAACATTATGTCATATCGGACGGTGAATGAAATGGGTGAAATGATGCTCAAATGAGTCCGGGGTCCATGGAGCTTAGAGCTACCCGAAATTCATCTGTAAGGATAAGGGAAACCCCAGAAAAAACCTCATCCAGGTAACTCACCCTGACCAAGATTCGAACTCGGGACCTCTTGAACGTGAGGCAGACATGCTGCCATCTATGCTACCGGGGCCAAATTTTCCTTAATATGCCAAGCACCAGAAATAAAGTTTAAGTCCCAATATGATAGAACTGCCTTTCTGAAGGAAAATGCTAAGTTTGCTTCCGAAAACACCAAGGGAGAAGGGAGCCCACAACCATCTCCTCCGATATCATATCTTCTGAGAATCATCTGGAGAGGAATCAGACGGGCGACATTCATCTTCGTCGGTCTTAGTTTCCAATCAGTTCGAGCCTCTCGTACCGAAAGTTCCAGAAAGGAAACAGTCCTCCTTAATAGAAGTATGGAGCAGGAAGTACATCACCTTGCTGCCAGAATGGTAGTGAAGAAAAGGCAGGATAAACCTGCCGAAACGAGTGTTAGGTCAACACCTAAAAAAAGGGACAAATTGATACGACCACTGCTCAAATCTACGTAATATGCATATACATTTGACATCTTATCCCTTAACTGTTGCCATGGTTATGCTACAATGGAATATACGAGGTTTAAGAGCACATCGACCAGAGTTCGAACAAGTACGGCCTCTTGTTGGTATCTTACAAGAGACTAAGCTACGACCACAAGACAATTTTAAAATCAGACGGTATACACCACTAAGGTGTCATATTGAAACAGAAGAGGACATTCTTGCTAACGGGGGCACTATGGTGCTCCTCAGGGATGATATATTTGTTGATCCTATACAGTTACACTGGCATCCAGTCAGTATCTCTAAGGATTAAACTGCCATCAATGGAGTTTTGTATTTGCAATGCATATCCACCTCCATCTGATGACCTCTCGTTAACTGACCTAGAAAATCTGTTTTCCCATCAACACCGTTTCTCTTAGTGGGAGACCTAAATGCCCATCACCCACTTTAAGGCTCAAATTGGGCATATTCTAGAGGCAAACTCTTTGCAAAATTCGTGGAGAGCAATAACCTGGTTCTGTTGAACACTGAGGATCCAACGTTCCTTTCAGACTCCTTTAACACCTATTCCCACATTGATTTGGCAGTTTGTTCAGCCCAGCTATACCGCTAGCAAAAGTTAAAGGCATATCAACGCTGGCCAATGTTCAGGCGGAGCGCCGTTGCCAAGCGTAGTACGTGTACTTGCAGATATTCCATGTAAATAAGAGCAGTTTTACCCGCCTGCAAAGGTTATGGCTATTCTTCCTGTAATTAAACAACACGTTAAATATTCCTAAAACATTAAGATCTTAGCTTGACACACGTCACAGTAGTGGAACAGCAACCATGGTTTTCGATCCAGTAACTCGCTTTCCGACTTCATGGATCTTTCCCGGAGGTTGAAACACAGGTACGCTCCCTTTTTCTAAGGATGAAGCTGCTTCACTACATATTCGTGACACTGTATGCATACTACCTACACCACAAGGCTACAGAGTTAATTTCTGGGAATTTGTAAAATCTACAGTTGCCCTATATCCTGAATTGGAGAGATTTCGTAAAAACTTGTTCATATTAAATATCATTTTTCTGCCCTGAGAATGAATCACTTCACGTTTGTTGATTGACAAATCACTTGTCCCAGCTTTGAGGGACATGTTCATGCGCACGGATCACAAACACTGAAAAACGTATATGTGTATGGTAATAATTTAATGTAATATTAACAATATTTCAGCTCGAGTTCAACACACGATTTTACGATGCCATTGACTTTAACAAAACGACACCTCTACTCGGAAAGCGAAGTGAAAATTAACTGTGTTTCAAACTGCCTGACTTCTGTTTTAATAGTACGTGCATTATTTATTTATGCTTGGGATATATGTTATGAGGAAAGAATGGTGTTGTTTTTTGAGGCTTATCTGTGTTGAATGAATGGATGTTGGATGTAACCATAACCATATGAAGATAAAAAGTGCATCGCTCGCGTTATAAGTATCGTAAAGACAAGATTTGATTGTTATATGCTCATGATCAGAAAGTAAAATTCTTTGTTGTTATCAGATTGACATCTGTAATTTTCACATATTTATCTGCAATATTTAACCATAACATGTGAAGATAAGACGTGCATCGCTCATGTACTAAGTATCGTAGAGACAAGATTTTTGTACAGCCATGATCAGAAAATAACATTCTTTCTTATTATAAGATTGGCACCTGTAATATTCAAATATTTATCCGTAACATTTAACCACAACCACGTGAAAGATAAAATGTGCATCGTGTGTGTTCTAAGTGTCAACGTGTTCTAGACAGGATTTTTGTATGGTCATGATCAGAAAATAAAATTCCTTCTTATTATAAGATTGGCATCTGTCATTTTTCAAACATTTATCCGAGCGTAATTAATATAATGTTCTCAGTTAAGGCGCGTGAGATGTGTGTACCACATTGGGCGGTGCATCTACGCGGAGCAAGCTTAGGATTGGCTGGAGTTTGCAGTACGGTCCGCCTCCATATGCCTTTAACTTTTGCGAAGATTATAGCAGTTTCATTACAATGGAATGTCGTCTCTGATTTACATTCTAGTGACCACTTCCCATGTCGTCTTAGTCTCTTAACACAAGATGCATCTCCCTCATGTATACCTAGCTGGCGATTTGATCGTGCCAACTGGAACCTTTGCACCAAGTTGGCTGTTTTTAATTTCAACGAGCACGAGTCTGTGAATGATTTAGTTGATCATCTCACAGAAAAAAATTCTCTCCGCTGCAGAACAGTCGATTCCCCGTTCGACTCTCCACTCCAGTCGTCCCCCCAGGTAGGTACGGCATCGGCGATCATGGTGTCCTGTGCCAAATCTCTCGATTGGGTACCTCTGAGTGGTGAGAGAGCTAATGCCAAGCGCCCAAACAAGGTCCACATCCGTGTTTAGCACTTCTCTAAATAAAGTAAATTAAAGTCAAAGCGAAGCCAAAGCAAAGCCAGAGCGAGGCCGGAGCAGGGCAAAACAAAGCCAGACCAATGCCAGAGCAAAGCCAAGACAAAGCCAGAGCAAAGCCAAAGCAAATCCAGAGTAAAGCCAGGGTAAAGCTAAAGAAAACCCAAACCGGAGCGGACTGGAGCGGGACCGGATCCTAGACAGAGCCAAGCCAGATACAGAGTAGAGTTAAGTTAAGAAATGAAGTTAGAGTGAGACCAGAGCGAAGCCAGAGCGGGACCGAAGATAGGCCGGAGCCAAGTCAGAACCAAGTTAGAGTGAAGCTAGAGTGAGGTTAGAGTGAAGCCGGAGCCTAGTCAGATCGAAGCCAGAGCCAAGGCAGACTTAAGTTACATATAACTTAATTTGCGTCCAGAACGGCACCGGAGTGAAGCCGGAGCGGGGACCGGAGCCTAGTCAGAGTGAAACCAGATCGAAGCTAGAGCCACGCCAGAGTTAAGTTAAAGAATGAAGTTAGAGTGAAGCCAGAGCGAAGCCAGAGCGGGACGGAATGGGGTCCGGAGCCTAGCCAGAGCCACGTTAGAGTGAAGCCGGAGAGAAGCCAGAGCGCAACCAGAGCTGAGCCAGAGCAAAGCCAAGGCAAAGCCAAAGACGAGCCAAAGCAAGGCAAAATGGAGCTAGAGCAAAGCCAAGGCGGAGCCAGAGTAAAGTCAGAGCAAAGCCAAACCAAAGTTAAAGCAAAGCCAAAGCAAAGTTAAAGTAAGTAAAGTGAAAAAGTTGTAGTAAAGTAAAATACAGTTTTTGAAAGGGTGCTGATGACCATGGAGTTAGAACACGCTCTTTCATCCTCGCGACTGGCAGCACCAGGACCGGACGGAATCCACGTTCCAGGTAAGGCATTCCTGCTCAAGGTCTATAACCGTGTTTGGGTTGATGCTAGGTTTCCTGACAAGTGGCGAGAAGCCACCATTATACCTATATTGCAAGCTGGTAAGGACCGTCACCTCCCTTCTAGCTACCGTTCTATTTCTCTCAGTAGTTGTGTGTGCAAGCTGATGGAACACATGATAAATGGGTGGTTGGTATGGTGGCTGGAAACGCACAACCTATTGAGTAATACCCAGTGTGGTTTTCGACGACGCCGTTCAACAGTGAATCAACAGTCGACACATTATGAACGGATTCCTTAAGAACTCTCAAACCGTCGAAATATTTTTGATCTTGAAAAGGTTTATGATACGTGTTGGCGGGCAGGGTTGCTACGTACTCTGCACACCTGGAATATACGTGGACGTCTAACACTCTTCCTTCCGGAATTCTTGACAGCCTGCGTCTTCCGAGTAAGGGTCGGCTTGGTTTTTATTAATCTTTTTGTTCAAGAGAACGGTGTACCATAGGGATTGGTACTAAGTGTTACGTTGTTTGCTATTGCGATTAATTCTATCTAGAAATGTGTTCCTCCGGGGGTCTCGTGATGCCTATTTGTAGACGACTTTGCCGTCTGCTGTACATCTCAGCGCACACCGTTTCTAGAGCACCGTCTACAGACCACCTTGGACTACCTTCAGGATTGGTTTAAGAAACGGCTTCCGATTCTCAGCTTAGAAAACCTGCATTAACTTCTGGCGCCATCAGAGTCGATTACCACCAACACTCCATTTAGGCTCAGATCTACTATCCTTCGCAGACGATATTTGATAGAAAACTTATTTGGTCATCGCATATAGCACAACTAAAAGCACAATGTGACCGTTCTTTAAATATCTTGCTGATACTAAGTGGAAAATTGTGGGGAGCAGATCATACAGTGCTATTGCGACTCTTATCGCGCACTGATCTGTTCCAAATTTGATTGTGGTAGTACCGTTTATGGCTCAGCACGTCCATCTGTGCTAAAGAAATTAGACACAGTCCATAATTGTGGACATGTATAGGCAGTTGGAGCATTTCCAATAAGCCCTGTTATAAGCCTGTATGCTGAATCTGCAGAACCTCCTCTGCAGCACAGAAGCAACATGTTATTAGCAAATTATGGCGGTGGATTTAACTGCATGCCCACTCATCCAACATTTACACCGGTTTTCAACACCTTTATGGATGCGCGTTATAGGAACACTGAAATGCCCAAGATGTATCCTAAGGGAGAGAGAGCATACCCTCCATTTTTGTGCAGAACGTCCCACATAGATCTGAGCATGACTTAATACAATAAATCTACCATGTCTGTGTCTATTATCCACACAGGTTTGTAGAATTTTTATCTTATTATAAAGACCATTTTTTAATTTATACTGATGACTCAAAGAGTTCAAATGATATTGGTTGTGCTTATGTGTGTGTGAACTGAACCATATGCATTCGGATTCCATACTAGCACTTCCATTTATACTGCAGAGCTTTATGCAATATACCGGGCCATTTTATGTGTACGTCGACGAAAGATGGGGAACTGCGTCCTGAGCGATTCCCTCAGTACACTTCAAAGTCTTCGAATGCTGTACAACTACCACCCTATTGTGCAGCCTATCCAGGATGCCCTCTGCGTTTTACATGCTTCCGTTGTTAGCGTGGTGTGTGCATGAATTCCTGGTCATCTTGGCTTGCCGGTGAATGAAATGGCGGATTCAGCAGCTAAGGCAGCTACCATGGAACCCAGGGTTAGGGTACCGTTTGTTACATCAGAAGATTTTATAGCTGTATTGCAGAAAGCTGTGCAGTCCTGCGGGCAGGAAGAGTGGTCCGCGCTCTGTAGCAATAAACTTACATCTTTGAAAGAACTTCTGATTCCCTTTGTTACCTCCTCTCATTCATCTCGTCGAGAGGAGGTGAGTTTGACTCGGTTACATATTGGGCACTGCTTTTTTACACATAGATTTTGATTTAGAAGAGAGCCTGCTCCAGTCTGTCGGTTTTGCAAGGAAGTGTTATTTGTCTGACACGTGCTGCTAGAGTGTTTTTGCCTATCACATCTTAGGAGGTCTCTGCAGCTACCGGCCAGATTTGCAGAAATGCTGGCAAATGACAACAAAGTGGTGGAGAAAGTTTTTATGTTCTTTTCTAAGTTAGATTTTAGAATTTAGTGAAGAGAATTGTTTCTTTTTTTTGTGCTGTTTGGTCTTATATTTATTTTTATTTTTTATTTGTTTTTGTTGTGTACATGTTTTTTTTTTTTGTGACTTTATTTACACTTTTATTAAGTTTTAGAACCGTTTATATCTAGCTTTAGCCATAAATGATTTTTTAAAGGGCGCAGATAACCGCTGCAGTTGGGTACCCTTAAATACCTATCTGTCTATCGAGATTTAACTGTATTGGAACACCACAGTGAAGCGAAAAATTATTAAATTTTAGATGAGTCGTATTTCTTACACATCTGCTTCACTTTCGTACCTATTTTGAGGACATGTTTCGCAAATCTTCGTTTGCATCTACGGCTCTTGTGCGACTGACGCTAGATCCAGCGGTGTGGGTAATTCTGGGGTTGTTGCTGCCATCTGTTGATTTAGCGATGAACTGAAATGTGGGATTCTCTTCTAGCGGGATTTCAAAGTTCATTAGTTGGTTTTTATGTTTTTCTATGTATATCCTCTCCCATATGACGAGTTCACTATGTTTTTGTACATATTTTAGTAATTCTGTGCTATTTTCAATTTCATGATTTTCAGACCAGAAATGAGCTGCTATTGCGGACTTATCAATATTTTTGTATCTTAAGTGCCTGAAGTGTTCTTTCTTTCTAGTGCCTATGTTTCTTTTTGTCCTCCCTATGTAAATTTTTTCACAGTCTTTACACTTAATTTTGTAAATGCCTGACTTTTCCTCTGGTTTTATCTTATCAGTATTATTACTGTGAAGTAGGTTTTTAATGTTGTAATTGTTTTTTTGGTGCCAATGTTATATTGTATTTCTTGAATACTTTTTGGAACTTTTTTGTGGCCCAGGGGTGGTAAGTAAATTTAGCAAATCTAGTTTCTTGTTTTATTGGTGTGAGAGCTGTGATCTGTTTTAATCTCTTTTGAAGTTTGAATAATTTTAGTTTTTTATCTACAATGTTTTTTCCATATCCATTTTTAATTGCAGTTTTTAAGATTTGATGGTATTCGTTTTGATATTCTTGCTGGCTGAGAGGTAGATTTACTAATCTGTGTGTGAGACTGTTGATGGTTGCATGTTTGTGTGGAATAGTGCCCTACAAACTAATAGATGATGATGTGTGTTTGGAGGAATTTAGTAACAGTGACGTCAAAATTAATATAAAAATTATTTGTGGTTGGTTTATTGACACTCGTCACTTACTTTTTCATATATTTATGAGAGACTAGTTTAAAGGCCCTGGCCTCCATTTTCAATCTCTTCCCAACTGGCTCTCTCATAAATATATGTCTCTCATATGTCTAGTCTCTCATAAATATATGAAAAAGTAAGTAACGAGTGTCAATAAACCAACCACAAATAATTTTTATATTAATAGATGATGCTTTGAAACTACTCAACCTGCAAGAACCCAGCATACAATTCACAGTAGAAACTGAAGAGGACTGTACTCTACCTTTTTTAGACCTTAAAATCAAAAAAGGCAATGAAAAACTAGAATTTGGCATTCATAGAAAAGCAACACACACAGATAATTACATCAAAGCAAATAGTTTCAACCCAATTCCACACAAACATGCAACCATCAACAGTCTCACACACAGATTAGTAAATCTACCTCTCAGCCAGCAAGAATATCAAAACGAATACCATCAAATCTTAAAAACTGCAATTAAAAATGGATATGGAAAAAACATTGTAGATAAAAAACTAAAATTATTCAAACTTCAAAAGAGATTAAAACAGATCACAGCTCTCACACCAATAAAACAAGAAACTAGATTTGCTAAATTTACTTACCACCCCTGGGCCACAAAAAAGTTCCAAAAAATATTCAAGAAATACAATATAACATTGGCACCAAAAAACAATTACAACATTAAAAACCTACTTCACAGTAATAATACTGATAAGATAAAACCAGAGGAAAAGTCAGGCATTTACAAAATTAAGTGTAAAGACTGTGAAAAAATTTACATAGGGAGGACAAAAAGAAACATAGGCACTAGAAAGAAAGAACACTTCAGGCACTTAAGATACAAAAATATTGATAAGTCCGCAATAGCAGCTCATTTCTGGTCTGAAAATCATGAAATTGAAGATAGCACAGAATTACTAAAATACGTACAAAAACATAGTGAACTCGTCATATGGGAGAGGATATACATAGAAAAACATAAAAACCAACTAATGAACTTTGAAATCCCGCTAGAAGAGAATCCCACATTTCAGTTCATCGCTAAATCAACAGATGGCAGCAACAACCCCAGAATTACCCACACCGCTGGATCTAGCGTCAGTCGCACAAGAGCCGTAGATGCAAACGAAGATTTGCGAAACATGTCCTCAAAATAGGTACGAAAGTGAAGCAGATGTGTAAGAAATACGACTCATCTAAAATTTAATAATACCTATCTGTCTGTTCGTCCGTCCATCCATCTGTCTGTCTGTCTGTGTGTAGGTGGTGTATGTAGGGAGAGCAGTTTGAAAATAGTATTTTAGAATGTTTGAACTAATAGGATTTTATTGCTACAAATTTCAACATTTGTTGCTTTTCAGTTCCTCACACTACAGGTTAATTGTTTATAAATAAGATGCCTTTCAGGAAAGGTGAAATAGCTTGAAGGACTGCTGAAATATAATAATTTTAAACAATGCGGCTACAAATTGTTGTGTTGATACACCTCAATATAGCTAATTTGCTATTGTAAAGGACAAGTTGTAATATATTTCTGCTTTGCCTTTTTAATATTTTAGAAAAAACTAATTTGATCATTTTCGTGTATTCTTTTTACAAAGGGTTCATGTACGTTGACCCATCAAGGACCTCAGTGCCAATGCAATCCTGGCTACACTGGTAAAAGATGCGAGCATGACAGCTGTGAGACTCATTGTCAAAATGGAGGTGAGTACAGCAGTAACTGAAAGGTGTATTTAATCAGATATTAATAAGTTGATCTGGTAAACTAAGCATAAAGCCTAGTGATACACCTGTTATATTTGCTCTAATAATCAAATGAATGAAATAATTGTGCTTTGGCTTTTATTAGGAATTATGAGTCTTGAGCATCAAACTCAAACTCTATTGAGTGTATGGAAATTGCTTGCAGTGTGGGATTATAACTGAAGCATAGTACTAGTTTTAAATGGTAACCAGGAGGCCTATAATATGTTTTCATAGTTTAACTGAAGTGAAGAACTAGGAAAACTATATCTCTGCTCATTATCCAGTGGCCAGTTTTCTACCCTTTCAAATCCTGCATTTCAGTGAAGTGTATATGACCTAAACTCCTTTAAGGATACACTGTTAAGCTCTTTTGTCTTCAATATTGTCACCCAATTATCGGAAGGCACGACCAATTGGAGCTGAGTAGGGGACAGGAGGTATTCAGGCCACGCCCACCCATTTATCTTGTAGCGCTAACATAGTTGATGGTTAGGAAAGTGTCACTAGGCATTGTACCGTCTCTTTCCCCTGCCCCTGACGTCTGGAATAATCGGGATGATTTTCCAAGCCGCGAAGCTTCCAGAAACAGCGATCTTTCTATATAAGGGCTGCACGAGTCTGTTTTCTATATAAGGGTGGATGAGTCAGTTCAGTTCTTGGCGAGCAGCCGTGAAGAGCCCAGTGTGTAATGTGTAGTGTTTAATGCCCGCTTTTACTACATACGGCACCGCAGGCGGTGACACTGATGGTACATCTCACCGGTGGAATGAGATGGCGGGGGAAACCGGAGGTCCCGGAGAAAACCCGGCCCAGCGCCGTGTTGTTCACCACAAATCTCACTTTGCGGTTGCCTGGGATCGAACCTGGGCCGCCTTGGTGAGAGCCAAGCGTTCTAACCACTGAGCCACAGCGCGGCCGAAGAGCCCAGTGCTAGCGAACAGACTGGAAGACTGTGTACATGTGTCAGAGGAGTTTTACGTAATTGTGAGTGTGCAGTGGACCTGTGGCAGACAAACTGGTGGATTGTAATTGTGCGCGCTACGTAATTCTATGTAATCGGCAAGTGTTCTAACTGTAATTCGGTGGAAATAAAAAACATTTTGAGTTTGTGCAATTGGACTTTTATTTCTACGAACCCACAAAGTCACAATATCATTTTGTGTCCTGTTTTTTATCCTTTTCTATTTTCTTTCAGCCTCTGTAGTGAAGAGCTGAGGATAAATAACATTTGTGTGGTGGGGCCATTGCATAAGCTGCTTGTCCCCATAGCAATTGCATACCTCTGTTATTACACCAGATGGTGTGACCCTGTGTTGAAGTTCGTATTGATAACCACTACCCAACTGAGGTAGTCAAGAGAGTCTGAGCAACTGCAATGGTGTAAGACCTTTCCATCATGAGGATGTTTTGCTTCAACATTCCAACAAAGCACCATAATGTTTTAAACATGGAAGAAGCAATACCACTGTTATCTAGTTGTTTATTTGTAACTTTTACTTTGAAAGAACACCAATCATTTGTTAAAATCGCTTTATTATACAAAGGACTAGACTATTCACTGGAGCCATTAAATAACGCATGTATTTATGTAATGGCTCACTTTTGCAAAAAGGTATTTCTGTTTTACAGTTTACAACCTTCCTGAAAGCCACTATTCTCCATGGCTGTCCTCTTCATATGGAAATATCATATAATGAAACTATTCAATAGATGCTCTCCCTGCTCAATTTCTTGATATGTCATATGAAGATCTGCTCAGGTATCTTACTGATTAATGGCTTTCTTCCATGATTATGCTTGATAAAACATGATAACTTGTTAGTACCAACATAGAACATATAGGTAGTTCTGTTGTCATTGCTCTAAAACCTCCAGGGGCTGCCGTCACGCAGACAAGGACTATGGCTATCCCTTCTGAAACTAGCACAAATCACTGACATCCAGCTCCTGCAGTAAGCCATCTAAAGCTAGCGAGTCAGTCACTTACTGCATTTAAACCTTATGTTAGATTTTCTGAAGATTTTTCCATCAGTGGCAAATGTGAATACAAGTCACCCTTTTCTCCTTATAGGTTTCAATCCCAGCATACTCCCAGGAACATCGCATGGGAGAAAATTTTACTTCTATTTAATGCAGCAAACTGATTCTAAACCTGGAAAGGTTTCCAACCCCTGTAAAGGAAGTACCTCCAAAGAATGCATGAATCAGGATTAGATCTAAAACAAATAATCAGTGACACAGACAAGAAAGATCACATTGAACTGCTCTAGTAAATAAAATGCTCATCGCGTTGCCAGTGGCCATACTGATGTGTGATGTACTGGTGTGCAAGAATGTATGACAGAACTTAGGCTGTTATTATATTCCTGGTCTCCCATGAATTATTGCTTGTAGGATACTTAATCTGTGCCCTCAACTTTCGTATTCATCGCTACAACCCACTGTGCTATAATTTTGCAATTTGCTACCAGTCTCTTGCACTTATTACCACCCTGGAATATGTTGCTATGTTAAAATCCTGATTTCCCCTTAGGGGCCTCCTGCGGTAGGTACGGGATTGCCGATCCCGGGGTCCCAAGTCAAATCTCCCAATTGGATGCCTCTGAGTGCCGAGAGAGCTATTGCCAAACACTCAAAACTTTGGTCCACATCTGCGTTTGACTCTAACCTCCCTGATCACAAGTATGATGGATACCTAGCACAGAGGAGCACAGGGGGGACTGGCTACACATAACTCCCAGCCCCTGATTATCATGTAGGACAGGGAGGTGAGACGCTGAGATGAGCAAGGTCCAGCCCAGGACTCTCACCTAAGCCGAGGTGGCACCCAGGATGTGAGCATGCCATCGGAGACATTTGCAATGGTGGAGGACATTGTCGCTGTGGAAACTGATAAAAAGTCTAACCAAAATGTTAATAGTGAAGTAGTTGAGACTTGTGGTCCTTTCTACTTGGTATTACTAGATATGAGCAAGGCCGCAAATTAACTACTATGAACCCTTTAACTTTAAAGAGAGTCGATTAATGACACTGAACAACACTTTTAAATTTTTCCAGAACATGTTTCAGAGGCTTTGCCTCCATCTTCAGCCGGCCATCGACTGGTTCTCATTGGTGTAGTTGACGATATTTTGTCACAGGTCTCCTCTGGTGGCGGTTCAAGGAACTTGCTGAACAAATCTTTCTGGGGGATGTTGAAATTGAATACTTTATTCCTATTTTTTGAAATGAAGATTTGTTCCCATGTGGATAATTCTTGTTTTCCTGATGTATGTTTTAGTAGTTTTGGTTCTGGATTTATGTTGTGGTTTTTTTCACAAAAATATGTGGCAACTGCTGATTTTTCTAATTGTTTATATTTTATGTTTCTTAAGTGTTCCTTTGCTCTTGTTTCTAAATTTATTTTGGTTTTTCCAATATAAATTTGACTACAGTCCTTGCATTTAATTTGATATATACCAGATGTTTTGTTAGATGGAATGGCATCTTTGATGTTTGAGCAAATTAGGTATTTTAAGGAGAAATGGTTTACTGGTGCTAGTTGAATGTTTTCTTTTTTGAACACTTTTTTGAATTTATCATAGGCCCATGGATAGTAAGTGAATTTTTTGAAAATCATATTAGTTTCTGTAGCTGAGAGGGTTGTGGTTTCCTTTAGTAGCTTCTTCTTTTTTGCTAAGTTCACTTTTTTGTCCACTAATGATTTGGGAAAGTTATTTTTTGTGCTATTTCAATTATTTTGTTGTATTCTGTTTTGTATTCTTCTGCTGTGAGAGGGATGTTTACCAGTCTGTGTGCTAAACTATTGAAGATTGCCTGTTTGTGGGACCTTGGGTTGTAGCCATTAGCTTTTATGTAGTTGTCTGTTTGTGTTGGTTTTCTGTAAATGCCAAAGTTTAGTCTGTTTTTATTCCTCGTTATTTTTAGTCCGGAAAATAGTAAAACGAGGCAACGGAAATCCACAACAAAGGACTGCGGAGAGAAAAGTTTTAAAATTTGAAATTAATAAGCAATACAAAAATTTGGATGATATAGAATTAAAACTTTACAAACTTTATTCAGTTTTAACGAAAGCGCTGGGAAACGTGATGTGGGAAAACTTTGAACATAATTATTTGGCAGTCCTAAGCAAGAAAATCAGAGAAAAAACTGTACGACTTAAATACAAACTGGCTAATCTGTGCAACATGTCTTCACACTGAAATCATACCGGGAAAAAGTTTAATAACATCGGGAATATCAACGTATGTCGATCTGCAATCCTCACACACGCTAAATACAATGGTAAAATAAGTTGCGTAAATGCAAAATTGAGCACGCAAATCTTTGAAAACGTCGTAAACCTATCCAATCAAAATTTCTCCGAAAAAGAATTGGGTCTTTTAAATAATGGATTAAAAACATGCGTCAGTTTCTCAAATAAAATTGAAGACTACATTGCAGATATCAACATTTTGACACAAGTTCTACCAGTATCCATACAAAATTCAGTAAAAAGCCATTGTGAAAATATTTTGGAGGAAATAAAGAACAGATCCTTTCAGAAGAGAAAACATAATACTATCCATTCTTTGAAACAGAAAAATGTTATTTACACAAAGGCAGACAAAGGCAACAAGTTTGTCATAATGGAAAAATCAGATTATATTGAATAAATGGAAAAAATGCTAACTGGCAATGAATATGAAATCATTAACAAAAATCCTCTAAAAACTTGCATACAGTCATTTGAAAAAACAATAGCAAAATCAAGCATAATACCAAACAAATATACAGTTAAACCGGATAACCCAACCTTACCTAGACTTTATGGCTTACCCAAAATACACAAACCATCCATAACAATGAGACCTATAGTTAGCAGTATAAATTCACCAACATACAAACTTGCAAAGTGGCTAACAAACAAATTCAACTCATTTCCAAAATTCGACAGCCTAAGCATCAAAAACACCTATGAACTTATAGAACACATTAAGGATACGGAACTAAAAGAAGAGGACACACTAGTCTCATTTGATGTTAAATCACTGTTTCCCAGCATACCAGTTAATCAACTCCCACCGTTGGTAGAAAAATGGCTCAAATCACTTGGAATGGTATCACCTGAAATTTCAGACTACATCGAACTAACCAAATTATGCATAGAACAAAATTTCTTCCAGTTTCAAACAAAATATTTACACCAAACTTCAGGGTTAGCAATGGACAACCCCCTATCACCCTTCCTGGCCGATCTGTACATGACTGCATTAAAAATAAGGATCAACAAAGGTTTCCCTTGGATGTTGAAACTCTGGCAATGATATGTAGATGATATCTTTGCAATAGTACCAAAACAACACATCAGTGATGCACTAAAACTTTTAAATATCCAAGATAAAAGCATCACGTTCACTGTAGAAATAGAAAAAGATGAGTATTTACCATTTTTGGATCTAAAAGTAATGAGGAATAAAAACAGACTAAACTTTGGCATTTACAGAAAACCAACACAGACAGACAACTACATAAAAGCTAATGGCTACAACCCAAGATCCCACAAACAGACTATCTTCAATAGTTTAGCACACAGACTGGTAAACATCCCTCTCACAGCAGAAGAATACAAAACAGAATACAACAAAATAATTGAAATAGCACAAAAAAATAACTTTCCCAAATCATTAGTGGACAAAAAAGTGAACTTAGCAAAAAAGAAGAAGCTACTAAAGGAAACCACAACCCTCTCAGCTACAGAAACTAATGTGATTTTCAAAAAATTCACTTAGCATCCATGGGCCTATGATAAATTCAAAAAAGTGTTCAAAAAAGAAAACATTCAACTAGCACCAGTCAACCATTTCTCCTTAAAAAACCTAATTCGCTCAAACATCAAAGATGCCATTCCATCTAACAAAAAATCTAGTATATATCAAATTGAATGCAAGGACTGTAGTCAAATTTATATTGGAAAAACCAAAATAAATTTAGAAACAAGAGCAAAGGAACACTTTAGAAACATAAAATATAAACAATTAGAAAAATCAGCAGTTGCCACACATTTTTGGGGGAAAAAACCACAACATAAATCCAGAACCAAGACTACTAAAACATACATCAGGAAAACAAGAACTATCCACATGGGAACAAATCTTCATTTCAAAAAATAGGAACAAAGTATTCAATTTCGACATCCCCCAGAAAGATTTGTTCAGCAAGTTCCTTGAACCGCCACCAGAGGAGACCTGTGACAAAATATCGTCAACTACACCAATGAGAACCAGTCGATGGCTGGCTGAAGATAGAGGCAAAGCCTCTGAAACATGTTGCGGAAAAATTTAAAAGTAAGTGTTGTTTAGTGTCATTAATCGATTCTCTTTAAAGTTAATTTATCATAACAACACTGTTTTCAACACTTCCAAGAAAGGAATTACTATGAACCTGTTTGTTATCCGGAAGGGTTTTGATAATATTGCTGGGCCTGTAAAACCATGTATTCGATCTCGCAGAGGCATGCTCCTGGTCGAAGCTGTTTCACCAACACAGGCTGCAAAAATTATGAAAGTCAATTTGCTTGCAACTTATCCGGTGCGCGTTGAATTACATAGGACTCTGACCTCCTCATGTGGTGTCGTGAACACCAGCGTATTGGACGGAATGTCCAATGAGGAGATTCAGGAAAGCTTGGTGGAACAAGATGTGGCAAATGTATATTGAGTCCACCGTAAAGAATGAGGTGAACTGGTGCCTACTCGTATCCTGTTTCTTACCTTTTGAACGGCTAGATCTCCCGCAAAGGATTAAGGCACGGTATGAAGCTATTGAAGTGATGCAATATATACCCAATGCATTGAGCTGTTACAAATGCCAGCGCTTTGGCCACATGAGTCATTCTTGTAATGGAGTTGCTACCTGCGTTGACTGTGGGGAAGTCAAGCATGATGATGCTTATACAGTAGAGTCTCAGTTATCCGACCTTCGGTAATCCTACATTCTGTATTATATGACATACTGTCAACAGTGCTTGGCAAGCAGGATGTGCATATTCGAACCTTCAGTGACTGTGGATGTATAGCTTGGGTGCAGATGATATTGTTTTCATTTCCTGTGAGCATAATATTGCAAGTAAAAGAAGAAAGTGGTTGTTTTCATGGAAGACACGTTGACAACATTAAAGAGACTGGATAAGGGGCAAACTCTTCCAAAATTGGCTTCAGATTAGGGTGTTGGGCATGTTACATGGGAAAAAAAGAGAGAGAAGAAATTGAAAAGTGGTGTGCTACCAGAGCAACAAGTGATGCACTAAAACACAGGAAAATATTGAAACAATGTGAATCTGAAAATGTTAGCGAAGCACTGTTTCTTTGGTTCACTCAAAATCAAGAAAACGGTCTACCAATAACATGCTGCACTGTATTTCCATAAAGCATTCAATGAAGGGGATCCTAATTTTACTCCTAGCGTTGGGTAGTTTGATCTTTGGAAGAAACGGTACAGTATTAGGCAGCCTAATACCTATGGTGAAAACCTATCTGCTAAATCTGATGACGTTTTAAAGTTTAAAAGGGAATTCAAAGAATTAATTCTTGTTGAAGGATTAACTGCTGATCAGATTTTTAATTGTGTCGAAACTGGACTAAATTTCAAGATGTTACCATCTAAACTCTTGCAGCCCGAGGAGAGGCATCTTCACCTGGCTACAAGCATGGTAAGGAAAGGGTTACTATTCTTGCCTGCAGTAATGTTATGGGGAATTTCAAAGCTAAATTGTCAATGACTGGTAAATCTAAAAGACCTAGAGCATTTAAACACACATCTGTTAGTGCATTACACTAACCATATTCTGCCTGGACGTCTGCTGCCATCTTTAAAGACTGGTTCTTTACACAGATTGTGTCATCTATAAAGAAGTTTCTAGCTTCTAACGACATCCCAAGAAAAGCTGTCAGACAATGCCTCATAACACCCAAACATGGAACATAGAAGTGGTGATATCAAAGTCTTGTTTCTCCCACCTAAGGTGACGTCATTATGCCAACCAATGGACCAAAGCATACTGGAACCAATGAAAGGAAAATATTGGCAACAACTCCTTTTGTCCCTGATAGAGGAAGTGGACACTGGCAAGGACATCCCCCCAAGGGCCTACTGATGTAGGTACGGGAATTGGCGATTCCGGGTTCCCGAGCCACCCTGACACCCTCGATGTGGGTTCCTCTTAGTGGTGAGAGGTCAGACAAAACACCCACCCACGTGTAGGCCTTATGTGGAGACCCGTGTCAGTGGAAAGGTTTGTCCTGGTGGTTGAGGGATGCACATCTGAGCTTGTTCCAGTCTTCTTCTGAATTTGGGGAGGGTGCGCACTTCCAATACACTACTTTGGTTTCCGCTTTGCCTAATCAGGAGGTTAGGGACTAACCTGCCCCTAATCAATCGCCTAGGACTAGGTACTGTACAGAACTCCAGGGTGAATGGGACAGCGAGCCCGCTATATGCCCTGTGTAGCACTGTCATCCCAGTGCATGACCGCTTGTTGGTCTCCGTGGTGGGTGGGATGAAACTCATTCCATTTCTTATGGCACACCTTAACAACACCAAAAAGAAAGTGGAAAGGAAATAGCTGAGTCTTGTGGTCCTCGCTATTTAGTTATTTGTAGAACTGGGGAAGGTCGGAAATTAACCACCGTGAACCCGTTCATTATTATGAAGGGTTTATATAGTATTGCTGGTCCTGTAAAGTCATGTACTCGATCTTGTAATGGCCCGCTCCTGGTCGAAGCAGTTTCTCTGATGCAGGCTGCAAAAATCTTGAAAGCCAATATGCTTACGAGCTATCCGGTGCGTGTTGAATTGCATAGGACCCTGAACTCCTCGCGTGGTGCTGTAAACACCAGCGCATTGGATGGTATGTCCAATGAGGAGATTCAGGAAAACTTGGCGGAACAACGTGTGACTAATTTATATCAAGTTCACCGCAAAGAACGAGATGAACTAGTGCCCACTCGTGCCCTGTTTCTTACCTTTGATCAGGTAGATCTCCCGCAAATGATTAAGGCAGGGTATGAAGCTATTGAAGTGAGGCAGTATATACCCAATCCACTGAGGTGTTATAAATGCCAGCGCTTTAGCCACACAAGTGATCCTTGTAATGGAGTTGTTACTTGCGTTGACTGCGGCGAAGTCAAGCATGGTAATGCTTGTAGTTCACCTGCAACATGTGTTAACTGCAGTGCTAATCATTCATCTAACTCCAGAGAATGCCCGTGGTTTATGGAGGTAAAGGCGATCCAAGAGATCCGGGTAGGAGAGAGAGAGAGAGAGTCCTTCTGGGAAGCCCGAAAACTCTTGCGTATTCATCAGCCTTCTGTCCATAGGACCATTACTTATAGTGCAGTTGCAGCTAAGCCGGTGCCTAGACGTGAAATCGCAACACAAACCAGCGACATAAACGGGGCAGTAATATCCGAAAGATCAATTACACCAAGATCATAGCCAAATCAGCAGACACCAGCACGAACAACAGTGACCACAGCTACTATGTCTAATCCTATGAAGAACATTGCAGCCAAGTCACCGCAGAAAGCATCCACCTCAAATATGTGTGCCAGTAATATATAATGCATTGCCCAGAAAGAACTGAACTGACTGAACTGACTTTCTCAGGGAAAATAAGGCTAGTTCCAAGCAAATGGAGCGCAAAAGTCCATGACCATCTCCTCCGAGAACATCCGAGGAATCATCTGGAGAAGACTCAGATAGGCGGCTTTCGTCTTCGCCGATCGCGGTGTCCGATTTACCAGTAGGAAAACGGTCCTCCTCCATCGAGGTTGTGGAGCACGTAAATCCTGTCCTCACTGCAAAAACGCCAGTGAGCAAAAGGCAGGATAAACCTGCTGAATATACTAGCCTGGCCCCCAAGAAAAGGAACAAACTTATTCGACCACCACTGGGCAGGTAGTTTGTTTTGATAACATGTTAAGATTCACGATGGCTTTTTTATGTCATTTGGAGTTCTAATGGTGTGGTTTTTTTTTTTTTTTTTTTCTATCTGGATGTATTATTTGAATGTCATTTTGTTTTGATTTTTTTTAATTTTGAGTAATTTATATCTGACTAATACATTGAATTAGTTTTTGTAAGGGCGCTGATAACCAAGCAGTTGAGCGCCCTTATATACAAATCATCATCATATGGGAACTGATAAAATCAAAACTGTTAATAAAGGTGGAAAGGAAGTAGCTAAGTCTTGTGGTCCTCCTATTTGGTTATTTTTAGAGCTGAGGAAGGTCGAAAATTTACTACCGTGAACCCGTTTATTATTCAGAAGGGTCTAGATAATATTGCTGGACCTGTAAAATCATTCACTTGATCTCGCCATGGCACGCTCCTGGTCGAAGCAGTTTGACCAGCACAGGCTGCATAAATTATGAAAGCCAACATGCTTGCGAACTATCCGTTACACGTTGAATTACATAGGACTCTGAACGACGTTCGCGACATTCACGATGGCTCCCAGTGCACTCAGGACTCCGCCTGTGTCGGTTGTGGTGGTGCGCACTCATCGACCTCCCGTGATTGTCCTCGTTTTCTGGAGGAAAAGGCCACCCAAGAGCTACGTGCTCCTGCCCTCCCGCTCGTGTATCCATAGGAGTCCAAACTGATAGATCTGATAAGTGAGCTGGTCGTTCCTGGAAAAAGATACCCTTTTCCCCTGGGGAATCCAAGGGTCATCGTGATCCACGGGCGTCTTCTCGGGGATTCTCTTGGGAGTCCTCTGAGAGGGACTCAGATCAGCATTGCCCATCTTCGCTGCTCTCGGGTTCCAATCGTTTCGAACTCCTCGAACCGCAGTTCTCTGTTGGTAAGGTGTCACCCCCAGAGGAGGAAATGGACCAGGAGGACTCTGCCACCGTTTCTCGGGCAACTGTTAAAAAAGGCAAGAGGAACCTGCCGCGAAAGGTGTTAGCCCGACACCAAAGAAAAAGGGCAAGTTGCTCCGGCCACTACTATCGTCGACCTAGTGGCGTGAATTGATCGCGATCTCTCCCACTGTAGTTTACCACGGCCATCCTATTCTGGAAACTACGGGGACTTCGCAGCCATCCCCCCCCCCCAGGGGCCTACTTTGGTAGGTACGGGTTTGGCGCACCCGGGATCCCGAGCCAACAGTCTCCCTCATGTGGGCTCCTCTTCGTGGTTGAGGGAGACGGTCAACAGGCCCATCCACGTGTAGGCCGTGCGTGGAGACCCATGTCGGTGGAAAGGTTTGTCCCGGTAGTTGAGGGATGCGTATCTGAGCTTGTAACAGTGTTTTTCTGAATTCGGGGAGGGTGCGCATTTCTAATACACTACTTTGGCTTCTGCTTCGCCTAAACGGGAGGTTAGGGACTAACCCACCCCTAATCAATCGGCCAGGACTAGGTATTGTACCGAACTCCAGGGTGAGTGGGACGGCAAGCTCGCTATATCCCCTGTGTAGCCCTGTCATCCCAGTGGGATGACCCCTTGTTGGGCTCCGTGGTGGGTGGGGAGCACTGGGGGATGAAACCTAGTCCATTTATTATGGTAAAATTTCACAATAATAATCCTACTAAATTATTTAACTCAGGTGGAAAAGAAGTAGTCGAGTCTTGTGGTCCTCGCTACTTAGTTGTAACCAGAAATGAGCAAGGCAAGAACTTTTTGACATTGAACCCTTTTATTATACAGAAGGGATTGAATAAAATTGCCGGTCCAGTCAAGTCCTGTACTCGCTCCAGAAACGGCACGCTCCTTGTGGAAGCGCACTCTGTTTCCCAGGCAGCAACATTATTAAAAGCTACGTTGTTGGGCAGCTATCCCGTCACAATTGCGGTGCACAGGACCCTGAATTACTCCCGCGGTGTTGTCACCACTCGTGCGTTGGACGGGATGTCAAATGAGGAAATAAAGGAGAACCTACAAGATCAGCGTGTCACTTCTGTATACCGAATACAACGTAGAGAGCGAGGGGAATTGGTGCCTACCCATACCCTGTTCCTGACCTTTGATTGGGTAGATCTCCCGGAAAGACTTAGGGCAGGGTATGAGTCCATAGAGATAAGGCCATATATAACAAACCCACTCAGGTGCTTTAAATGTCAACGCTTCGGTGATACGAGTGATTTTTGTAGCGGTGTGCCAACATGTGTTGAGTGTGGTCTGTCTAAACATGAGGATGCCTGCACATCCCCGGCAAAATGTGTCAACTGTGCTGGTGAACATCCCTCCAGCCACAGAGAGTGCCCACGTTTCTTAGAAGAAAAGGCGATACAGAAGATCAGAGTAAGGGAGAAGTTATCCTTCTCGGATGCCCGTAAACTCTTACGTACTCGTCTACCTTCTGTCCCAAGGTCCAGTGCATACAGCTCCATAGCTGCTAAGGTGGTGCCGAGGAAAGATATCACAACTCAGACCAGCGATTGTGAGGCTACTATAACAGACAAGGTCCTTACTGCAACACCAGCTCGAAAGCCTACCAAGACATCCAAGCCGGCTCCTCTCTCACCTCAACTGCCGAGGGAGAAGTTCGCACAGTCATCACCTAAGCCGTCAACCTCATCGACCGTCAAGCCCGTTATAGTCTACGATGCACCGCCCAAAAAGATTAAGTCCAATTACACCAAATCAGATTTCCTCAAGGTTACAAACAAAGGGACCGGCAAGAAAAGTTCTAGGGTATCTAGAAGTTCCTCTTCTGAGGGGTCTTCTGGTGAAGACTCAGATCGACAACTGTCATCATCATCGATCTCTGTGTCCAACCGGTTTGGGGTCCTCGAACCTAAGTTTTCTATAGGAAAAGGTGCCTCATTCGTCGAAGAAATGGACCAGGAAGACACTGCAAGAATGGCAACGAAAAAGTGCCAGGATCAACCCGACGAAAAAGAAACAGGTGTTAGCCCAACACCGAAGAAAAAGGGTAAACTGATTCGGCCACCGTTAAAGTCATCTTAATGTAGACCAACTTTTACATCCTATCTCCATAGTTCCAATGGCCATCCTACAATGGAACATACGGGGTTTAAGAACACATCGACCAGAACTGGAACTTTTGCTCAGTAAGCATAACCCCATGTTGGTATGCTTATAAGAGACTAAGCTACGACCGCAAGACACGTTTAAAATCAGACGCTACACACCACTTAGGTGTGATATTGAAACAGAAGAGGGCATTCCTGCTCACGGGGGCACTATGCTGCTCCTCAGGGATGACATATTTGTAGATCCGTTACAGCTACAATCTGATATACAATCTGTAGCTGTCCAGATTAAGCTGCCATCAATCGAATTTTGCATTTGCAATGTATATGTACCGCCATCAGATGACCTCTCGTTAATTGACCTTGAAGATCTGGTTTCCCAACTTTCAACACCATTTCTAATAGTTGGAGACTTTAATGCCCATCACCCCCTTTGGGGCTCAAATCGGGCATGTTTGAGAGGCAAAGTCATTGCAAAATTCTTGGAGAGCAATAACTTGATTCTCCTGAACACCGGAGAACCAACGTTCCTTTCAGACGCCTTTAACACCTATTCGCACATCGATTTGGCAGTGTGTTCATCCCAGTTAGCAGTGTCATTACAGTGGAATGTCATCTCTGATTTACATTCCAGCGACCACTTCCCATGTCTTCTTAGTCTCTTAGCACAAGATGTGTCTCCCTCACGTATTGCTAGATGGCGCTTTGATCGTGCAGTTGGCTGTCTTTGATTACAACGAGCACGATTCTGTGAATAATTTAGTTGATCATCTCACAGAGAAAATTCTTTCCGCTGCAGAACAGTCTATTCCACGTTCGGCCACCCAACCCGGTCGATTTCCTGTCCCATGGTGGACCAACGACTGCAGGAATGCAATTCGTGCTCGTAGATGTGCTCTGAGGGTATTCCAACGACACCCTAGCCTAAGTAATCTAATTGAATGCAAGAAAGCGCGTGCAAAGTCTAGGCAAATACTTAAGGATAGCAAAAAGATCTCATGGAACAACTTTGTATCATCTTTTAAAAGATGTACACCGTCATCTGTTGTATGGGATAGGTTACGACGCGTGGCCGGAAAATCAACCCACTTGCCAATCGCTGGTCTGAAAACACCTGCAGGAGTTGTTGTTGATCCGTTTGTCGTGGCTAACACCTTCGGCTGTGCTTTCGCTCAGGTGTCTAGCTCCAGTAATTATGCTCCTGAGTTTATCTCAATTAAGACTCAGGTAAAATCCCAAGGTTTTGAGTTTAGTTCCAGAAACCTTGAAGATTATAACCGCTTCTTCACCTTGGCAGAGTTAGAACACGCTCTTTCATCATCGCGACTGACAGCACCAGGACCGGACGCAATCCATGTTCAAATGTTACAACATCTCCCACCTGAAGGTAAGGCATTCCTGCTCGAAGTCTATAACCATGTTTAGGTTGATGCCACGTTTCCAGACAAGGGGCGAGAAGCTCCCATTATACCTATCTTGAAAGCTGGCAAGGACCGTCACCTCCCTTCTAGCTACCGTCCTATTTCCCTCACCAGTTGCGTCTGCAAGGTAATGGAACGCATGATAAATGGGCGGTTGGTATGGTAGCTGGAAACGCACAACCTACTGAATAACAACCATTGCGGTTTTCGACGACGCCGTTCAACAGTGGAACATCTTGTGTCCATTTCGACACAGATTAGGAGCGGATTTCTTAAAAACTGTCAAACAGTCGGAATATTTTTTGACCTCGAAAAGGCTTATGATACGTGCTGGCGGGCAGGGTTGCTACGTACTCTGCACACCTGGAATATACGTGGACGCCTACCAGTCTTCCTTCAGGAATTCTTGAAAGACCGCGTATTCCGAGTAAGGGTTGGCTCGGTTTTTTCGATCCTTTTTGTTCAAGAGAACGGTGTATCACAGAGATCGGTACTAAGTGTTACGTTGTTTGCTATTGCGATTAATTCTATCTCGAAATGTGTACCTCAGGGGGTCTCGTCATGCCTATTTGTAGACGACTTTGCCATCTACTGTACATCTCAGCGCACTCCGTTTTTAGAGCGCCGTCTTCAGACCACCTTGGACAACCTTAAGGGTTGGAGTTTAAAAAGTGGCTTCCGATTCTTCGCTGAGAAAACCAACTGTGTTACCTTGTGGCGTCAGCAGAGTCGACAACCTCCAAGGCTCCGGCTAGGCGCTGATCTACCACCTCTTGCAGATGAGACGAGGTTCCTTGGATTGATATTTGATAGAAAACTTAGTTGGTTGTCGCATATAGCACAACTGAAAGCACGATGTGACCGATCTTTAAATATCATCCGGGTACTAAGTGGAAAATCGTGGGGAGCGAATCGTACAGTGTTATTGCGACTTTATTGCGCACTAATCCGTTCCAAATTAGATTATGGTAGTATCGTTTATGGCTCAGCACGACCATCTGTGCTGAAGAGATTGGACACAGTCCATAATTGTGGCATACATATAGCAGTTGGGGCATTTCCAACGAGCCGAGTTATAAGCCTGTATGCTGAGTGTACAGAACCTCCTCTGCAGTACAGGCGCAACATGTTATTAGCAAATTATGGCTGTGGACTTAATTGCATGCCCACACATCCAACGTTTACGCCGTTCTTTAATACCTTCATGAACGTGCGTTATAGGAACACTTCTATTAAACCAAAGCCACCTGGTTTTCGTTTCCGGGAGCTCCTTAGACATCTTGATACTGAAATGCCCAAGATGAATCCTAGGGGGGAGAGGACATACCCTCCTTGGTTGTGCAGAGCGTCCCACGTTGATCTGGGCATGACTAAATATGATAAATCTACCATGTCTATGTCTAGTATCCACACATGTATTTTAGAATTTTTATCGCGATATGAAGACCATTTTGTAATTTATACTTTTGGCTCCAAGAACTCAAATGGTGTTGGTTGTGCTTACGTGTGTGGAACCGAACCGTATACATTCGGATTCCACACTAGCACTTCCATTTTTACTGCAGAGCTTTATGCAATATACCGGGCCATTTTACACTACGTCGACGAAAGTTGGGGGACTGCTTAATTCTAAGTGATTCCCTCAGTGCACTTCAAAGCCTACGGCAGCTGTACAACAACCACCCTATTGTGCAGCGTATACAGGATGCCCTCCACGTTTTACACGCTTCTGGTGTTAACGTGGTGTGTGCATGGATCCCTGGTCACGTAGGCTTGCGGGGGAATAAAATGGCGGCTACCATGATGCCCAGGGTTCGAGTACCATCTGTGACATCGGAAGATTGTAGGGCCGTATTGCGGAGAGCTATGGAAACCTGCTGGCAGGAAGAATGGTCCGCTCTCCGCAATAATAAACTTAGATCTGTCAAAGAACTTCCGATTCCCTGGGTTACCTCCTGTCGGTCATCTCGTCGTGAAGAGGTGAGTTTGGCTCGGCTACGTATTGGGCACTGCTTTTTTACTCATAGTTTTATTTTTAAACAGGAGCCTGCTCCGCTGTGTCCGTTTTGCAATGAAGCGTTATCTATACGACACGTGCTGCTAGAGTGTTTTCACCTAGCAGACCGTAGGACGTCTCTGCAGCTGCCGGCCAGCTTTGCAGAAATGCTAGCAGACGATGACACAGAGTGCAGAAGATTTTTAGATTCTTTTCGGGGTTAGGCTTTAGGATTTAGTGAATGAAATATTTAGTAGGTTTTCATTGATTTTTTTATGTTCGTTTAGTTTTAATAGTTTTACTACAGTTGTATAGTTTTTAGAAATTTTATATCTGGCTTTTGCCATGAAAAGTTTTTTAAAGGGCGCTGATGAACGCCGTAATTGAGCGCCTTTATACACATCATCATCTTCTTCGCAGCCATAGACCGGAGCTTGGACTTATGCTCCATGAATATACGCCTATGGTGGTGTGTCTTCAAGAAACGAAACTCCGTCCGCAGGACTCTTTTCAGATCAGGCGGTACTCTGTATTATGCTGTGACCTTCTGCCGGACGAGGGGCTTCCTGCACACGGGGGCACTATGCTGCTCCTCCGGAGCCCCTCAAAATCCAACCTCTGCGGTCCTCGTCCCGAGGGTTGGGCAACAGGAAGTAGGGGACCGACTGATGGGGTGATGTACGGTGGGGACTTGGTGTACCCCAGGACCGCTACGGCTGCCGAGAAGGCCCATCAGTAACCCCGAAAACTGGCAGAAGAGGCTCTGGTGTAATCTCTCGATTGGGTTCCTCCGCGAGGTGAGAGTTTTCCTTCAAACGCCCAAAACATAGTCCACTTCGGTGTTTGACCCCATTTATTTATTTTTTCCTTTTCCTCCCTGAACACATGTCTGACGGGTAACATAGCGCTGGTAGTTGGAGAGGGAAGCGCAAGGGGTGACTGGGTAACGCGTAACTCCCAGCCCCTTGTTACCATGTAGGACTGTGTTCGTATCCGCTGATAAAGGTCAGTCCCGGGGAGGGGCCATTGCATGAGCTATTACACTCCTGAAGGCGATTGGGTCCCTCTGTCTTTACACTGGGTGGTGTGACCCTAAGGTGAGCAAGGTGCAGGCCAGGACTCTCACCTAAGCCGGGGTGACGCCCAGGATGTGAGCACGTCATCGGAGACGTTTGCAATGGTGGAGGACATTACTGTAATGGTGCACTCTACTAAACCCAAAATGGTGAAGATTTGTGGAAAGGAGGTAGTCGAGCCCTGTGGTCCTCGCTACTTTGTAGTAACCAGAACGAAAGAAGGCAAAAACTTTCTGTCCTTAAACCCTTTCGTCATCCAGAAGGGTTTGGATAAGATAGCTGGTCCCGTGAAGTCTTGTACTCGTTCACGTAATGTTACGCTCCTGGTAGAAGCACATTCTGCCTCCCAGGCAGCAGTCCTATTGAAAGCCAATCTATTAGGCAGCTACCCGGTGAGCATCACTGTTCATGAGAGCCTGAACTCCTCGCGCGGAGTAGTAAACACCCGTGCGTTGGACGGAATGACGAACGAAGAAATTCAGGAGAACGTCCAAGACCAAGGTGTGACGTCTCTATACCGCGTGCAGCGACGATTGCGAGGGGAATTGGTGCCTACCCGTACCCTGTTCCTGACCTTTGATCGGGTAGATTTGCCACAAAGGATTAGGGCAGGGTATGAGACCATCAAGGTACGCCCATACATACCCAGCCCCTTACGATGTTACAAGTGTCAGCGCTTCGGGCACACTAGCGCGTTCTGCAACGGGACGGCTACTTGTTGTAACTGTGTGATGTCGCAGCATGAGAGTGCCTGCACATCCGCAGTTAAATGTTTAAACTGTGCTGGAGAACACCCATCCAGCTCTCGAGATTGCCCACGTTTTGTCGAGGAAAAGGCAATCCAAGAGATCCGGGTGAAAGAGGTGTCCTTCTCGGATGCCCGGAAACTCGCGCGTACTCGCCTACCATTCCTCCCACGGTCCACTACCTACAGCTCGTAGCAGCTAAGTCCGTGCCGCGGAGAGAGATCGCCACGCAGACCAGCGATATTCGTAAGGCCACAATCTCCGAGAAAATTATTATTCCATCCCCGAAGCCTGCAAAATCACCACCCATGCCCACACCTTCGACGCCGAAGTCTGCATCACGAAGGAGATCTCCAGTAGTGTCACCGGGGAAAGCCACAACATCGAAGACCGATAAGCCCGTGGTGTACGATGCGCCACCAAAACAGTTTAAGATGGCGTACAAAAAGTCCGATTTCCTCAAGGATACCAGTAAACCTGCCAGCCGGAAAAGGAGCCCTAGGGCTTCTGAAACTTCCTCGGAGGAGGAGTTGTCAGCGGAGGACTCTGATCGACGCTTGTCCTCCTCGTCGATCTCTGTGTCGAATCGGTTTGGGGCCCTTGAACCGAAGTTTTCTATCGAGAAAGGGGCCCCATCCGTGGAAGAAATGGAGCAGGAGGAAACGGACAATAGCAGGAAGGTTTCTCGAAAACGACCAGATAATCCAGATGTTAAAGGTGTAAGCATGAAACCGAAAAAGAAGGGCAAATTGATTCGGCCACCGTCGAAGTCTTCATAACGTGTAATAACCTAGAACTTCCTATTCCAACGTGGTAATGGCGATTCTACAGTGGAACATAGTGGACTTAGAGCACGTCGCCCTGAACTTGATCTGTTGCTCAGTAACCACGATCCAGTAGTGCTTTGCCTACAGGAGACGAAGTTACGCCCCCAGGACTCCTTTCAGCTCAGGCGGCAAACTACATTCAGGCGTGATCTAGCCCCTGAAAAGGGTATTCCTGCGCACGGAGTCACTATGGTACTCGTCAGGGATGACGTATATGTGGACGATATACCTTTACTCACTAACATCCAGTCAGTTGCTGCCCGCGTAATACTGCCGACATTACAGTTGATCGTCTGCAGCATCTATATTCCACCTTCAGACGACCTATCACTTACTGCGCTCCATGATCTTGTTGTGCAGTTACCCACCCCTTTTCTGTTGGTTGGAGACCTCAATGCCCATCACCCTCTCTGGGGCTCTACTCGAACTTGTGCGAGAGGTAGAGTTGTCTCCGACTTCCTGGACAGTAACAACCTGGTTCTCCTGAACACCGGAGAACCCACGTTTGTTTCCGATGCGTTCAACACCTCGCATCTGGATTTGGCAGTATGCTCACCGCAATTAGCAGTGTCCCTTCACCCCCCAGGGGCCTACTACGGTAGGTACGGGTATTGGCGATCCCGGGGTCCCGAGCCAACAGTCTCCCTCGTGTGGGCTCCTCTTCGTGGTTGAGGGAGACGGTCAACAGGCCCACCCACGTGTAGGCCGTGCGTGGAGACCCGTGTCGGTGGAAAGGTTTGTCCTGGTGGTTGAGGGATGCCTATCTGAGCTCGTAACAGTGCTTTTCTGAATTCGGGAAGGGTGCGCATTACCAATATACCACTTTGGCTACTGCTTCACCTAAACGGGAGGTTAGGGACTAACCCACCCCTAATCAATCGGCCAGGACAAGGTGTGACACTGAACTCCAGGGTGAGTGGGACGGCGCGCCCGCTATATCCCCTATGTAGCCCTGTCATCCCAGTGGGATGACCCCTTGTTGGGCTCCGTGGTGGGTGGGGAGCATTGGGGGATGAAAGCAACACCATACTTTTTTATGGCAACTCTCACTCCGAAACGCAAACGACAAGTTAACGAAGAAAAAGAGGCACCCGTAGCTTCAAGCGCACGGTACCTAGTTATAAGTCGATTGGAAGAGACTCAGACGTTTTCAACCGTAAATCCTTTTGTCATTCAAATTGGACTTGACAAAATCGCTGGCCCGGTTAAGTCTTGCACCCGTTTGAGAACTGGTTCTCTACTAGTTGAAACCTTTACTTCTATACAGTTCGACAGAATCTTAAAGGCCAAACTACTTCACGGCTATCCTATCCGAGTCGAAAAACACCGTAACCTGAACTCAAGTAAAGGCGTTATTACTACCTCCCTACTGGATGGCATTCCAGAAGAAGAAATCCAGAATTATCTAGCAGATCAGGGTGTTATCTCCGTTTACCGCGTGAAAACCATGCGCGACGGTGTTCAGGTACCAACGCGTACGCTTTTTCTCACTTTTGACCGGCTCGATCTTCCATCAAAAATTAAGGCTGGGTATGAGGTAATTAACGTTCGACCCTATATTCCACGGCCTATGCGTTGCTTTAAGTGCCAAAGATACGGTCACACGAAGCTAACGTGTAAAACAACCACGCCTATATGTACGACGTGCGGCGACGAGGCCCATGAGGGTATTTGTCAAACTGCTCCCTGCTGCGTCAATTGTCGAGGTGCTCATCCAGCAAATTCCCGCGACTGCCCACGTTTTCTGGACGAGAAGGCCATCCAGGAGCTGCGGGTGAAAGAGCGTATTTCTTTCACTGAGGCCCGCAAACGCCACCTTGCTCGGCAGCCTCCTGTCCTAAAATTTGGCACATTCAGTTCGGTGGTTTCTACCCCAGTACTTAAGCGAGACATCGGCATTCAAACTTGCTCGACTTCCTCTCTTGCCGCTCCAGCCAAACCAGTTAGCTGCCCTTCCGGGTCTCGCAGTCCAAAGAAAATTACTGTGAGTACCGAACCTCGACAATTCAAGACCCAGCCCAAACGTTCGGACTTCTTGAAGGACCCTCCTACTTCTTCATGTCAACCGCTCGTATCGAAGGCGTCATCTCCCTCACCACCTCGGAGATCACGGTCCCAGGAGAACAGGGGCCGTAGCCGAGCCTCACGCAGTTCCGCGATCCCAGCGGCAACCAGCAACCGCTTTGATATCCTGTGTTCGGTTTCTAGTGACTCCGCCCCTCCTCCCTCCGCCGAGCCAATGGAGGAGGATTCCACGACTCCGAAGAGTCCCAGTCCCACGCGCACGACTAAAGGCAAACTAAAGCGTCAGCCTCTGACCAAGTGAAACACTTGAACCTCTATTTCTTCAGCTCCCAATGTCCATTATTCAGTGGAACACACGTGGCATTCGCACCCACAAAACCGATTTACAAATGCTCACAGCCTCGCTGTCACCCATTATTTTGTGTCTGCAGGAGACAAAACTTCACAGCCAGGATACCTTTACCTTTCCTGGCTACTCATCGGTGCGCTTCGATCTCCCACCAACTCCTGGTTCTCCTGCCCATGGGGGTGTTATGATGCTCGTTGGTGATAACATTTATTATCAAGCTCTTCGGCTCACCACCCACCTGCAAGCTGTTGCTGCCATCGTCCGCTTTCCTGGTTTTTCGTTTACACTTTGTTCTGTTTATTTTCCACCTTCTTCTCCTCTCCCTCTTGCTGATCTCGCGGCTTTAGTAGCGCAGCTCCCGACGCCTTATCTTCTGTTGGGAGACTTCAATGCCCACCACCCGCTATGGGGATCTCCACGGGCTTGCGCAAGGGGGAACGACCTCGTTGATTTTTTTTCTCAGTACAATCTTTCCGTTCTAAACACCGGCCAACCAACCTTTCTTTCCGATTCCAGCGGCAATTTCTCTCACCTCGACCTAGCAGTTTGCTCCCAACAGCTTACACATCGCCTACAGTGGAACGTTATCTCTGACAGCTTTGGCAGCGATCATTTTCCGTGTGTTATACGCCTACTTTCACACAATGTTCCATCGTCACGTGTACCCCACTGGCAATTCCACAGAGCGCAGTGGCTCCTTTACTCAAACTTGGCGGTCTTCAAAGACCGCCTCTTTAACAACGTCGACGACATGGTGGATCACCTTACCTCCGTCATTACTTCTGCTGCCGAACAAGCAATACCCAGGTCGTCATCCCATCCGAAACGCCTGCCAGTCCCTTGGTGGACCGACGACTGCCGGGCGGCGATCCAAGCACGGAGGAAGGCACTTCGAGTATTTCGGCGCCACCCTACTCTTGACAATCTGGTCACATATAAACGACTTCGTGCCCGTGCTCGTCACATCATTATGGACAGTAAACGGGCCTCTTGGAAGCGCTTTGTGGAGTCATTTAGTCCCTTCACACCATCTTCTATTGTATGGGATCGGCTTCGCCGCGTCGCCGGCAAAGCTTCCAGCCTCCCGATTTCCGGCCTCAGGCTGAATAACGACACTGTCGTTATTCCCGGAGCCGTTGCTGACGCCTTGGGAACTGCCTTCGCTGACGTTTCCAGTTCCTCCCACTATCATGCAGCATTCTTATCTACGAAAGACCGGGCGGAATCCCATGAGCTCTCGTTTTCCTCATCTAACACGGAATTTTACAACGCGGATTTCTCCGAGGCCGAGCTAGAAAGGGCCCTGGCCTCTTCTAGGCCCTCTGCTCCTGGCCCAGATGGTATACACCTTCTGATGCTCCAATACCTTACCTCCCCTGGTAGAAGGTTCCTTCTAAGCGTGTACAACCGTATCTGGCGTACTGCCACATTTCCATCCGCCTGGCGTGAGGCCACCATAGTCCCCATTTTGAAGCCTGGTAAGGACCCCCATCTGCCTTCCAGTTATCGCCCGATCTCCCTCACCAGCGTCATCTGCAAGGTGATGGAGCGCATGATACACGGGCGATTGACATGGTGGCTGGAATCCCAACATTTGCTGTCCAATGTCCAATGCGGCTCTCGACGCTTCCGTTCTACGACTGATCACCTTGTCTCCCTATCAACACATATTATGGACAATTTTTTGCGGAGGAATCAAACGGTTGCCGTCTTTTTTGATCTGGCCAAAGCATACGACACATGTTGGAGGTATGGCATTCTTCGTACACTACACAATTGGGGTATCCGAGGCCGTCTACCCCTCTTTATCCGAGAGTTCATGAGGAATAGAGTCTTTCGCGTGCGCGTAGGTTCAGTTTTATCCCGTGTTTTTATCCAAGAGAACGGAGTACCGCAAGGATCGGTGCTCAGTGTCACACTGTTTGCCATTGCTATCAATCCCATTGTAGAATGTGTTCCACCGGGCATTTCGTCCTCTTTATTTGTCGACGACTTTGCAATTTATTGCAGCTCTCGGCGAACTTGTCTGCTAGAACGCCGCCTCCAAGGTTGCCTAGATCGCCTCTACACTTGGAGTATCCAAAACGGCTTTAAGTTTTCCGCCGAGAAAACAGTCTGTGTCAACTTCTGGCGCCGGAAGGCGTTTCATTCGCCTTCTCTCCACCTCGGCCCTGCTGTTCTTCCTTTTGCGGATGAGGTGAAATTTTTGGGATTGATCTTTGACAGAAAGCTGAGCTGGTCCTCTCATATTACGTATTTAAGAGCAAGGTGTGACCGTTCTCTCAATCTTATACGCGTTTTAAGTGGCACATCCTGGGGCGCAAATCGGACAATACTTTTACGACTCTACCGTTGCCTAGTCCGATCCAAACTCGATTACGGTTGCCTCGTGTACTCCTCGGCTCGTCCGTCGATTTTAAGTCGCCTAGATCCAATCCATCACCGCGGAATCAGGTTGAGTACTGGTGCCTTTCCCACTAGCCCAACAGTGAGTCTGTGTGCGGAAGCCGCCGAACCACCGCTTTCCTATCGGCGCGATGTCCTTATGTGCATTTACGCCTGCAAACTCTTAAGTATGCCAGGACATCCCTCTTTTAAACCGTTTTTTAACGACTCATTGGATCGCCAGTACTCGACGCGCCCCCAGGCGTTGCTCCCTCCTGGCGTTCGGTTTCGCTTACTTTTGCGACTCTTAGACATCACCTTGCCATCTGTGTTCCACAGGGGAGAATGCCTTTTTCCCCCCTGGCTCCGTTCGGAAATCCCCGTTGATCTGAGGCTCACGACTATGCCGAAATCCACCACCCCTCCTCCGAGCATTCGTACGTCGTTTTTCGAACTTAAGGCTCATTATGGCCCCTGTAATTTTATATACACAGATGGCTCGAAAGACGACCAAGGAGTCGGATGTGCTTTTATTCACCGCGACCAGAGTTTTAAATTTCGCCTCTTACCGCAGTGCTCGATTTTTACCGCCGAGCTGTTTGCCATTTATCAAGCTATTTTATATATTCACAGGCAAGGTTCACAGCGCTGGGTGATTTGCTCAGATTCTTTAAGCGCCCTCCAGAGCCTCAGGTCGCTGTACGCCTACCACCCTCTAGTACAGCGTGTCCAGGATCGCCTTCACTTGCTCGCTGACGATCGCATCAGCGTGTCTTTCGTGTGGGTCCCTGGACATGTAGGCCTGCCAGGTAACGAGGACGCTGATATCGCCGCGAAAGCTGCCCTTTCATGTGCCAGGTGTTTTAGCTCTCAGGTACCCTCTGTTGATTTTAGCGCTGTTTTACGGGGACTTCACGCTTCTCGCTGGAAAAATTCTTGGAGCGCTGTCAAGCGGAACAAACTTCGGGAGGTAAAACCCCTCCCTGTCCCCTGGCACACTTCCTCCCGTGGTTGCCGGCGTGAAGAAGTAATTTTAGCCAGACTACGTATCGGGCACTGCCGGTTTAGTCATAGCCATCTCTTGTGTTCAGATCCAGCACCAGCTTGCCCTCGCTGCGGTGAGCCACTAACGGTACGACATATTTTAACACAGTGCCAGTTTTTAGCTCCCTTACGTGTATCTTTAGGTCTGCCAACAACTATGGCAGAGATGCTAGCAGACACATCAAGCGCTGTAGAGCAAGTTTTAAGCTTTATTCACCTAAGTGGTTTGGGTCGTCGTATATAACAATTCTCTTTCCACCTTTTCTGTTCTTCGACCCTTCAGTCAAACTGGCTGTCATTGTTTTACCACTACTGGCATTGTTTTAGTGATGTTTTAATCTTTTACCCATTCGATCTGCAGGCTTCATGCCTGTCATTTCCCTGTTAATCTTTTAGCGTTGTTAGGGCGCTAATAACCAAAGCAGTTGTGCGCCCCCCAAAACTGTAATTAAAAAAAAAAAAAAAAAAAGTGTCCCTTCACTGGAACATCATCTCTGACCTCCACTCTAGTGACCACTTCCCACGTATTATCAGTCTCCTAGCACACATCGTGTGTTCCACACACACTTGCCTACCTGGCGTTTCGATCACGCCAACTGGGCCCTTTACACCCAGTTGGCGGTTTTTAGTTATGAGGAGCGCGCCTTTGTTAACGAGCTCGTGGAACATCTTAGCGAGCATATCCTTTCCGCCGCAGAACGGTCTATTCCGCGTTCGTCTCCTAATCTCCGTCGACGTCCTGTGCCATGGTGGACGGATGACTGCCGGAATGCAATCCGTGCTCGCAGGCGTGCTCTCAAAGTTTTCCAATGCCACCCCACATTGGAGAACCTGATTCAGTATAAGAAACAGCGTGCTAGGTCTAGGCAAGTAATTAAGGAAGGCAAAAAGAAATCTTGGACTGCTTTTGTGTCGTCATTTAATTGCCATACCCCTTCTTCTATTGTATGGGATAGGGTAATGCGCGTGGCCGGAAAATCGACCCACTTGCCGATATCTGGTCTGAAAACTCCTTCAGTCGTCGTTGTGGATCCGTCTGTCGTGGCTAACACCCTTGGCAGTGCTTTCGCTCACGTGTCTAGCTCAGACAATTATGCACCTGAGTTCCTCTTAATTAAGAATCGGGTGGAATCTCAAGGTTTCTGCTTTCTTTCTAGAAACCTTGAAGACTACAATCGCCTCTTCACCATGGCAGAGCTAGAATACGCACTCTCGTCTTCGCGACCTTCTGCACCAGGACCAGACGGCATCCACGTGCGTTTTTTACATCTCTCTCCGGAAGGGAAGGCTTTCCTCCTCGAGATCTATAACCGTGTCTGGGTTGACGGCAGTTTTCCTGAGAAGTGGCGGGAGGCCACCATTATTCCAATTTTGAAACCTGGGAAGGACCGACATCTGCCTTCCAGGTACCCTCCTATTTCTCTCACCAGTTGCGTCTGCAAGGTGATGGAACGCATGATCAATCGACGGTGGCTGGAAACCCACAACCTGCTGAGGAACATTCAGTGCGGTTTTCGACGTCGCCGTTCGACACTAGACCATCTCGCAGATAATGAACGGTTTCCAGAGGAACTGCCAGACTATCGGCGTGTATTTTGATCTCGAGAAGGCTTATGACACTTGTTGGCGTGCAGGTCTGTTACGCACCCTGCACAGTTGGAATATTCGCGTACGCCTACCTGTGTTCCTTCTGGAGTTCATGGACAATCGCGTTTTCCGAGTTAGGGTCGGCTCGGTTTTATCACACCTTTTTATCCAAGAGAACGGGATCCCACAAGGATCGATTTTAAGTGTTACACTGTTCGCTATTTCCATTAATTCAGTCTATAACTGCGTTCCTCGAGGGGTTTCATCGTGCCTATTCGTTGACGATTTCACCATCTACTGCACTTCTCAGCATACTCCGTTCCTAGCACGTTGTCTACAGCAATGCTTAGACAACCTTCACGACTGGAGCTCTAAGAACGGCTTTTGGTTCTCCGCTGAGAAAACTGTCTGCGTCAACTTCTGGCGCCGCAAGAGTCGGTTACCACCCGTCCTCCGACATGGTTGCCATGTTTTACCCTTTGCCGATGAAGCTAGGTTCCTCGGACTGATTTTCGATAGAAAGCTTAGCTGGTCGTCGCATATAGCGCAGTTGAAAGCACGATGTGAGCGTTCTTTTAATCTGTTGCGGATACTCAGTGGGAAATCGTGGGGAGCGGATCGCACAGTGCTGCTTCGCTTGTATCGCACACTGATTCGATCCAAGCTGGACTATGGGTGCATCGTTTATGCTTCAGCTCGCCCATTTGTGCTGAAGAAGCTGGACACGGTACAAAACTCTGGCCTTCGCCTAGCAATTGGGGCCTTTCCAACAAGCCCAGATGTGAGCCTCTACGCGGAAGCGGCTGAGCTTCCTCTGAAATGTCGCCGGGGAGTTCTGTTAGACAATTATGGCTGTGTGCTTTATAGCATCCCTTCGCATCCAACGCATGCACCCGTTTTAGACACCTAATTCGACGTGCGTTACCGGAACACACATCTTAGTCCCAAGCCGCCAGGTTTTCGCTTCCGGGAACTTCTAAGGAGACATACCTTTGACATGTCTAGGATGTTCCCTAAGGGCGAAAGTTTGTATCCCCCTTGGGTGCGTGCGGCACCTGCTGTAGATTTTGGTATGACTCAGCACAGTAAGGCAACGACACCTATTAGTAGTATCCGCAGTTTCTTTTTAGAATTTTTATCGGGCTATAAGGATTTTAACTTAATTTTTACCGACGGCTCCAAGAGCTCTGCCGGTGTTGGATGTGCATATGTCCATGGAGCCGAACCCTTTACATTCGGTCTCCATGGCAGCACTTCCATATACAATGCAGAGCTCTATGCCATATACCGAACCATTTTACATGTTCGCAGGAGAGGTTTGGGTAATTGTCTTATCCTGAGTGATTCCCTTAGCGCACTCCATAGCCTACGTGTGCTGTACAACGACCATTCTATTGTACAGCGTATCCAGGACACAATCCACACCTTACACGCCTCAGGCGTTAGTGTGGTTTGCGCATTGTTGTTTGGTCATGTGGGCTTGTTGGGGAATGAGCTTGCGGATTCGGCAGCCAAGACGGCAACTACATGGCCTCAGGTTTTTATTCGACAGGTCCTCGCGGAAGATTTTAGCCTTAAGCTACGGAGAGCTGCGTACTCCTCCTGGGTCGCGGATTGGACCCATCTCCGCAGCAACAAACTGAGATCTGTAAAGGCACTTCCGACTCCCTGGGTTACCTCCTGCCGATCCTCTTGTAGGGAGGAGGTGAGTCTGGCCCAGTTAAGAATTGGCCACTGCTTTTTTACACATAGTTTTAAATTCACAGGGGACCCTGTTCCTGTTTGCCCACTCTGCGGTGGAGCTCTTTCGGTCCGTCATGTACTTTTAACCTGTTTTAACCTAGCGGATCTCCGTCGGTCTCTGTGGCTGCCTGCCAGCATGGCAGACGTGCTGGCGGACGAGGAGCAAGCAGTTGGCAAAGTTTTTAAGCTGTTTTTCAAAGTTGGCTTTAGAATTTAGAATTCATGTTTTTTAACGTTTTTAAGGTTTTAGCTTCTTTTAGGCCTTGACTACCCTTGTGTTTTGACATTTTATCTGTGATTTTACTTAGAAGGATTGTATTGTTAGGTTCTTTTATCCCGTTTTTAGCTTGATTTGGATTTTTACGGGCGCTGATGACCGCGCTGTCGAGCGCCCATAAACATCATCATCATCATCATCATAATCATCATCACTGCTCCTCCGGAACGATCTCTTCATCGAACCTGTTTCGTTACAGTCTGACATTCAGTCAGTGGCTGCCCGTCTTACACTGCCCTCCATTCAATTCACAGTTTGCAATATCTATCTGCCTCCGTCTGACGACCTCTCGCTCAGAGATATTGAGGACCTCGTCTCCCAGTTACCCACTCCTTTTCTGCTGGTTGGAGACGTCAACGCCCATCACCCGCTCTGGGGCTCTCGCAGAGCCTGCGCGAAAGGCCAACTAATAGCCGATTTCTTGGATACCCATAACCTCAGGGCCCTGAACACCAGAGCACCTGCCTTTCTTTCTGGTGTCCACCACAGCTTTTTAACCTTGAGTTGGCTGCTTGTTCTGCGCCATTAATAGTTTCTTTCCAATGGTCTATCCTTTCTGATCCATATAGTAGCGATCTCTTCCCCTGTGCTATTAATCTGTTGCTCCCAATACCTGTTCCACATATATCCCTAGATGGCGCTTCGATCACGCCAACTGTTGTGTTCAAGAGAATGGCGTGCCACAAGGATCGGTCTTAAGCGTTACACTGTTCGCCGTCGCCATTAATCCCATTACACAATGTGTTCCTTCCGGAGTTTCGTCCTGTCTTTCCTTAGACGACTTTGCCGTCTACTGTACATCCCGGCGCACGCCCTTTTTGGAACGCCGACGGCAACAATGTTTGGACAATCTTTTTGCGTGGAGCTGCAACACCAGCTTTCGTTTCTCCACTGAAAAGTCCCTATGCGTTAACTTCTGGCATCGCCGCAGACGATTACCACCTTTGCTGCGATTCGGTCCAACCATTCTTCCCTTCGTTAATGAGACGACCTTTTTGGGCTTGACCTTCGACAGGAAACTTATTTGGTCGTCGCATATTCTGCAGCTGAAGGCGCAATGTGTGCGTTCGCTGAATATCTTGCGGGTACTGAGTTGCTTTACATCAGCCATCAGCAGCAGCATGCACCCTCGTGCTGCCATCTCTTACCTGCATGCACACTCGTGCACTCAGAGCTGTTGACGGATAAGTAGTGGTGTAGGGACAGCTTTTTCATAGTGTCATACAGCTCCTTAGTCACTTTCAGATACAATCAAAATATACAGTTCACATGTATTTAAATAAGTAATTATATTTTATGTAATTAGGATACCAGTTATTCAGCCATTTTTCTTAGGAAATTAACAAGCTAACACAAATATTACTTTCTTGGAAGTGTTGAAAACAGTGTTGTTATGATAAATTAACTTTAAAGAGAGTCGATTAAAGACACTAGACAACACTTACTTTTAAATTTTTCCGGAACTAGTTTCAGAGGCTTTGCCTCTATCATCGGCCGACTCTCGACTGATTCTCGTTGGTGTAGCTGAATATACCTTGTCACAGGTCTCCTCTGGCGGCGGCTCAAGGAACTTGCTGAACAAATCCTTCTGGGGGATGTCGAAATTGAATACTTTGTTCCTATTTTTTGAAATGAAGATTTGTTCCCATGTGGATAGTTCTTGTTTTCCTGATGTATGTTTCAGTAGTTTTGGTTCTGGATTTATGTTGTGGTTTTTTTCCCAAAAATGTGTGGCAACTGCTGATTTTTCTAATTGTTTATATTTTATGTTTCTAAAGTGTTCCTTTGCTCTTGTTTCTAAATTTCTTTTTGTTTTTCCAATATAAATTTGACTACAGTCATTGCATTCAATTTGATATATACCAGATTTTTTGTTTGATGGAATAGCATCTTTGATGTTTGAGCAAATTAGGTTTTTTAAGGAGAAATGGTTGACTGGTGCTAGTTGAATATTTTGTTTTTTGAAGACTTTTTTGAATTTATCATAGGCTCATGGATGGTAAGTGAATTTTTTGAAAATCATATTAGTTTCTGTAGATGAGAGAGTTGTGGTTTCCTTTAGTAGCTTCTTCTTTTTTGCTAAGCTCACTTTTTTGTCCACTAATGATTTGGGAAAGTTATTTTTTTGTGTTATTTCAATTATTTTGTTGTATTCTGTTTTGTATTCTTCTGCTGTGAGAGGGATGTTTACCAGTCTGTGTGCTAAACTATTGAAGATTGCCTGTTTGTGGGATCTTGGGTTGTAGCCATTAGCTTTTATGTAGTTGTCTGTCTGTGTTGGTTTTCTGTAAATGCCAAAGTTTAGTCTGTTTTTATTCCTCATTATTTTTAGATCCAAAAATGGTAAATGCTCGTCTTTTTCTATTTCTACAGTGAATTTGATGCTTTTTTCTTGGATATTTAAAAGTTTTAGTGCATCACTGATGTGTTTTTTTGGTACTATTGCAAAGATGTCATCTACATATCGTTGCCAGAGTTTGAACATCCAAGGGAAACCTTTGTTGATCCTTATTTCTAATGCACTCATGTACAGATCGGCCAGGAAGGGTGATAGTGGGTTGCCCATTGCTAACCCTGAAGTTTGGTGATAATATTTTGTTTGAAACTGGAAGAAATTTTGTTCTATGCATAATTTGGTTAGTTCAATGTAGTCTGAAATTTCAGATGATGCCATTCCAAGTGATTTGAGCCATTTTTCTATCAACGGTGGGAGTTGATTAACTGGTATGCTGGGAAACAGTGATTTAACATCAAATGAGACTAGTGTGTCCTCTTCTTTTAGTTCCGTATCCTTAATGTGTTCTATAAGTTCATAGGTGTTTTTGATGCTTAGGCTGTCGAATTTTGGAAATTCAATTCATTTCCAAAATTCGACAGCCTAAGCATCAAAAACACCTATGAACTTATAGAACACATTAAGGATACGGAACTAAAAGAAGAGGACACACTAGTCTCATTTGATGTTAAATCACTGTTTCCCAGCATACCAGTTAATCAACTCCCACCGTTGATAGAAAAATGGCTCAAATCACTTGGAATGGCATCATCTGAAATTTCAGACTACATTGAACTAACCAAATTATGCATAGAACAAAATTTCTTCCAGTTTCAAACAAAATATTATCACCAAACTTCAGGGTTAGCAATGGGCAACCCACTATCACCCTTCCTGGCCGATCTGTACATGAGTGCATTAGAAATAAGGATCAACAAAGGTTTCCCTTGGATGTTCAAACTCTGGCAACGATATGTAGATGACATCTTTGCAATAGTACCAAAAAAACACATCAGTGATGCACTAAAACTTTTAAATATCCAAGAAAAAAGCATCAAATTCACTGTAGAAATAGAAAAAGACGAGCATTTACCATTTTTGGATCTAAAAATAATGAGGAATAAAAACAGATTAAACTTTGGCATTTACAGAAAACCAACACAGACAGACAACTACATAAAAGCTAATGGCTACAACCCAAGATCCCACAAACAGGCAATCTTCAATAGTTTAGCACACAGACTGGTAAACATCCCTCTCACAGCAGAAGAATACAAAACAGAATACAACAAAATAATTGAAATAGCACAAAAAAATAACTTTCCCAAATCATTAGTGGACAAAAAAGTGAGCTTAGCAAAAAAGAAGAAGCTACTAAAGGAAACCACAACTCTCTCATCTACAGAAACTAATATGATTTTCAAAAAATTCACTTACCATCCATGGGCCTATGATAAATTCAAAAAAGTCTTCAAAAAACAAAATATTCAACTAGCACCAGTCAACCATTTCTCCTTAAAAAACCTAATTTGCTCAAACATCAAAGATGCTATTCCATCAAACAAAAAATCTGGTATATATCAAATTGAATGCAATGACTGTAGTCAAATTTATATTGGAAAAACAAAAAGAAATTTAGAAACAAGAGCAAAGGAACACTTTAGAAACATAAAATATAAACAATTAGAAAAATCAGCAGTTGCCACACATTTTTGGGAAAAAAACCACAACATAAATCCAGAACCAAAACTACTGAAACATACATCAGGAAAACAAGAACTATCCACATGGGAACAAATCTTCATTTCAAAAAATAGGAACAAAGTATTCAATTTCGACATCCCCCAGAAGGATTTGTTCAGCAAGTTCCTTGAGCCGCCGCCAGAGGAGACCTGTGACAAGGTATATTCAGCTACACCAACGAGAATCAGTCGAGAGTCGGCCGATGATAGAGGCAAAGCCTCTGAAACTAGTTCCGGAAAAATTTAAAAGTAAGTGTTGTCTAGTGTCTTTAATCGACTCTCTTTAAAGTTAATTTAACACAAATATATTAAATATGCTCAAGGACTGTCTTATTAATGATGAGCCATGTAGAACAACTAACTTAATAATAATAATAATAATAATAATAATAATAATAATAATAATAATAATAATCATACTGATGATAATGGTAATAACCGTATTGTACTTGTCTGTTGGTGTCCCGTAACTGCTCAAGCATTGTGATTAGTTCATCATCTAATTTGGTGTAATCACTAGTATGACAAGTGTCACAGTGGCGTTGGAGATTATATTTTTGTATCACATTCAGGACCTTATTGCATATTAAACATCATGCAGCATTATCAGATGATGTAAACAAAAAAAAAAAGAATAGACCTGCTCCCATGAAGGGTTAAATAATGTTGGGGTAGAAGACCTTCGTGAACATGTAGCCATTTTGTAAACAACGTCCATACACAGGTAACTAATGAGCCTATACTGATTGTCCCTCTCTCCGCTCCCCTCCCGCACTATATTGCATTTGCTGGTGCACTGCTTACCCAATACCCATTTTAGGGTGTTGTGAAGACCACTGCTATACATTGTTAATGCTTTCCTGGTGCCTTTGATGTAAATTATTTCCTCTAATTTCAATATAATCTTAATTAAAAGCATAAAATAAAATGGTCTACAACTTTAGACCACGTGCCCAGTTGCTTTATGGTCAGTCACATGCCTGCTGTAGGGTTAAATAAAATGCCATTTGAAAATCAACAAATTGGTAATTCACTGATACGCTACTTATGAAATTATAACAAAAGACTGTGGTTTGGTTTAAAAATAGTGCATAGCTGTAATACGAACTAATAATTGCTGTTATTTCTGTTTTGTAAATGTAGGAACATGCAAAGCGACAAATAAGACTCTGAAATGTGAATGCCCACTTTTATTTAGTGGGCGACGCTGTGAAGTAAATCTTTGTTCCTGCACGCCATGCAACTCTACAGATAGTGATTGCAGATGTCCTGAAATTAGGCCAGCTGAATGTGCCAATACTTGCTATACAGATAAATGTATTAATGGAGGAACCTGTATTATGTTAGGTGGAAAACCACACTGTGCGTAAGTTAACTTGATTTGTTTTATTTTCTATTTTGAAATTTGAAACTATATATAACAAATATCCTTTCATTTCATAGTGTATTTAAATAATTTAGTCTTTTCAGCATCTCATTGTCACAGAAGGAATCAAACCTCCAAAATAGCCTTCTGGTGCTTAAATAATTTCCTAAATTGCATTGCATAAGAGGAACTTAATAAATGGTAAATGTTGCTTTGGAATCAATCTACAGTAAAACCTCGTTAAACCCAGACCAGTTTTGAAATACAGAATTATGTTGTTAATCGTAGTAAATAAAGACTTATAATTCCTTCCATGGAAGTGTTGAAAACAGTGTCGATGTCCAATGGAGGAAGATAGCCTCTGAAACATGTTCCAGGAAATTTAAAAGTAAGAGTTGTTTAGTGTCATAGACTCCCTTTAAATTTAAATAAAGACTTGGTTATTAGAAAATAAATTTCTATTCTCAGTAGGTACATTACTTACATTCTCTTTTAGCAGGCAAATTCAATGTAGTCACCCCACCTGCTTTGGAGCAGGTTGGAAAAGTTCATGGAAAAATTGTGGACTGTTGTTTATGACTTGCAAGAAAACAAGATTAAAGAAGAAGAAGAAGAAATAAGTGTGGAAGAAGATTTTGACATTTCTAAAAATATTGATGGCTGTTCCTATGTTGAGCAACACTTTGTTAATAATTGGTTGCAAATCGACAATGATGGAAGTTATAAACCGATTATAGAGGAAGGCATTATTGCATCAGGCAGTGTTACTGAAAATGAAAATGAAGTGTATTCAGATTCAGACAGCGTTGATGAACCAGCTGTGGTTATCTCTCAGGTAGAAGCAGTAGCAAACATAGAGAAATTGATGCTTTATTTTGAGAGTCAAACCAAAACATTGCCAAATGAACTTATGTAAAGTGGATTTGCTGCTCATAAGCAATACACTAAGCTGAGACAGCAGAAGCTTGCTGCCTCTTTTACTACTTACCAATTTGTGCCTATATTGTGCATAGTGCAAATACATGGGTTATTACAGTACTCCAGTGTATGTGTTTTTGGTGAAAGTGTGGCGATAGTAATTTCTAAACTCCATTAAAAATATTATGTGTAGTACATGTTCTTTTTCATATTTCTGTCATTCTGTAGATAACCTGGATTAACTTTCCCTGGTCCCAGTTGACTCGGGTAAATGAGGTTCTACTGTATATTGTTCCATTTTGAGTATATAAACATTTTACAGTACTCCAGTGTATGTGTTTTTGGTGAAAGTGTGGCGATAGTAATTTCTAAACTCCATTAAAAATATTATGTGTAGTACATGTTCTTTTTCATATTTCTGTCATTCTGTAGATAACCTGGATTAACTTTCCCTGGTCCCAGTTGACTCGGGTAAATGAGGTTCTACTGTATATTGTTCCATTTTGAGTATATAAACATTTTACAGTACTCCAGTGTATGTGTTTTTGGTGAAAGTGTGGCGATAGTAATTTCTAAACTCCATTAAAAATATTATGTGTAGTACATGTTCTTTTTCATATTTCTGTCATTCTATAGATAACCTGGATTAACTTGTCCTGGTCCCAGTTGACTCGGGTAAATGAGGTTCTACTGTATATTGTTCCATTTTGAGTATATAAACATTTAAGTTCCTTCAGGGGTTTAGATTTTTAGGTATGAGCCACTTGTTGCCATTATCATTCCCCATTCTCTTCCATTACTGCCACATATGTATGCTCATTATTAATATTTTCCTCTTCTAGGTTTATTACTTTCCCTTTTACTTAACTTTGAGGAAGTATGACTCCCTAAATCCAAAAGCCTATGTGTGCGTGCATCTGCATGTGTCTGCAGGCATGCATGCACAAGCTTGTCAAAAAAAAGAATTGTTCAGTTCAGTGTCCTTCAGCAATGCAATACAAAATTTTTCAACATCACCCATCCCGAATTATCCTTTATCCTTTATTATCCTTAAATGCAATGATAAATGTGAAGTATACTATTTGTATAAAAATTGATATAAGGGGCATTCAAAAAGAAACGAGCTGGAGGCATAATAAAGGAAACCAGGAACTGTATGTTAGAAGTATTGGTCCTGGCTGTTGAGATACTTGTCTTATTGTGACACAAAGTAGTAAATGGCTGTCTCATAAAATTCCTGGGGCTACGTTGTGAATCAGTTCTGCATGTGCAGCTTGACGTCATCATTTGAGTTGAATCGTTTGCCCCTCAGAGGGACCAAACATGGCATAAGCACAGGGAGAGGCATCTGGACTGTATGAAGGGTGGCCGAGAACCTCCCATTTGAATTTCTGCAAGAGTGCTGCATTTGTGTTGGCCATATGAGGCTTTGCATTGTCATGGAGCAGAATGACCCCACAGGTGAGATTGCCTTGTCGTTTTGATTTGATCGCTTGGCGAAAAGTTTTGGTTTGCAAGTAATGCTAGGCATTCACAGTTGTCCTGTGCTGCAGGAAGTGTATCAGAAGTGAACCATCTTGGTCAAAGAAGAACGTCAACATAACGTTTCATGCACTTGTGTGGATGGCCTTGAATTTTTTTTTTGGTGGTGGTGACCCTGGATGCTTCCACTGGAGACTTTGACATTGTGATTCTGGTTTGAAGTGATGACACCAAGACTCATCTCCAACCACCACCCATGCCAGGAACTGATTCCCTTCCCTAGCATAGTGCTGCAGATGACCATTCGACATGCTTGCTGGTGTGGTTGAAGACTGTGGGGCACCCATTGGGTGCACACTTTGTCAAGTGATAGCGTGAACACTTCCAACACTTAATCTGACCTCAACGGCTGTGGCTTTCACTATCATTCTTCGGTAATGAGTGCATCAACCAGTGGACGATGTCATCAATAATGCAGTGTGCTCCAGACTGTGCACTATCAGCTAGTGAAACCTGCTCTTCCCTGAAGCGCTTGTCACACCTTGATCCTTGCAAGGGACATGCAGTGTTTGTCACACACTTGTGACATTTATAATGAATGTCTGTTCCCCCTACTCCTGCTGTCAGAAAACGAATAACAATTCTATGCTGTTCTTTTGACACCTCCATTTCACTGTTTGCAATGTGAATGACAGTACTGGATGATTGATGCATGCTTCTGCTAGCTGTGTATAGTCACGTGTCTTGCATGAGTGCCCTGTATCAATGGGCGTGAACTTCCACGCTCTTGTCGGAACCACTCTTAGTTACACACGCCACGATATTACCATCCTGTCCCCAATTTGCATATTCCAGACTACAGCTCATTTCTTTTCGAACACCCCTTGCATAATGTCCTGTACCTTTATTTTATTTTTTAAGAATGTGTTTAATGATTATTAAAATACTCTATGTTAAAGATCTTATATTGGAATTAAAATGATATTTTAAATTTTCTGGAAATATCCTGTGTAATCCTCTTTAATCTGAATGAATTTTGTATAGCTCCTAAACCATAATGCTTGCTGAATTCATCATTTATATGCTAGAGTAGTTAATTTGCTATATGTGTTTTAAGAATACATCTATTGTAGGATATTTTGTAAGTACTGCATTACAATGTAAATTGTAAACCTATTTGTGAAGTTCATGGTTAAGATAAGTTTTGTGAAGTGTTAACTGATATTTTATTAAATGGTTTAATCCCATATATTTCCTCCATATGATATACTGCCAAAATGCATCATCTTTTAAAATCCATTTTATCAAGTCATGATGGAAAACATCAAATTTCACTCTGTATTAAAGTATCTATTACTGCAACAAATTACTAACATATAGTTTCTCCTGAACTTTTTGACACTTTCAAGATCAAATCTTAAGTCAACTTTGTATGAGACGGATTCTAGTTCTTAATAAACAGAACTTAAGTTGTGCTCATATTATCCACTTGCACCAGCTCCTTGCTATAGAAAAAAGGCTTTTAAAGGATGCTGATGACATTGTAGTTGGGCGCCCGTAAACATCATAATTATTTATTCCTTGCCTTCTATATTGTCTGACAGATCTTTTATTGTTTTATGGTTTACTTTTTAGCCTGTTATTTGGACTCCCAGTCCTCTATTATTTTATGGTTTTAGTTTATTAGTTTTTATCTGTGTGGATATTCTGTTTCTGTCAGGGCACTGATAAACTTAGAAGTTGTGCTACCTCAACCCCAACTCCTACTACTATAAACAGTGCTCATTTGGGAAAGTATCTGAAATTGTGATCATTTTCAGTTATATAGCAGGTTAGGATGTGGCATTTCCGTAATTCCCTGTATGTTTTTTCACTAAATGTAAGTAAGCCCCTAAAATTCACCAGGTCTAATAAACATACAGTTTTGGTACATATGCCTCCTCCATTGCTTCATATCATGCATTTGATTTGCAAGCATCACCCCCAGTTATGCTTGAGGTTTTTAAGACCCAGATTCATAAGCTGAAGTTCCACATTTTAAATCTTGCCAGGATTTTCAGGCAAAAGCTGTGGAGATACTCTTAAACTTAACTCTTAAGTGCTTATTAAATTTAAAGGGAGTCGATTAATGACACTAAACAACACTTACTTTTAAATTTTTCCGAAACATGTTTCAGAGACTTTGCCTCTATCCTCAGCCGGCCATTGACTGGTTCTCATTGGTGTAGTTGATGATATTTTGTCACAGGTCTCCTCTGGTGGCGGTTCAAGGAACTTACTGAACAAATCTTTCTGGAGGATGTCAAAATTGAATACTTTGTTCCTATTTTTTTAAATGAAGATTTGTTCCCATGTGGATAGTTCTTGTTTTCCTGATGTATGTTTTAGTAGTTTTGGTTCTGGACTTATGTTGTGGTTTTTTTCCCAAAAATGTGTGGCAACTGCTGATTTTACTAATTGTTTATATTTTATGTTTCTAAAGTGTTCTTTTGCTCTTGTTTCTAAATTTATTTTGGTTTTTCCAATATAAATTTGACTACAGTCACTGCATTCAATTTGATATATACCAGATTTTTTGTTAGATGGAATGGCATCTTTGATGTTTGAGCTAATTAGGTTCTTTAAGGAGAAATGGTTGACTGGTGCTAGCTGAATGTTTTGTTTTTTTGAAGACTTTTTTGAATTTATCATAGGCCCATGGATGGTAAGGGAATTTTTTGAAAATCATCTTAGTTTCTGTAGCTGAGAGGGTTGTGTTTTCCTTTAGTAGCTTCTTCTTTTTTGCTAAGTTCACTTTTTTGTCTACTAATGATTTGGGAAAGTTATTTTTTTGTGCTATTTCAATTATTTTGATGATTTCTGTTTTGTATTCTTCTGCTGTGAGAGGGATGTTTACCAGTCTGTGTGCTGAACTATTGAAGATTGTTTGTGGGATCTTGGGTTGTAGCCATTAGCTTTTATGTAGTTGTCTGTCTGTGTTGGTTTTCTGTAAATGCCAAAGTTTAGTCTGTTTTATTCCTCATTATTTTTAGATCCAAAAATGGTAAATACTCGTCTTTTTCTATTTCTACAGTGAACTTTGATGCTTTTTTCTTGGATATTTAAAAGTTTTAGGCATCACTGATGTGGTTTTTTTTGTACTATATCAAAGATGTCATCTACATATCGTTGCCAGAGTTTGAACATCCAAGGGAAACCTTTGTTGATCCTTATTTCTAATGCACTCATGTACAGATCAGCCAGGAAGGGTGATAGGGGGTTGCCCATTGCTAACCCTGAAGTTTGGTGGAAATATTTTGTTTGAAACTGGAAGAAATTTTGTTCTATGCATAATTTGGTTAGTTCGATGTAGTCTGAAATTTCAGGTGATGACATTCCAAGTGATTTGAGCCATTTTTCTATCAACGGTGGGAGTTGATTAACTGGTATGCTGGGAAACAGTGATTTAACATCAAACGAGACTAGTGTGTCCTCTTCTTTTAGTTCAGTATCCTTAATGTGTTCTATAAGTTCATAGGTGTTTTTGATGCTTAGGCTGTCAAATTTTGGAAATGAGTGAATTTGTTTTGCAATCTTAAGTGCTACCTTAACAAATTTTCTGGATTATTATTTTATTTCATGTAACATGAATTACTTCAAGATTATTTTTTTTAATAATATCCTAGATTTACTTATAATTTAACCACGTTTCTTTTTCCAGATGTGCTCCAGAGTTTGGAGATCATGATTGTTCTAGATTTTATGGACTGCAAAACCCATGTCAAGATTACTGTGCAAATGGTGGACTCTGTCTTTATGAGACAGCAAACACTGCTTCAGCAGAACCTAGGTGCCGTTGCACCAGTGAATGGATGGGTCGACGCTGTAATGAACGAGTAGAGTGCAAAAATTATTGCTTTAATGGTGGTACTTGTCAAAAAGCACTGAACTCTGATCTTAAAGCTGTTTGCATGTAAGTCACATATATTAACAAACTTCTTTTCATAGCTCTACTGGCTTCACTGCTCTATAGAAACATTAAAGATAAATCACATAATTAAGCTTTTTTCTCTTTCTTTTACCTGACAACGTTATCAACCTAAAATCTCAGCTCTTATCTTTGATTTCTTTTTCCATTGCTACTGTTCAACATTGCCATTTATGGATGGATGGATGGACGGATGGATTTCATCTGAAAAATGCAATGCCATGGCTGTGATTTGAACCATGGATCTGCCAGTTTATGTCCTGTTGCTCTTAACCTTTCAGCATGGCCAACATGCCGTCATGACATTAAATTTTCCAGTTGACTCAAATGTTTTCCTGGTAAACTGCTAGGGGTCCTCGTATTCAAGATACACACTGTTTGCTGTGACTTACTATTATAAGTACTTAATTCCCAGGTTTCATTAAACGATTATTATTAATTATTAAATTATAGATGAGTCGTATTTATTACACATCAGCTTCACTTACGTACCTATTTTGAGGACATGTTTCGCGAACCATCGTTTGCATCGTCAGCTCTAATGCGACTAAAGCTTGATCCAGTGGTGTGTGTAGTTCTGGAGTTACTGCTGCCATCTGTTGATTTTGTGATGAACTTAAATGTGGGGTTGTCTTCTGGCGGGATTTCAAAGTTCATTAGTTGGTTTTTATGTTTTTCTATGTACATTCTCTCCCATATGACGAGTTCACTATGTTTTTGTATGTATTTTAGTAATTTGGTGCTATCTTCAATTTCATGATTTTCAGACCAGAAATGAGCTGCTTTCATTATTATTAAGTTAATTGATGGAGATTAATTGTTTCTCCATACTCGCCGGTATTGGCTAAGGTTTTGGATAGATAGGGTCAACCTGAAAAATTCAATGCCATGGCCAGGATTTGAACCATGGTTTACCAGAAAACATACAAGTCAATTGGAGAGTTTAATGTCATGATGGCACATTGGCCATGGTAGCTCAAAGGTTAAGAGTGACCGGATGGAAACCAGTAAAAACCATAGCCTATACATGGCTGGTACGGAGGAATGATTAATTTGCATCAATTAACTTAATTGCCGTTTAAGTTTGGTTTGTTAAGAAGCCCAATTATCCCATTATTGTTAGATGGCAACAAGTAATATATTTATAGATAAGAGCAGAAACTCTTATCCCCTCATGGGCTGCAAAACCCTTTAAACTTGGTGTGCTAACATGGGCCATGAAATTTTGTTATAGAGCACAACAAAGCACAACAAGTGCAAAGATACACGTATATGCATGTGCAAGCAGACAACCTGCAGGTTCTCGCATTGCAGCCAACATGAGAAACGTGTAACTCTTGTAGCCAACCTCTGCAAAAGATATCTGTCCAAATATCTGTCCTACACCGGTACAAAAACAGGTGGATGCAATTAGCGCAGGTCAGTTTTGGAAATACTGACCCTGTTTCCTCTCAGGTTTTATTGCTTTACAAAGTAGGTTTGCTGTCCAGCAAAAGCACCTATTGTACTGTTAGAAGTGAAGGCTATTTGTTCTGTGCATTCTCCAAATATTTAAGATTCATGCAGTACATTGTTGAAAATCAGAAAATGGCTTGACAAATCAGTAAAATGTATGAGCTCATGGTCTGTATCGGACTGGTTCGACTATTGCCGCGAAGTGTGCATGATGTCAAATGACACTAGCAAGGGGGGAAATTGGTGGTCCCAGCCACGTCTTTCAAATCAATGAGTGCAAAATAAGACAATGCAAATTTCATCGTGGGTGCATCATAGAGGACAACTGGATCCTGGGAATGATCGATGTGGAAGCAAATGAGGGGCGGATGACGATATGCCCCAACAACATAAGGGATGCAAGTATGCTCTACAGTATAATTGCAAAGCATGTAGAGTTCACCAGCACCATTCACCATGCAGGGGTGCTATGGGTTGATGGCTGGAGGGTTCGCTGCGCACCTCGCAGTGAATCACTCAGTGCACTTTGTCGAGCCAGTGTAAAATGTGCACACAAATAACATAGTCACACTGGCGAGGACTATGGCATCGTCTAACAAGGGGCGGCATTCATAAAGACAGTGTGGATGCTCACATTTCTGAGTATTTGTGGCACAATGACTGCAAAAGCCACTTGGCAGACCCGCTTCAAGAATTAATTGAAGACATTAAGCAGGTCTACCCTGTAGTGTAACAATTGCACTTTGTGTTTAGGCTAGGGATAGTTATGTTTAGTGTAATTAGTTAGCTAGTTGGTGAAAATTAGGGACTACTGTGTATGTTTAGTACAATTAGTTAGCTAGTGGTGCAATTTAGGCACTACTTTGTGTTAGTTTGCTAGATAGTGTAATTTAGGGACAAGTAATACTGTTAGCAGCATTGCATTCAGTGGAGAAACAAGGATAGTTTGGCTGCACTTAATTTTTCAATATGGCTACATACACAGTAAGTAAATAAATAAACAATTGATGACATTAAAAGAATGCCCTCCAGCACGAAATTGCACTAAAAAGTGAAGAAATTATATTAAAAATCATGATTGTATATAAAAACATCAAAAAGTGTGAAAGACTTAGAAAAAAATTGCTGCATAGCATATTAGAAAGAAGAGCTGAGAAATTAAAATTCACTCTTGGATATTTCTTTATTTTGCTGTAGGATAGAGCTTCAGCAAGGAAAGATGAATATATTTGAGTATGATTTATGAGTCACTATGTTTACGCTCAAACTTCACTTACTTGTATTAATTGAAAAGTTTTCAAGATCATTCGATCTCATCCTCAGCTGTTTGGTGACTAAATGAACATTCCTCTTCTTCCACTACTACGGAGCTCCAATCACTCTGCCATCTGGTGTTAGGGGCACTAAGTTTTAATACTTCATTTAATGCCGGAATTTCAAAATTTATAACTTTATCACGGTTTTTGTTTATGAATATTTTTTCCCAAATATCCAATTCTATGGGTGTACTTAAAGATTTTAACAGTTTAATGTTATGGCCAATGTTGTGGTTTTCTGTCCAAAAATGGTGTGAAACTGCAGATTTTTCTGTTTGTTTCAACTTAATGTTCCTCTGGTGTTCTTTTTGCCTGGTTAACAAGTTTCTCTTAGTTTTTCCTATGTAGCTTTTTTTCACAAGTTTCACAATTAATTTGATAAATTCCTGATTTCAAATTGTTGGGGATTGTATTTTTCAGTGGTTTATTTAGCAGGTTCCTCAGACTGAATTTGTTTTGGGTTGCTAGTTTTAAGTTTAGTCTTTTTAAGATTCATACAAGTTTTCTAAAAGCCCATGGATGGTAGGTGAATTTTCTATATTGCCAATTTGTGTTTTTAAGTGGTGTGAGAGTGGTATTTTTTTATGTTATCTTCAGTTTTTCCTTTCTCTTCATCATGTTCCTTATGATGGCTGGGTTGAATCCATTTAATACCGCTATGTCTTTTATGTGTTGTTGTTCTTTCAAAAATTCCTCCTTACTCAGTGGGATGTTGTATAGCCGGTGAATTAGACTTCTAAAGGCAGCTAGTTGATGTGAAACTGGGTTGTATTCATTTTTCTTTATGTAATTATCTATTTGGTTAAAATTCTACAATCAAAAGGATTAGCTATGGGGAGCTCACTTTCGCCTATTTTAGCAGACCTATACATGAGCTATTTTGAAACACACATAGTAAAGGCCTTCCCACAGATTTATAAATTTTGGCGGAGATATGTTGATGATGTTGTTGCTATCATTCCGGAAAAACTTAGAGAAGATTCTCTAAAATTACTAAACCTGCAAGATAATCACATCCAGTTTACTATGGAAGTAGAAAGAGACAACACCCTACCCTTTTTGGACCTCAAGATAACTAGAAATCGTCATGGTGTAGATTTTGGAATATACAGGAAGCCCACACACATAGATAATTACATTAGAGAATTTGAACGAAACTTCAAAAGACTAAACTTAAAACTAGCACCCCAAAACAAATTCAGTCTGAGGAACCTGCTAAATAAACCACTGAAAAATACAATCCCCAACAATTTTAAATCACGAATTTATCAGATTATTTGTGAAACCTGTGAAAAAAGCTACATAGGAAAAACTAAGAGAAACTTAATATAAAAATTATTTGTGGTTGGTTTATTGACACTCGTCACTTACTTTTTCATATATTTATGAGAGACTAGTTTCAAAGGCCCTGGCCTCCATTTTCAAGAGATTGAAAATGGAGGCCAGGGCCTTTGAAACTAGTCTCCCATAAATATATGAAAAAGTAAGTGACGAGTGTCAATAAACCAACCACAAATAATTTTTATATTAATTTTGACGTCACTGTTACTAATTCCTCCAAACACACATTAAGAGAAACTTGTTAACCAGGCAAAAAGAACACCAGAGGAACATTAAGTTGAAACAAACAGAAAAATCTGCAGTTTCACACCATTTTTGGACAGAAAACCACAACATTGGCCACAACATTAAACTGTTAAAATCTTTAAGTACACCCATAGAATTGGATATTTGGGAAAAAATATTCATAAACAAAAACCGTGATAAAGTTATAAATTTTGAAATCCCGGCATTAAATGAAGTATTAAAACTTAGTGCCCTAACACCAGATGGCAGAGTGATTGGAGCTCCGTAGTAGTGGAAGAAGAGGAAGGTTCATTTAGTCACCAAACAGCTGAGGATGAGAGCGAATGATCTTGAAAACGTTTCAATTATACAACAACAAGTAAGTGAAGTTTGAGTGTAAACATAGTGACTCATAAATCAAACTCAAATATGAAGAATACTTCACTGTTAATAATGCTTCTGCTTTTAATATTTAAAGATGAATATCTTTAGTTCATATCCAGATCATGGCATTAAATTTTTCATCTGTACATTTTAAAAATATATTTACTTTATTACACAAATAAAAATATTTGTAACAGAATCTCCACTTAACTTAAGAAGTTGATGTTAATAATTCCTTCTTCTTTATAAGATCGATTTCGAAGGCACATCACCTTTGTCTTCAGTTAATTAAACAAACTCTGTTGTTAAGGAAATCTCGGTTACCATGTTATTTTCTTTTGTTATGTTACGTTTCCAACATTACCAACATCTGAATACGAAACAAACCTAAAAACAGAATCAATTGCAGGTCATTTAACCGCGTACCATGTCAGTTAACCATGAAATAAATCCCGAAGTTAAATTATTAAAACAATTAAATGGTCCCATAGAGTTAATAGTGTGGGAGAAAATATTTATTTTAAAAAATAAATATCATGTAATGATTAAGTTAGTAAATTATAGATGAGTTGTATTTATTACACATCAGCTTACATAAATGAAGCTGATGTGTAATAAATATGACTCATCTATAATTTAACAATTATTTCGCTTCACTGTGGTGTTCCAATACAGTTAAATTTCGATATCATGTAATGAATTTTGACATACCGGCAATTGATTCTGTTTTTAGGTTTGTTTCATATTCAGATGTTGGTAATGTTGGAAATGTAACATAACAAAAGAAAATAACATGATAACCAAGATTTCCTTAACAACGGAGTTTGTTTAATTAACTGAAGATGAAGGCTATGTGCCTTCGAAATCGATCTTATAAAGAAGAAGGAATTATTAACATCAACTTCTTAAGTTAAGTGGAGATTCTGTTACAAATATTTTTATTTGTGTAATATTTGTTGCTTCACTGTGACTAGCTTCTTTTTCTGTGTGATCAATATTTACTTTATCTTATTTAGCAGATACAAAATTTCTGAGAAAGGTTTTTAGTAAATAAAATATGATTCTGTGAATCAAAAGTTATTGTTTTACTCTAATTGCTTGTTTTGTTTTTTAAACAGATGTCCTCCAGAATATGTAGGAGTTCGTTGCCAGACTTATGCACCAGATCTGTTAGAAGCCCATGAAGTACAGAGCTCAGATGAAAGTAGCAGTCCCATAATTATAGTTGTAATTATAGCAGCTGTGCTCTTGGTGCTTTTGGCTGGGGTGCTTTTTGTAGCTTACTTCATTATACGGAAACGCAGAAGGTAAAGCACCACTACAATAACAATTAAGTGTTTTTATTTAACTTTTTATAACCATTTAAAATTGAGCTGCATAAATTGTGGTTACATCACCCTAAGTAGAGAAAGGTATGAACAGGAAAGAAAATGAAATGATCCCATAGGTCTTGAATATTCTAATACCATCATGGTCAAAGAAAACAAAGAGTTGAGTCAAGGATGACTGGATAGGAAAGGTAAAAGAGGGGATCTGATATATGGAAAGGAAGAAATATCAGTCCAGGTCAATAACTCACCAAGCTGACCATTGCTTATTGGAGAGCAGCCCTTTCCTTCAGTTCATCACATCCTTTTGTTTAGATTGGTTCCTTAACCCTTTGTGCCACATATCGTAGTAAAGCTTAGCAAACTTAAAAGTAGCCTGCACCGCATATTGTTTTAAAGTGTATTTAAAGCTGTGTTTGTTTTTGGATGCCCTCTTATGACATACATCTTAACTTCCTAGAAGGTTATCGTTTATTTCCGTGTATAGAAAACCTGGGAGGCACTAGGGTAGCTTGCCATCAGTTCTTTGTTAGGTCAAGACTAAAAATACAATTGCAATTCTGGCTTCAGGTTGTCACTTTGCTAAGCAGGAATACTGTAACTATGGCCATGAAATGTCACTCAGGGCCTTCGAGGTGTAAACAGTACATGCATAAACAGATACTGACTGCAGACAAAAAGATACAAGCCTCTATTTAGGAAGAATTGGGAACGCAAGTGAGTACTTCAAAGCATCATGGCTGACCGGCTCAGTGCAAGACAGTGATATGGTACAGAGTGTTAGCGGCAGTATAGCAGTGATTTTGACATTAGCAATTCTTCTGTTCCACAAAACATTCCACACCTCAAATGCTCATGTCAGCTCTCCTTTACAGAAATTGGAATGTTTACATTCCCTTTAGGTATCTGCAACGATGTAAAAGTAGGATGTGAAGAAATAAAATACTTGGTCTTTTTCTACACAGCAAATTTTGCTTGTTATTGCATCAGAGACAAATAAATATGCAAAGCGTTCTCTGTTGAATAAACAAGATAGACGGGGAGACACAAATGAGAGGGAAATTAGGACATATTTGGTTTCTTTTATCTGTATGGGAATGATAGATCTGTCCAAAACTGGAGAAAATTGTACAGATAATTTTTGTAACCATCCCCTTATTATAGTAGGCAATTATATTCCATCGTACTGAAATGCTTTCTTGGTATTTTCACATAAATGATGAAGAAGCTAAACCAAAATAGTGGAAAGAGAATTTTATGTATATAAAATTCGGCCCGCACTTAACAATGATAGGTAATTTAAAATGCATTATTATTTGGGCCGCAATCTTGACCAGACAAATAATGATAAATTTCAAAGAAAGGTTTCATTTGAAGCACTATATGCTTAAGAAACCTACAAGATAGGGAATGAAAGCAGCCAGCAAAGATAGGTATCTTATAGACTGTAAGCAGTACCCTGTGAAGAAAGAAAAAAATACTCTTAGCTCGTTCTAAGGGAACCAGTTGTTTTGGATATATCTAAACACTACTCAGACCAGTGGCATCATATTTATTTTTACAGTTTCTTTTAGCTCCACAACACTAATTAAAATTTTGTTTAAAAATGGTATATGCTTGTGATACAACACGAACAGCATACCTAAACTCTAAAACTGAAGCGAGGCAAATCCTGTAAACTTCAAAACAAGGGACTGCAATTGTTTGGCATAAAAGTCAAGAAATTTTGCTTCACTCCATAAATTCAGTTCCAAGAACAGACGGTGAGGTGGTAAGAAAAAGTGTAAAGAAAAAGAGAAGGTGAACATTCCATAGCATAACGCGTCATAAATTAGCTTCATGGTACAATATAACAATATTGTCACCAGCCATTGTTGCGACTGGGGTGGCCAGCGCGCACAAAGGGACGGATAGTGCAGTGCGGAGATAAAAAGCTTGCCGAAACAGATAAAGATAAATGACTGGAAGGTTCGCTTTCTTGATTGTTACGGAACATTTCGTTAATTTCTGGAACAGTGAGCAGAGATATAAAAGAAGCCATGGTTAGTTTATCGGGACAGTCGTAATTGGACTTATAATTATGCACATGCAGCGGTGCTTTGAAAGTGAACTCTTTAGTTTATTTACGTGTGCAGAAGTGACGAGAGATTGTGTTGGTTTATGTTACATCAGTTTGCTGAAAAGGGGTGTACAAAAAGTGTCTTTCTATGGAAATAAAGAGCATTTTGAAGTTCTGCAACTTGGACTTTTAATTTCACAAACCCACAAAGTCACAAAATAATATAACAATAATAATGTAACAGTAGAACAATAACAACATAACAATCATCATAATCATCATCAAAAGGTCAAATTTGTGCAAAAGAAGTATAGAGAATTGTGGGCTTTGATACTTAGTAATTAACAGAACTGAGCAAGTCTGGAAATTTACTTTTGTGAACCCATCTGTGATTCATAAGGATTTAGACAAAATTGCTGGTCCTGTGAAGTCGTATATAAAATCTTGCAATGACATGCTCCTGTTTGAAGCATATTCAGCAACCCAGGCTATGAAAATCATGAAAGCCCCAACAAGCTATCTGGTGCACATAGAAATGCACAGAACCTTAAACTTGTATGGTGTGATAAACACTTGCACATTGGATGGTATTTCCAATGAGGATATTGAGGAAAACCTAGCAGAACAAGGGTGACATATGTACATCGAATGCTTTGTAAAGAATGAGGTGAACTAGCACCCCTCATACCCTGTTCCTTACCTTTGGTGAGGTAGATCACCTGCAAAGGTTCAAGGCAGGGTATGAAGCCATATTTTTTACCATTTACAGATGAGACGAGCTTCCTTTGACTGGTTTTCGATAGAAAGCTTAGTTGGTCATCATGTATAGCATAGTTGAGATCATAGTGTGAGCATTCTCTGTCTTGGGGGTGGTAAATCGTGGACAGCAGAAAGTACAGCATTGCTTCTTTTGTATTGCACACTGATATGATCCAATCAGCTTGTCCATCTGTACTTAAGGCATAGTCCATACATAACTCTGGCCTTTGTTTAGCTATTGGAGCCTTTCCAAATGGTCCAGTTGTGAGCCTCTATACCAAAGCTGCAGCATCACCTCTATGACATCAGTGTGATGTTTCATAAGGCATTTATGGCTGTATGCTAAATTGTATGCCTGCACATCCATATTTGCACCCTTTTTCAACACCTTAATTGACAAACATTACAGGATCACCTCTCTAAGTCCAAAGCCACCAGGTTTTCACTTCTGGGAGCTTCTTAGGAGGCATGCTATTGAAAGCCTAGATGTTTCCTAAGGGCAACCTTCCTTGGTTGCATGCAACACCTCATGTAGATCTTGGGATGATGACATACCAGAAGTCTCCGATGCCCATGTCTAGTATGCATAGTTATTTTTTTAGAATTTTTATCAGGTTATAGAGACAGTACTTAAATTTAATCAGATGGATCTGAAAGTTGCAGTGGTGTTTTATGTGCGTATATGTATGGAACCAAACCCTATACATTCAGTTTCCATGGTAGTACTTCCATTTATAGTGCAGAATTGTATGTACCAAGCTATTCTATATGTGCATTGAAGAAAGTTGGCTGACTGCCTTATTTTAGGTGACTCCCTTAGTGCACTTCAAAGCCTTTATAAGTTGTACAACTATCATCCTATTGATGGATAGAGTCAACATGAAAAATTCAATGCCATGGCCAGGATTTGAACCACGGATCTCCTGGTTTCCATCCAGTCGCTCTTAACCTTTGAGCTACCATGGCCAACGTGCCGTCCTGACATTAAATTCTCCATTTGACTCATATATTTCCCCGGTAGACCACTAGGGGCTCTCACATCCGAGATACACCGTTCGTGGCGACTTACTGTCGTAAGTACTTGAGTCCCAGGCTTCATCATTTAACTTTTATTATTGTAGTTAATTGATGGAAATTAATCATTTCTCCACACTAGCCGTACATGCTAAGATTTTTGATGGATAGAGTCAACATGAAAAATTCAATGCCATGACCGGGATTTGAACCACGGATCTCCTGGTTTCCGTCCAGTCGCTCCTAAACTTTGAGCTACCATGGCCAACGTTTTGGCGACATTGATATTATCAATTGCAAATGGCTCTTAACATGTTTAAAGATGATGATTTCCATGGATGCTTCCAGAAATTGCAAAAGTGCTGAAATAAATGTATTAACTTCCAAGGAGACTACTCTACTATGAGGGTGATATACAGAGAATAAACAAACCAAAGTGTTGTGCTGCGTTTATGGCCTGATTCTGTGAACATTTTAATCACGCCTTATATTTCCAATTTTATTAGCACACTGCTATTGTAAAGCAATTGCAAATGACTCAGTTTGTTCTGAAATGAATTAAATAAATTAACTTAAAATTTGTTACTATGCAAATTATTAATTTCTTATGACATGTTTTTTTGGTAAGAGTTTAAAAACTTTTGTAAATGGAAAGAAAAAGTCTATACTGAGTACTATAAAATTACAATCTTGCATACTGAAGTAGCTGTTAAGTACTGTATATTATTTTATATTAAAAGACAGAAATGTATATTTTGCATATTCTCTCTTTGCAGTGGAAAGCCATTCATGCATGTACGAATGCAAGAGAATGTAGAAATCAGTAATCCTATGTATCTCAGAGAAGAAGTAGATGAAGAAGGGGATGCCCTTGAAGTCAGCTTTAGCTTGGATGCAGATAAGGTACTCTCAGAACTACCTATTTTATACTTATTGCCTAGTACCACCATATAATACACATACCTTTAACCCTAGTTATTAGGTCAAGATCACCACAATAAAAAACACTATATATGTCTACTTCATTAATACTAAAATAAATTATATTTTCTTATAAATGATGTGTTATATACATTGTACTCTTACAAATTATGTATACATTATATTCTCATAAATCACCATGATCTACATTCTTGCCTGACGATATCCACTTCATCGTGACCTTCCATAAGAACTCCCCAATTTTAATTATGTGTTTCCTGTCATCAATCTTTCCAATCTTACCAATCTTTCCAATGACTAGGACTGTCTTAATTTTTCTTCTATGCATAAATAGTGGGAGTATTACTTTCTACTCAAAAACTTGATATTCACATTTCAGTATAAATACATATTTAGGGACTGCATGAATCAAAAAAGCAAGAGTGGGTGGATGGGTGGGCATGCGTGTGTGCATGTGCACGTGAGATGTCACTCTCACTGCCACAACTTTAACTCTTTGTTTTTACACTGCACTTCACAGTCCTATTGAGTTGCAGAATTGTAGGAAGTCTCTCAGATATTTGGATACAAGCTGTTGTGTAGTCGCTGGCCAGCTTCCTCCTTTTTTCCTAATGTCTTCTCTTAATGTCTTTGTTGTAGTACTTCTGGGCATTCATATAATATGTGATGTAATGTTTGGTGTCCTGTGTTGCATGAACATGTAGGGTTATCTGCAATGTGGAATCGGTGTTTGTATGAATTGGTTTTTCCATGTCCTGTAGTTAGAGCTGTAAAAGATGGCATGAGTGACAGATTCACCTTGAGTCTCTCTCTAATAGAGGGGAAGAAACTCCTTGTTATTGCTCCTTTAGTTGAGTTGTTCCATCTATTCTGCCAATCCTGTATTCCCTTTTCGCTAATTTGTGCTTCAATTGTAGATTTTGGTATCCTGTTGTAAACTGTTTCTATTCCTGTTTCTTCTCCTGCTTGCTTTGCTAATTTGTCTGCTAGTTCATTTCCAGGAATTCTGATGTGTGCTTTTACCCACTTGAAGTATATTTTCCAGTTTTGTTGACTAAATGCTGCTATAATTCTGTGTATATCTGTTATGGAATTATGTTTCTTATTGTTCTCGAGAAGTGACAGGGTTACTTGACTGTCAGTATGGACTGTAATTATCTTCCCTAGTTCTGCTACATTAAGTTGATTGATTTCTTCATAGCTTTTAGGATGGCTATCTGTTCGGCTTGATTATTAGAGCAATTTTTGTTCAACTTGAATTTTAGTGATTTGATTAGGTTTACTCCTTTGAAAACTGCCACTCCTACTCCAACTTTGTTTGCTATCTTGCAGCCATCTATGTACACATTGAAGTAGGTGGTGGTGTCTGCATCTTCTGTCATTTTGATTTTAACTGTTTGAGCTGGATGGTTCCATTTATTAAGTTCCAGTGGTGAGTCATAGTCTTCGTTGGTTTTCTGTGCTTTCCCTTACTGTTATAGGCTGTACTCCTGCTATGATACAGGAGGCATCGTATGAGATTGTGCAGTAGGCTTTGGCTATTGATATTGATTAATCTTTGGACTCTTTGCATAATGAATAATGATTTATTGTCGTTAAGCTTATTACAGCAATAGACAAAGTCAAAAATAGAGTACAAATTAATACAGTTATAATACAGTGAAGATAAAAAAAATCAATAAAATACTTACATTAGATATACAAATATAGAGACTTAAAATAAAATGAGGAAATAAGAATACTTCATGACATAAGCCAAAGTTTAACTACACCTGTTAAAGTATTCCTGTATTGAGTAATAAGGTTTGGAAACTAACCATTCATATAATTTGCATTTAAATGTATTACCTGATAGTTCAGTTAATTCTAAAGGTAATTGATTATATAGTTTAATGCCCAATACTTCAAAGCTGTTAGAGGTTTTAGTTAATCTATGATATGGTATATTGAGTTTATAATTAAACCTAGTATTATAATTATGAATATCCTGCCTGAATAGCTGGTCGGTTAAGTTACTTTTTACATAGATGAGAGTATTATAAATATATACATTTATCACAGTCATAATTCTTGATTTTATAAATAGAGGTTTACAATGTGCAAATTTATCTGAATTTGAGATGGTACGAATTATTTTTTTTTGGTAATATTAGGATAGTAGAAATATGACTGCTGCTTCCCCAGAGTAAAATGCCATATGAGATTATACTGTGGAAGAATGCAAAATAGGCTGTTCTTAAAGTTTTTAAGTTTTTAAGTTCTTGATTCTCTGTGCAGCTTCTATCCGTAGTGGTGCTCCGTGTGTAAGAATAGGTGTGATTGCCCCTTGACTTATGATGCTTAATGCCTTTGGGCCTAGACCCCACTGTAATTTCACTGTTTTGCTCAGAGAGTGTATTAGATTTGTTACTTTTTCTGTAATATGGCTGATGTGGCTGTCAAAACTGAATTTTTTGTCTATGTATATGCCTAAGTACTTGATTTCTTTTACTTGTTCTAGTTTTTTATTGTTTATCTAGAGATTGATTACTTCATTATTTCTTGTTCGTTTCTTTGAAATTACCATGACCTTGGGTTTATTTTGGTTGAAGTGCAGTTTGTTTTCCTTAGCCCATCTTTCTATTGTCCTCATATCTTCATTTCCATAAGCTTCGGCTTCCAATATACTTTTCCCTCTAGTTAAAACGAGGTCATCTGCGAATGCTAAGACTTGTGTCATGTTAGTGTAATTCAAATTTAAAAGGGTGTTGTAGAGTATGTTTCAGTAACCTGGCCTGCTGCATGACCCCTGTGGGCAGTCTCTCTTCACTTTCTTTTGTACTTTATATCCATTTATATGAAGTATCGCTTGTCTATTGTTAAAATAGTCTTTGGTTAGTTTGTATAAGTTTTGGGGGCACCCTAAGTCTTTCAAATTTTTAAGAATGCCTGGCCACCATGCTGCATTGAATGCACCTTGTGGCGAAAAATAATTCTCCACTCCCAGCAGATAGGAAGCACGCCGACTGTTTGGAAGATCCAGGTCGAAATTTGATTAAATAAGAGTCATGAGATCTTTTCTCAGGTGTGGATTTTTGGTGACAGAAATAAAATTTATATGACTCCGATTTCGTAATATATTATTTAATTGTATAATCTGAATTACAACTCACTCGTTTCTATTACGAATATCGAATAACACTTTTTGAATGTTATTAACTTTCCTTTACAATAATTATATTCACCGCAACATTTTTCATCGTTGTGAATCAAGACTGAAGAACATCTATCTATCTCAAGATTATTGATTTTTATTTTTCCGTAACTATTGTTACTTCTCTATTAATTTTGTGATTGGCCAATGTACTCTACGTCACCGCATTATGTAATACAATTATTACTACGGCCAATCACAAAATTACACATATATTTGTTTTTAATATTGTTATTACATGGCCTACTAAGTCATATCAGAAAGCAATATTCATATAAAAATTCTAACTGAAACATATCGTTACAACCTTTAACGTCCAAGCTTGTCATGGCTATGAGTTCTGTTTTTTAATGTTTACCTCTACGAATTCTTTCAAGGCCATTATCACATCAATTGTGCTTCTCTTGAGGCGTGAAGCCATACTGATTTTTGTTCAGGAGGTTTCTTGAGTACAACTGGTGGGATATTCTTCCTATGAGCAGTTTCTCCAGTACTTTGCCTCCTACATTAATCAGGCTAATGGGTCTATTTTGAGACTTGCGCTGTGTCCTCCTTTCCTGGTTTGATTATTGGTATCAGTATCGTCCTTTTCCACAGTGCTGGGAGAACTCCCTGTCGGAGACATTCATTGTATATTCTTGTATGAAACAATGGGTAGTTCTGATGTGCTCTTGTGATAATGTCACTGGTTAATCCGTCTTTGCCTGGTGCTTTCTTTGGCTTGAATCCTTCCAGGACATCTAAAATTTCCTCTTGGGTAAATTCGGCATCGTCTTCTGAATCGTCGTCAGGTACAAAGTGTTCAGCCATTAACTTGGTGTGCTCTCCATGTCGGTGGTATAAGACCCATCTTCTTTTTGGAGTGTAGTGAGAGTAACTGGTTTTCGAATGCTACCCGCTGGTATTTTGTAAACTATGCTCCAGGGGTTACACCCTTCCCCAACAGAACAGAAATTTTTCCATGAAGTAAATCTTTCAGTATTTATGGTGGATTGGTACTCTCGTTTTCCTTCTAAGTATTTTATCCTTCGTTCTTCTCAAAGCTCTATGTTATTTCTGGTGCACTGAAATCTTCTTCTAAGTGCGTTAATGTGTTTCCTCATGATTGTTAATTCAGTAGTCCACCATGTGACTGATTTATATTTTGCAAGTTTTCTTGTTCCGGTAATGGTGGGAAAAGCTTTCGTACTAGCGTCATTTATGCAGTTAAAGGCTTTAGCTTACGTTTTGTTCGGTGTTTGCAGAGTTTGTCACTATTCCAGTTAGTTCTTCATCTATTGTGTTATTTGTGGTATTAACACACCCGAATGTTTCCATCAGATTTGCTGTCAAAACTTTGTCGAAAGTCTGGAATCCTTCTTCATTTACAATGAACCTTTTACTTATATGACTCCTTGTTTGATTTGGGGCCATTCCGCCTATCTCATAGTCTATTATTTTGTGGTCGGATGAAGTAGGATAAATACCATAACTTGAGCATCTTCCAAGGATGTGGCACAAAGCTTTCCAAGAATATTGCCCACCTTTACATGAAACATTTTTAAAAATTTTTATTTTCTCCAGAATTAAGGTTAATAATTCTGATTAAAATATATAGTATGCTTAAAATATTTTCATGGAAGTGAAATATACGTCTTGAATTTTCTGGGAGTCTCCTCAAAAGTCCTCCTTATTCTTAGTGACTTTTGCATAACTGGTAAACTGAGAGAGTTTGTTTCTCTTTGTAAATCTCATTAAAACACACAATTTACTTCAAATACATTTTCTATGGAATTAACCATTTCCAAAATATTCCTTATTATTTGTTTAAATGTTCAATACTTACAGTTTTCTTAAATAGGATTATATTATTCATTTTTATCTGTTGGCAATGCAAAGACAACAGAATTTCAAAGCTGTCACGACCAGCGACCAGCTCATAAATGATTTGCTTATTGCTAAATGTCTACTGTATTCCTATTCCCCTCGCACTTACAAGAAAATTAGCAATGAGATAATTGATTAAAACAACATAGAGGAAAAAACTTTTGTAAGATTAGTTTGTACAAGATAGAGAAAGTGTTATGAGTGCAACATATCATACATTTTGCTTAATGTCTTTCTCTTGTAGGTTTATGTTTTTCTGTCATGATATATTAGCAACTTAGGTTTACTCTTGCCTCGCCAATAGCAACCTTTCCCATCTCCAAGGTTCTGTTCCACATTTCCAAATGAACTCCAAGTGTACTCTTAGGAGGTGTCTCTAATGTAGGTTGAGTACACCTTTCTTATTGTCCCTCTTTGTAAGTTCAGGCACAGGGCCCCTTAGGGCCTACTATGGTAGATATTGGATTTGGCTATTCCGGAATCCTAAGCCAATCTGTTGATTGCATATCTCTAAGTGCTAAGAGGTTTATGCCAAATGTCCAAACAACTTTGGTACACAATCATGTTTGACCTACCAATGATTCCTTCTTGAACACAGTCTGCTGGATACTACTGTAAGGGATAGCTTTTGGGAGGTGCTGGGGGTGACTGGATAATGCATAATTCCCAGTCACTGGTTATCATGTAGGACTGTGAATGTATCCGCTGTTAAAGTTCAGTCCCAGGGAGGGGCCCTTGCATGATCTGATACATTCCTAAAAGCAGTTGTCTATACGCTGGGAAGTGTCACCCTGATGCGAGTAAGATCCAGACCAGGACCCTTCACCTAAGTCAATGGTGGCGCCCAGGATGTAAGTATGCTATGGAGGATTTTGTCGCTATGGTACCATACAAAAAGCCAATAAAACTGATTAAGTTGAATGTAAAGGAAGTAGTCCAGTCTTATTGGTCCTCACTACCTAGTTATTAACAAAATTGAGTAAGGGATAGAATTTTCAACTATGAGTCCATTTTTAATACAAAAGGGTCTGGACCAAATTGTTGTCCAGTTAAGTCATGTCTGAGACCCTGCAATAGCTAACTCCTGGTTGAGACATATACAGCCTTCCAAGCAGCCAGAATATGTGAACAGATATGTTAGCCAGGTACCTTGTAAAAGCTGAGTTGCACAGAACATTGAGCTTCTCACATGGTGTAATAAACACTCATGCTTTGTACGGAATATTCAATGAGGAGATTCTAGGAAATATAGATAGGTATTATCAGTATATTGGATTAAGAGAAAAGAAAGAGGTGAATTTGTGCTAACCCATACCCTGTTCCTTACCTTTGACTGGATAGATCTGTCACTAAGAATTAAAGCAGACTATAAAGCTATTGAAGTTAGGCATTTATCCCAAACCCATTCAAATTGTATAAGTCTCAGCATTTGGAACATACCAGCAACTTTCGTAGAGGAGACCCAATGTGCATGAACTATAGAGTCTGGTGAATGATGGAGAATGCACATGAGCCTCAAGGTTCTCCAAACAATCTAGATGTGATTGGATGATTCTGTTCTTATCTCCGTACCGCGCTTTTAGGTTATGTTTCATCTGCTCATAAGTGTCTCCCATAGCAGCTATCCCATCTACTAAACACTTAGGTTCTCCCTCCAGATATCCACACATAAATAAATGTTTATAACGGAGACTAATGAATTCTTATTCATGGAGGTCTCATATTGCTCCAAAAATCTAGTCTAAGCTTCTATATCTCCTGAGAAAATTGCAATTTTATTGTGAGTAACCTGACTTCTGGTGCATTGAATGGGGTCGCTGGAGTCCAACTGGGTTTAGTAACTTCATTAATATTTCCTGCAGTCTGATTTTGCCAACAAGAGTTTTGGCTTTTCTCATAGCTTGTTTGGCATTGTCTATGTATTCTTCACAAATTAATACATTGTTATATTCCATGTTGTCGAGGAGATCTTGAACAGAGTCATCCAAGTTATACAATTTGTCTAATCGTTCACTTAAATGTTCTACTTCATCTGCTAATGTGGAGTGGTCAAATGTACTGATTTATGAAATGCGTAACATTGGAGCACTGAGTAGTTTGTTTGCATTTTAATTTGGAAAAATGTTCTACATTTTCTGTTATTTTGTAGCTCTGCACTATAGAGTAATGTTCACTAAACCAGATGGCGTACACAGCAGTTGTATGTAATAGAATTTTTAATGGCTTGATGGAATGCATGTTGCAATGACATGGAAGTGATTACGTAATGCTGATTTTGAAATCATGCAGTGGCAGCCACTTATCTTTCTCTGCTTCAGAAATAAATTATAATTTTGGGTTCACTGTTATTTCACAGATATACCATATATTAATTATCTATCATATTATGATAATCAAATGAAGTGTTCCTTGTATGTTACATTTATCTGTATAACTGGCAATGACGTGATAGTGTGTTGGTTTGCATGCAATGATGCTCTATATTCCAAAATTTAACCCCTTAGGGGCCTACTTTGGTAGGTTCAGCATTGGTGATTCCGAGCTCCTGAGCCAAATTTCTTGATTGGGTGCCTCTAAGTGGTGAGAAAGCATATGCCAAATGCCCAAACAACTTTGGTCCACAACCTTGTTTGACCCACAAATTTTCTACTCCCTCAACACGAGTCTGATGGATACCATTGCACCAGAAGCGCAGCGGGTAACTGGGTGATGCATAAGTCCCAGCTCCTGGTTATCATGTAGAACTGTGTTGGCATCCGCTGATAAAGGTGAGCTCTGGGGAGAGGCCATTGCATGGGCTGATTCACTCCTGAAGGAGATTGGGAGGTGTGACCCTGAGGTGAGCAAGGTCTAGGCCAGGACTCTCACCTAAGCCGGGGTGGCGCTCAGGATGTGAGCATGCCATTGGAGATGGTTGCAATGCTGGAAGATATTTTCACCATGATAGCTAAAACACCAAAACCATCATCATTTTCATCAAAAAGTAAAGTTTGTGAAAAAGAAGTAGTTGAGAAATGTGGACCGCGCTACTTAGTAATTAGTAGAACTGAGGAAGGCCGGAAGTTTACTTCGGTAAACTCATTTGTTATTCAGAAGGGTATAGATAATATTGCTGGTACTATAGTCATATACAATCTCGCAATGGCACACTCCTGGTTGAAGCTCATTCAGTGACCCAGGCTGCGCAATTCATGAAAGCCAACATGCTTGTGAGCTATCTGGTGCACGTAGAAATACACAGAACCATGAACTCCTCACGTGGTGTTGTAAACACTCGTGCATTGGACGGTATGTCCAACGAAGATATTCAGGAGAACCTTCAAGAACAAGGTATAGTGGCAGTATACTGTGTACAATGCAGATAGCGAGGGAAATTGGTTCCTACTCGTACTCTGTTCCTGACCATTGATCGGGTATATCTCCCACAAAGGTAAAGAAGTGCGCAATTTAAGAGATCCGTATTAAAGAGAAGATATCATTCTCAGAACCTCGGGAACTTCTTCATATCCACAAGCCCTCTGTTACGAGTTTCCATGCCTACAGATCTGTTGTGGCTACACCGTCACAAAAATGGGAAACTGGAACACAAGCTTGCGACATGAACGGCGCCACTATTTCAGAGGAAGTTGTTTCGCCTAGGTCACCACTAAAGAATTTGCAGTCAGCATATACACCTCCAAATATGCCAGCAGAGTCTACTGCCCATAAAAACACCTCAATCATGTCACCTGACAAACATCGACATTCAGCATGTTATATACTAAGCCCCAGCAAAAACTTTTAAGACCCAGCCTACCCAAAAGAATCAGTGAGGTCTAATCCCATTAAGTTCAGGGCGGAAAGTAGTCTAAGAGTATCTCCTCGTAGAGCCTCTTCTGAGGAATCTTCTGGAGAGGACTCAGATCGACAACCTTCATCTTCATTAAACTTAATGCCCGATTGTGTCGAGGCTCTGGAACCGAAGTTGTCTAGTGGGAAAGGGACCTCTTCCGTGGAGGACATGGGCAGGAGGATCCTGACCATGTTGCCAAAGTGACAGCGAATAAAAGGCAAGATAAAGCTGCCGAAAAGAGTGTTAGCCCATCACCGAAGAAAAAGGGCAAATTGATCCAATCACCGCTATAATCTACATAACGTAGATATAAGTTTAATATCTTAAGCGATTGTTGCCATGGCTATCTTTCAGTGGAATATTGAGCACATCAACTGGAGCTTAAACTTTTGCTCAACAATCATGACCCCTTGGTGGTATGCTTACAAAAGACTAAGCTACGTCACAAGACAATTTTAAAATCAAATGGTACACGCCACTAAGGTGTGATGTTCAAACTGAAGACGGCATTCCTGCACATGGGGCTACAATGATGCTCCTCAGGGATGATGTATTCGTAGTGCCTATATCATTACACTCTGACATCCAGTCAGTAACTATAAGAATTAAACTACCATCAATCGATCACAAGGTACTGGCAGGCTGTGTTCAGCCTGAAGATTTTTGCTGCATGACTACCCAGGATTGGGTTTAACTGCAGGAAGGATTTTATTTTATTATGATGGGTTAAGGATGGGGTGTTGTGGTTTAGGATGGAAGAAAAGCTGCGAGGTAGTAATTTACTCCTCTGAAGGAAGACAGGATGCTATGCCTAATGCACGCTGGCGATGAATCAGATTAAATGTATAATTAAGGTAATTTTGAGGCCAAACAGCTCTTGGTTTGATTATGTGTGAGCTCAGCTTTTCTGCCGGTGAATTTGCTCCGTGGTTACCTCGGGTGCCCACAAGCCATGCGGGGTACCCGGAAAAGTTGAAGCCGACGTCTTGTTGGATCATAATCACCAAGGTATGTAACCAGGGCACTTCTATGCAATGGTAAAGTGGCGTATAATTTTGTTGTGAAGCAACCTTACTGGGAAAAATCAGCCTACTGAATAGATAGACCTAAGTCCTCTAATCTGATCGCGTTGAAGCCTTGCCAGCCAGCTATCTGTAACCATGTCCCAGATCTCGCAGGCATAAAGCATAAACTGGACTGAGTGTTCGAAAGAGATTTAACTTCACACGGACTGGCATCGATCGAGAACTCAGCATAAGGCACAAGGAAGCAATAGCTCCCTGAGTCCTTGCCAAGAGGTTGCTGATGTGTCTGCGAAAAGTCATACTTCTAACTCACCTCCCAGGTGAGTTGGATGGAAGGTACCCACTCTATCCTTCGACCTCTGAAATTGAAATTGGGGCAGTCTGCAGGGATGTGACGCCTAGTGAATAGTATGGCGTGGCTTTTGTCCGGATTAACGGACATTCGCCAATGCTGGCACCACTGTTGTATGAGAAGGAGGTGTCGTTGAAATGGCGTGAAGGCTCTGAGAATGTGCCTGTCTTTGCAGAACAGCAGCACGTTGTCAGCGTATTGTGTCATTTCGACGTGCGGCTCAGTTGGAAAGTCTGCCATGTATACACTGAATAATGTGGCACATATTAATAAGGATGATAATACAACTATAGATGTAAATGCCTTTAATGTTTATTGTGTTCGGTCAGTGGAGGACATTATTGTACATTTTGATTCTGATTCATCGGAAGCAGTAAAATGTTGTAGAAAAGCCCCTTCTCCTGATGCTGATTTTGAATGGCAAAATGTAACTGAAGAACAAGTATTAAATGCAGTGTCTGATCTTTCTTGTTCACATAGTCAAGACATTTTTGGTCTTTCCAACCATTTTGTCAAACAAATTATAGGAACAATAGTAACACCATTGACCTTTTTGATTAACAGATGCATCTCAGATAAGCTGTTTCCTTAATGCTTAAAACTAAAGTTATTCCTATATATAAAAGGGGGAATAAAAACACAGTGGACAGCTATCGACCAATCAGTCTTGTTCCAATTTTTTCTAAAATTATTGAGTCACTCATGTATAAACAGATGCTAAGATGGTTTGATCAGTACTCTTTTATTACTACCAAGCAATTTGGTTTCCAGAAAAATAAATCTACAACATTGGCAATAGAGTATCTAACAAAAGAAATAACTGCTTTGGAAAACAAAGAAAATATGTCCATAGTATTGTGTGATCTCACTAAAGCTTTTGACTGTATATCACATAAACAACTCTTATGTAAACTGGAGCACTATGGGATTAGAGGTGAAAACACAAAGCTAATAAAGTCCTACTTAAATAACAGACGGCAAATGGTTGCTCTGCGAACAAATGTTCAGAGGTGCGGAAAATAATCAATGGAGTCCCTCAAGGGTCTATCTTAGGTCCGTTTCTTTTTATTTTATTAATCAATGACGTGGCATATAATTTGCCAGAAGACCTAGTTATGTACGCTGATGATACAACTTTAATACTGCAAAGAACTGGTTTACTGCTAATAAGTTAATGTTAAACGAACAGAAAACTCAGCATTTTACATTTAGTTTGTCAGATATGAGGGTAAATGAATTGTCATTTGTTAAACTCTTGGGTTTCTGCCTAGATTCAAAACTTCGATGGAAAAAGCAAGTTGAAAATGTGTGCACTAAATTATCCAGAGTAATCTTTACTTTTAGGAAGCTTAAGTCACTCGTGTCACTAGATACTCTCAGACAGGTATACTTTGCATTATTTGAGACACACATAAACTATGGAATACATTTATGGGGACATTCTTCCGAGGTTCATAAGATTCTTCTATTGCAGAAAAAGGCACTACTAATACTTTTAAATAAAAATAGCAAAGAACCATGTAAACCACTATTTATTAAATTGAAGATTATGACCGTGTACAGTCTATTTATATACAGATCATTAATTTATATCAGAACAAATATTAACCAATATTCTCTCAGGACTGATCACCATAATTTCAACACAAGAAATAAGCATAAATTAGCCACATAGCTAATTATTGTGTTATATATTTTATGTAATTATGACGATGTCATTTCTGGATGTATTCTGTTCTCTGACAAATAAAGATTATTATTATTATTATTATTATTATTATTATTATTATTATTATTATTATTATTATTATTATTATTATTATTATTATTATTATTATTATTATTATTATTATTATTATTATTATTATTATTATTATTATTATTATTATTATTATTATTATTATTATTATTATTATTATTAAATGTGAGAGATAGTACAGAGCCTTCGGGGACTCCGCCTCTCACGGGTCTAAGAGAAGATGTTTTCCCCGTGACTGTGACTTTAAAAGTGCGATGCCTGAAGACACTGTAGAACGTTGATAAGTTGAGTTGGGAGGCCCTTTTGGATTAGCTTATGAAGGAGTCCAGCGTGCCAGGTGGTACAGAAGGCCTTCTCGACACCGCCGCTGTGAAGGCGCGTTCCCGGAAGCCCAGGGCGGCCGCCTCCATGACTCGCAGTAGTTGTTGGACTTTCGAGTGCCCAGGATGAAATCCAAACTGCTGATCAGGTATGGCTTGAATGCCACCCTGAAGTGGGGACAAGCGGTTCATGATTACCCTCTTGAAAACGTTCGAGAGGTAGAAAGAAGATTAAAGGAGATTATGGATCGGTAGTTGGAGGGATGTACCGGGTCCTTCCCAGTCTTCAATATACAGATCACAGTGGCCTCTCTCCACTCTCGCGGAAAGTGACAGAGAGTTAGACACATATTGAAAACCGTAGTCAGGAACAACACGACACTGAAGGGAAGATGACAGAGCATGTGGGGTTGAAAGCCCATTTAGGTCCCGCCACCTTTTAGGGTTTGAGATACTGGAGTGCGCCTTGGATTTCGCTAGGACGGACGATAGAAAGTCAGTTCGCATCCTCAGGAGGTCAGCGAAAGAAGCGATGCACCTCCCTTTGGACACGTTCTGAAAAGATGTCCTGGGGGTCTTCTCTTGGGTACAGTATGCTCAAGGTATCCGAGAATACGTCTGCCCTGGACGTAGAATCATAGGCCAGGCCCCGAGTGTCCTGCAGCGTGGAGGTATAATATTGACCTTGGCGATTTCTGAGAGCCTTAGCAATCCTCCACTCGTCGCCAGCCTCAACAGGCAACCTGGCTATTGTGTCCTACCACGCTTGCACTCTGTGCTCCTGTAAACGGACACTGACGTGACGACGTAGTTGTCTCAGTAGTGCGCGGTTATGTGGCGTGCGGTGACGCTGGTAGTCTCCTTGCCGCCCAGAAGGGCGGACAAAAAGGATGATGTCCAGTGGAAGGACATCAGGGTGCAGAGGAGCAGGTACATGAACTGGCAAATTATTGGCAGTTCTTGTAATTATGGATGTGAAGGATGAGACCGCAGCCTCGAGGGAACAGATGCTGTCAATCCTAGGATTTTGCGGTGTGGAGGTGTGGAGGCTGTTCCTTACGCTTTCCCAATCGACTTCTCGCATTTGGAATGAGAAGCGTTTGGCAACCCTAGTATTGACCTCTGTCAATACCAGATTGTGATCGGAATGAAGTGCATTTAATGATGTGAGAGTAAGATAAAATGGAAAATGCTTGGTGATTGCGAAGTCGTGACTGAATCCAGTCCTCCACCTCGCGGATTATGAATGGGTTGCCAGGGACCTTGTACTTGAAGTTGTGGGTCCGCATCAATAAGGCGAATAATTTTGTTGCCTCTTGTGTCTCGGCGGCTGCAATGCCAATGATGAGTCTTACCATTGAAGTCACCTGCCATGATAACAGTAGGATGAAGGGCTAGGAGGGATTGGTGGTCATTTCTAATGAATAATCTACCAGGAGGGTGGTAAATAGACACCATCATGACCTCCGATCCGCCGAGTTCCAGACACACTCCAGTGGCCTCTTAAGGTTTGGAGGGGAGGAAGCTGGATGGGTCTGTGGACTACATTCTGCCTCACAAGCACCGCCGTGCCACCACCAGGGCGGCCTTGGCGATCCGTGTGATAGCAGGTGAAGCCCACGATAAGTAATCAGGATTCTGGATGCAGGTTCATTTTGCAGACCAGGATGACATCTAGAGCATACTCACGAGCAAAGTGCTGTAGTTTGCTCCCCTGACCAGCCAGACCACAAGCATTCCATCATGCAAATCGGAAGGAGGTGTGTGACCTACTCCATTGCCCCATTCTGAGTCTGTGGGATGGTTGAAGTCAAAAGGGCGACATCCTCCATGAGGACTAGTATTTGCTAGCCCGATCTGGGGATGACAGGAGCTCGAGCTTGACTACCAACTCGCAGATATGCTGTCTGTAGGTCAGCAATGTTTGCTTCAACCACATCAGCAATCTCGAGAAGTCTAGTTCTATGGATGGGAGTAGGGGTGTGGGGGAGGAGGAACAGATTGGTGCAGGTCTACCACCAATCCATATGCCCCTCAGCTGATGTGGTATGGGGGAAGCATGCCCCTCTGCCAACTGATGTTTCATTTGGGGCTCACCTGCGGGCGCTATGCTGGATTGTGCGGCTGAGGTTTTTGGTGCCTGGGCCCGTATCTGTGTAATTCTGTCTTATTTGGTGTCTCTTGAGATGTTTTAGAGCCTGTCAGAGGTCTTTACACCACTTGGACAAGTGTTGTTCTCTGCTCCTCTTGCTGAGATAGAGTTCTCTGATTGGCCATTGGCCTGAACCTTGGCCAATCTCTGGTATTCCTGGAGAGGGCAAAACTTGCCCCTATCTGGTAGGTTGTGGTGGCTGTTGTTGCCCGGGGGTCTGCTTTGGCCTTATGGCAGCAATAACCGCCTTCTGGGCGGGGCAGCCTAGGTAGCATGCCTCATGCTCGCCCTTACAGTTCGCACATATGGGTACATCTCTAGTTGACCTTGGATATGCTTCCTTGGGGTGGAATTCACCACACCTCAAGCAACGAATGTTGCAGTGACAGAAGCTGCTAAAGTGATTAAACCCTAGACAGCGATGACATTGGGGTGGCCTGCCAGAGCTCCTGACATGTTCTAATGTTACCCTCAGGTAACAGGTGGTTTTTACACCATCTAGTTTAGCCTCAGGAGCATTAGCACGCTCCACTATTATTAAAAATAGAGAGGGATGGGGCCCAGGCTGGCCCTGTACGCTGTTGCATATTCGTCAACCTTCTGTCCCTAGGACTGTTATAGTGCTGGTACCTAGACATAAAATCGCAACACAAACTAGCGACTTAAACGGGGCAGCCATTGCCGAAATAGCAATTACACCAAGATCACAGCCAAATCAACAGACACCAGCACAAACTACAGTGAGTATGCCTACCAACTCCAGTCTTAAAGAAGAACGTTTCAGCCAACTCACCGCCGAAATCATCTACTTCAAGAGCGACATGTGAACCAGTAACATATAATGTATCGCCAAAGGAAATTAAAGACCTCATTTGCAAGAACCGACTTCCTCAAGGAAAATAAGAAGGCTAGTATCAAGAAAATCCAGCATAGAAGTCCACGACCATCTCCTCATGGATCATATTCTGAGGTATCATCTGGAGAGGACTCAGATCGGCAAATATCATCCTCGTTGGTCGCACTTTCTGATTGGTTCGAGAGCATCGAGCAGGAAGATCCGGTCCTCACTGCCAGAATGACAATGAGAAAAAGGCAGGATAAACCTGCTGAAAATGCTAGCCCAGCCCTGAAAAAAAAAAAAATTGATTCGACTACCATTGGGCAGGTAGTTTGTGTTGTCATGCCAAACTAATATTGAAAATGGGTTTTTTGTGCCTTTTGGTGTTTTATTGTTATTTATAACTTTTTGTTTGCTTTTTCCCTAATTGTGCCTATTTATTTTATTGTCATTTTCTTTTGATTTTTTAATTTTTGGATAATTTATCTCTGGTTATTTCCATGATTTAGTTTTTGAAAGGGCGCTGATGACCAAGCAGTTGAGCGCCCTTATATATAAATCATCATAATGATGTCCTGCCACTGTTTCTTCATTAGTGGCAATAATGTTAATTTCTGGGTGGCCAGTTAGTGCTTTAGTTAAGAATCATACAAAACAGACCTATTTGTAAGCATCCAAGCTTTTTAAGTAATGTTAATCAGATTTAGTCAGATGGTTGCAGTAGTCATGCAATCATCAGTTGGTATATATATAATTGTAACTTGGATATCGCCTGACAGCATAGATCTTGTGGCGCTGTGTTAGGTACTGTGAAGTACTATGTGTGTTAGTTTAACATAGAAAATAATGCATAGGTAAGTTATCAAACAGAATGTTGTGATGTATGCAACTGCTAATACCTATAGTTGCTGTAAGGTCATCTCCATGAACAATATCATAATATCGGGTTGGCTCATAAATTCGTTTGATTCTTGTTACTTGTATATGACTAAGAACTCCTGAGAACACTGCATGCCCCCATTACTTTTACGTCAAAGAAGTTGCCTAACAATATGGAGTTTGTTTACAAATACAATAATTGAAAAGAATGCCATGAACACAAACCACAGCGACCTCACGGCCAAAGGTAAATAGGTCAACTTATGTAAGACTTGTGGATGCAACAGTGTGGAGTTGTAACTTGTGAATGTTAATATGGAAGGCAAGAAGGAACATTTTCGACATTTAATGCTGTTTTATTACCGTAAAGGTAAAACCGCCTCACAAACTCAACGGAAAATTTGTGCTGTTTACGGAGAAGATACAGTGACGAATCGGGCATGTCAAAAATGGTTTACTTGATTTTTCAACCTGGGAACTTCTCTGTGAAAGACAAACCTATTCTGGACGACCTGTGGTTACGGATGAGGAAAGGATAAAGGACATGATTACGAACAACCCCAGAATAACAACTCGGGAGGTAGGTCAGGAGCCAAACTTATCTCATGCAACTGTAGCCAGGCACCTAAAGAAACTTGGTTACATAAATCTTCGGGATGCATGGGTTCTGCACGAACTGAGTGAACAAAATTTAGTTCAGTGCGTTTCCATCTGTGACACATTGATAAGACGAAAAGTGGATTGTGTACAACAACATCCGAAAGAGAAAGTCATGGCGTAAAAAGGGGAACCACCACTCTCAATTCCTAAACCAGGGCGTCATCCTGAGAAGATTATGCTGTGCATTTGGTGGGACTGGAAAGGAATTATTTATTACGAATTTCTTCCTCCTGGGGAGACCATCAATGCAGAGAAATGCTGTTCTCAGTTGGATCATCTTAAGGTTGCCCTAGGAGAGAAAAGGCCAGAATTAGCATCTAATGGTGGAGTCGTCTTTCATCAAGACAATGCCAAACCACACACTTCTATGGTAACTCGTCAGTCAGAAATTATGGGATTTTGACTGGGATGTGTTACCTCACCCACCTTATTCTCCAGACATTGCCCCATCCGACTATCATTTATTCCGATCCCTGCAAAACTTCCTTAATGGCAAATGCCTTACTTCCTTGGAGGATTGCAGACTCGCCATAGAAGAGTTCGTCAACCAGAAAACTGCAAGATTTTGGAAAAATGGAATTGATAAGCTTCCTGAGAATTGGAGATATGTTATTGATAATAATGGTGCATACTGCACAAAACGAAGTTTGTTTTCAAAAGTTCATTGCCTTGTTTACTTTTGATCCCCCCAGGGGCCTACTCCGGTAAGTACGGGTTTGGCACACCCGGTGTCCCGAGCCAACAGTCTCCCTTGTGTGGGCTCCTCTTCGTGGTTGAGGGAGACGGTCAACAGGCCCACCCATGTGTAGGTCGTGCGCGGAGACCCGTGTCGGTGGAAAGGTTTGTACTGGTGGTTGAGGGATGTGTATCTGAGCTCGTACCAGTGGTCTTCTGAATTCGAGGAGGGTGCGCATTTCTAATACACTACTTTGGCTTCTGCTTTGCCTAAACGGGAGGTTAGGGACTAACCCACCCCTAATCAATTGGCCAGGACTAGGTATTGTACCGAACTCCAGGGTGAGTGGGACGGCGAGCTTGCTATATCCCCTGTGTAGCCCTGCCACCCCAGTGGGATGACCCCTTGTTGGGCTCCGTGGTGGGTGGGGAGCACTGGGGGATGAATACTAATCCATTTATTATGGCAAAATTTAATCAAAATAACAAAAATTTTAACAAAAGCGGAAAAGAAGTAGTCAAGTCTTGTGGTCCTCGCTACTTGGTTATTTATAGAACTGAGGAAGGTCGGAAGTTTAGTACTGTGAATCCGTTCGTTATTCAGAAGTGCTTGGATAGTATTGCTGGTTCTGTGAAGGCATGTACTAGATCTCGCAATGGCACGCTCCTGGTTGAAGCAGTTTCTTCGACACAGGCTGCTAAAATCTTGAAAGCAAATATGCTTGCAAGCTATCCAGTGCGCGTTAAATTGCACAGGACTCTGAACTCCTCGCGTGGTGTTGTAAACACCAGCGCATTGGATGGTATGTCCAATGAGGAGATTCAGGAAAACTTGGCGGAACAAGGTGTGACAAGTGTATATGGAGTTCAGCGCAAAGAACGAGGTGAACTAGTGCCCATTCGTACCCTGTTTCTTACCTTTGATCGGGTAGAACTCCTGAAAAGGATTAAGGCGGGGTATGAAGCTATTGAAGTGAGGCAGTATATACCAAATCCACTGAGGTGTTATAAATGCCAACACTTTGGCCACGCAAGTGATTCTTGCAATGGAGTTGCCACTTGCATTGACTGCGGGGAAGTCAAGCATGACAATGCATGCACTACACCCGCAAAGTGTGTTAACTGCAGTGGTAATCACTCAGCAAACTCCAGAGAATGTCCCCGTTTTATGGAGGAGAAGGCGATCCAGGAGATCCAGGTAAGAGAGAGGGTGTCCTTCGTGGAAGCCCGGAAACTCTTGCGAATTCGTCAGCCTTCAATACCTAGGACCGTTACTTATAGTGCAGTTGCAGTTAAGCCAGTACCTAGACGTGAAATCGCAACACAAACCAGCAAAATAAACGGGGAAGTAATATCTGAAAGATCAATTACACCAAGATCACAGCCAAAGCAACAAACACCAGCACAAACAACAGTGAGTGCCCCGACCAAGTCCAGTCCTAAGAAGAAGGATTCAGTCAAGTCACTGCCGAAAGCATCCACTTCAAGAACATGTGAACCGGTAGTATGTAATGTATTGCCAAGGAAATTTAAGACCTCTTATGACAGAACGGACTTCCTCAAGAAACATAGTAAGACCAGTGAAAGGAGAGCTAGCCAGCGCAAAAGTCCGCAAACATCTCCGTCCACAACATCTGAGGACTCATCTGAAGAGGATGCCGATCGGCGACTTTCATCTTTGCCAGTCGCAGTTTCCGATCCTGTCGAGAGACTGGATTCGAAGGCACCAGTGCATAAGCCATCCTCTTCCATTAACGATGTGGAGCAGGTGGATCCTGTCCTCACTGCCCAAACGACAGTGAGGAAAAGGCAGGAAAAACCTGCTAAAAGCTCTAGCCCTGCGCCAAAGAAACGCAACAAATTGGTCCGACCACCTCTGGGTAGGTAGCTCTTGTCATAGCAAGTTGTTTATTGAAAGTAGTATTTTTATGACTTTTAGTATTTTATGGGAAATTATAGCTTTTGTATTGTTTATTATTATTTATTTATTTGTATCCATTTGGACTTATTTATATTTTTGTCATTTTGTTTTGATATGTTTTTTAAATTTTGACTAATTTATATCTGGCTATTGCAATGAATCAGTTTCTGTAAGGGCGCTGATGACCAAGCAGTTGAGCGCCCTTATATCCATATCATCATCATCATTTACTTTCGATGACCTTGCGTATGTAAACAGATTACCCCTAGATAATTAGGCAACTTCGTTGCCGTAGTTGTGATGTGGGCATACAGTGCAGGCGTAAACAAGTAACAAGAATCGAACAACTTTATGAAACAAACCAATACATACTACTTTTGAAAAATGTGTTCTCTTAGTTTCAATTCTAACTCTTGTAGGCCGAACATTATGAACATTAGCACATTGAACATTGTGCTAATTTGTGCTTCACTGTCGCTACGCTTCTTTCAAGTTTATACTTTGAGGGATTATGAACATTACTCTACAAATGTTTCTTTCTTCTCTTGTTCAGAGTGTTTGTGTAACTGGAGCAAAGTTTAGCCTTTGTTGCTGTATACTTATTAAATCATGTGAATAGTGTAACCTTTGGCAGAGTATTCGGCAGAGTCCGTTGCTTAAACTTTAACAGTCTTGAGTTGAGTTGCTCACATACAACTGCCTTTTAAAATTCAGATTGCAGTTCTGCGTCTGTCTAATCCAAATATCTGTTGCTACAATAAGAAAACTGATATGACATCCTGCTATTTATCTTATGCTCCTAAAGCATAAACTACTACCTACTGAGTATTACAGAAAGAACAATAAGAGATTATGTTGCAGTTAAACAGTAGATCATGTTTACTCAAAATAGTCTCTACCTTGTGATCTGAATAAGAGATGTTACTCCTGAAGTTTTGTTTTGGGAATCATTTTCAAGAGCAGTTTTCAAATTTTTTTGGGGGACAACACCTTTTAAGAGTTGGCAGTTGAAACATTCTTACTCATTCTCCAGTGTTTCTGCAAGACCACATCCATAATTGGTTGACGAGTCATTCCAACTTAGCTGGGAGAGCAATATTTTTATCATAAACTTGCCCTCCTTCATCCTGTGGAAGGTGACATTAGCTTCAGTATACTTGCAAGATAATAAGTCATATTTGAAGCTATATCATCTTAAGAAACTTAATATGTAGGAGAAGCAACTACATTGTTGCCTAGTTGATTTGCTATTCTTTCTGGCAACAGTTATAGGCTGTAACCATCTCTAGATAACATATTTACTATAAAAGTCAACATTTTAACATATTAGTCATTGAGATGTAAAATTGTATACAAAAATTGTGTTATGTTTTAATAGAAGTACAATTAAAATGGTTTTAAATGTCATTCTGAAGGTACAATAATATCTTCATGTTTTTTCTTTTTGCAGAGTGGTAATTTTGCAAATCCAGTATATGATTCATTATACAGCATTGGTAATACTGGAGCAAACAGTGCTGCAAATAATAGTGAAGAGAAGAAAGGTCTGTTGCAACATGCTCACAAAGATACAGAGCATCCACTTGTCACTTGCAGAGATAACATTTAACATACTATAGCTTAGAACTTTGCTACCCAAAGAACTATCTCAGTGCCAGAAAAGTACATCAAAGTAGTTCAGCAGTTTATAACAAATCAAATGCCCCCATAATTTAATTGTATTTGTTTTGCCATTTGATTAATAATAATAATAATAATAATAATAATAATAATAATAATAATAATAATAATAATAATAATAATAATAATAATAATAATAATAATAATAATAATAATATATTATTATTATTATATTATATATATTATATTATTATATTATTATTATATTATATTATTATAATTATATTATACTTTTATTATAATTATATTATAATTTTATTGTTACTATAAATATGCAAATGTTAATGCCTAGTTCTTTGGAGGATTTTTCTGGCATGTGAGAAAAAAGATAAATTCTTTTATAAAGAATAAGACTCACAACCAGCAGAGTTAAATAGTAAGAGATATTTTATTTTCTACAGTGCCAAAACAAAGGATTCATATTCTTAACTAACAAGAAGGAACTCCTAATTGATTTTCCCATTACTTAAGGAGCCAAGTGACCAGTGTTACATTCTCCAGTATCATTTTTAAAGTTTGGATGACCTTTTCTGTGTGTATATATATATTTACTAATGAATTTAATTCTCTCTGGACAAATGAAATATTACTCTGCCTTAAACAACTAAAGCCTTTAACAGTGAAACAAATATGGCTTATATTGTGATTGATAATCCATAATAGACTGTGAATCCTCTCTGCTGATTTACATCATTCCTACCTCAACTCTTTACTTGATAATGCCCTTGTATCTATGTACTGTAAATGGGAGAACAGTGACACACTATATAACACTCAAATCTATAATTGCTGTTATACTAAATGTTCTGTGTTTCATTGATTTCTATTCAATTAAGTTTTGTTTTGTGAAATGAGGGGATGCAGAAATTGGTGATCATTATTGTTAAATAAAATGCATGTTTTGCAGTGAGAAGGGAATTAATCTTCTTTTAAAATCTTGCACCTATTTTGCCAGATTTTTAACAATTAAAAATAATTTTACAAATCATTTCAACAGAACTATGCTGAATCTTCCTATATATGCTGTAATGTTTATGTAGCATTATAGAACACTGTGATTTGTATGAATTCTTTAAATATTAGGTAGTTCATGGGACGGAACAGACAAAGCTGTGATGGTCTTTTGATTAGTGTACAGATATGACTAACTCTGTATAAGATGTAAATAGTAATGTCTGCTAGAAACAAATTAAAAAATGTGAGTTGTATTTAAGTCTTGCTTACGAACCTTTGCTATACTTTACAACTGACAGAACTAGTCAGATACAAACATGCATAAACCAGAACTTTAGTTGTGGACATGAGGTTGTGTTTTTAAATGTAATGGTTGTGTCTGTTGCAGCGGTGCCAAACCTTCCAAATTTTGATTGGCATTTTACTTGTACATAAGCTAGCATGAACAAGAGTGCTTTTGAACAATCTGAATATGTAATTTTTATAGGTTTAATTCTTTATTCAATTGCTTTGCTGGGTCATATTTTGATCAGATGATAGTCATAAACTCTTTTCCTTTTGATACTTTAATTTTAAGCAGATTGAATGTTTCACATGAATGTCACATTTTGTTCTATCAGTGATTTCAAAATATTTAGTGTAAGTATTAATGAATGTTTCTTTTTGTATTTTTTATGTCTTTTTGCTAAGCTAAAGCCAAAAATGGTTTTGCACACAGTTATTCTTTAAAACAGTATATATGCCTATTAACGTAAAAGAGCTATTGAACTTTTGTTTTCCATGACAGAGTAATGTAACCTAGTTTATATTTTATGAAATACATATTTTTATTGTTGACTTATACTACTGATAATCTTAAGCTGTTTTATTGTAAATTTTATTATTGCTGTTAAGCTGCTTAAATGTATCATATTGTGCAGCTTATCTCAAGTGTGACATATTTTTGTACATAAATCAGTTTGTAAGTTTGATGATTATAAAGACTGCATGGATGAATCCACTTACTGATTTAAAGATATTTTGTACATGATTAAATATATCCTGACTACAGAAATAAATTGCAATCTCCTTCAGGTTGCATAACTTTAGAGAGTGTTTTATTACAATTCCTTTCTTGAAGTGTTGAAAACAGTGTTGTTATAATAAATTTAATTTAAAGGGAGTCGATTAATGACACTAAACAACACTTACTTTTAAATTTTTCTGCAACATGTTTCAGAGACTTTGCCTCCATCCTCAACCAGCCGTTAGTTTAGTAATTATAGAGTATCATACATCACAAATTATTATATCTCGAATATCTGTCCAGAGTGAAAGTTCTTCATAAATATCCTTTCTTACCTTGTTCTCTACACCCTTCTGCATATCGTGTTAAAAATATGCCATAAAATAGCTCTTTTTTCACTGTATTATAAAACTGGCCTGTTAAGATTCACAGTCCTCCAGGAGCCCATCACAGTAGGTACAGGTTTGGTTGATCCCAGGGTACAGAGCCAAATCTCTCAATTGGTACCTCTGAGTGGTGAGAGGGCTTAAACTAAATGCCCAAACAATTTTGGTCCACTTACGTTTTTGACCCATAAATATTTATCTCCCTGAACCTAGTGAGGGAAGCACAGGGGTTGACTGATTAGCAAATAAGTTTCAGCCCCTGGTTATCGTATAGGACTGTGTTCATATCTGCTGATAAATGTCATTCTCTATTGCATGAGCTGATGCACTCCTGAAGGGGATTGGGTCCCTCTATCTTTACATTGGGAGCTGAGACCCTGAGGTGAGCAAGGTCCAGGCCAGGACACTTACCTAAGCTGGGGTGGCGCTCAGGATGTGAGCAAGCCATTAGAGATGTCTGCAATGGCAGAGGATTATACTGCCATGGTACATAAATTTTTTAAACAACATAAAACCTGAGAGAAGTAGCTGAGAGTATTGGTCCTCACTACATGGTGATAAAGAGAACAGAAGAAAGTAGGAATTTTTCATCTGTGAGCCATTTTGTCATTCAAAATGCTCTTGATAATAGTATAGCTGGTGCAGTAAAATTGTGTGCAAAGTCTAGAAATGGTACGCCCTGGTGGAAGCAATTTTATCGTCCCAAGCAGTTAAGATTTTGATCGAGTAGAAGTCCCACAAAAGATATAGGCAGGGTATGAAATTATTGCAATTAGACCATATATTCCTAACCCCCTGAGATGCTATAAATGTCAGCGGTTTGGTCTCGCAAGTGACTTCTGTAATGGTGTACCTACATCTGTCAGCTGTGGTGGCATCTTGCACGAAGATGTATGTACATCACCTCCAGCATGCGTTAACTGTAGCGGTGAACATCCATCCAGTTCACGAGAATGTCACCGTTATATACAGGAGCGAGCTATTCAGGAGATCCGGGTTAAAGAGAAGGTATTCTTCTCAAAGTCTGGAGCCCCTCAAAATCCAACCTCTGTGGTCCTCGTCCTGAGGGGTGGGCAACAGGAAGTAGGGGACTGTACGACAGGGACTTGATGTACCCCAGGACCGCTATGGCTGCCGAGAAGGACCATCAGTAACCCCAAAAACTGGCAGAAGAGGCTCTGCTGTAATCTTTTGATTGGGTTCTTCTGAGAGGTGAGTGTGTTCCTTGAAATGCTCAAACCATGGTCCACTTCGGTGTTTCACCCCATTTATTTATTTATTTCATTTTCTGTTTCCTCCCTGAACACACTGCTGACAGATAACATAGCGCGGGTGATTGGAATAGGAAGCTCAAGGGGTGACTGGGTAATGTGTAATTCCCAGCCCCTTGTTATCATTAGGAGCGGATTTTGCCCTATTCGCCTATTTTATTCCTGTGTTCAGAAACGTAGGCTTGTAAGTTATAAGTATGTTTCGTACAATTATTAGCCTAATTTCTTAGCTTTATTGGTGCCTCTAAATACCTATTTCATACCTTTGTGCCTATTCTGCTTATTAGTGCCTAAAACTGCCTTTTGGCCAATTTCTTCTGCCTGTAATTTGTGACAACAGCTTTTGCACTTGTTGGTTTCAACATGAAGTTTTCGAGGAAGAGAAATTTCTTACTGCTGGACATTGGATATACAAAAAGGGGTTTAGCCAGGTAAAATGAAATGTGTAGTGTTTAACGCCCGCTTTTACTACATACGGCACCGCAGGCAGTGACACTGATGATGCATGAGATGAAGATGGAGCACCGATGGAATGAGATGGCCGGGGAAACCGGAGGTCCCGGAGAAAACCCGTCCAACGCTGTGTTGTCCACCAGGTAGGTATCTGTCTTACAGACGTATCACAGTGTGCTAATGATGTCTTGGAAAAATCTTAGAATTCGTACAAAGACCAGCTAAATGGTATTTCAATGGATTGAGAACTGACCACTCTTTATGTGGGGAATGGAAAGCCTATTCTGTAAGCAGTATTTCAAGTGCACACATAGATCAGTTTTCTACGCAAATATGTCAAAAGAGAGAAGCAACAGAAATGCACTTCTTAAACAGTGGATAAATGGTGATCCATTGTTCAGCACAGATGGGAAAGTAATTTTTTGTCAGCCTTGTGTGAAACAGGTGAGCTTAATCATTCATGTTTGTATTAATACTATATTATCCTAGTTTCAAAAACCTTGTGAAGATCAGCCCCTGTAGCAACATTATGCCGAACATAATATGTTGAGGAGAGCAGAAAGAAGAGAAACTGACTATTTTCAGTTTTCCAAAGTAAAGCACAAATTTTCCTAATGTGAAAACTTTCTTCATCACATTATATGACTTTACATTGAGATTTAGCTTAAAACATTTCTGAGTCGGTGTCAATTATTAACAATCATATCAGATCACAATCAGTACCACTGGTAAGCAGGAATTTAATCCCATAAGATTTCTTTTACATTCATTTAAATCTACTGACACGAAGCTGTTGTTTTACCCAATCCTAAAATCACCACTCTGGGACTCTGTTCAGGCTACAACTTAAACTTGTAAGGCCAACGCTTAATTAGCTAGGCTACACAAACTAAGATTATATATATGAAAAAATTTTGATTTTGTCATGTTACGTTTTTCTACATTTATCTCAAGGAATCATGAAATTGATCACTTGGAGACTTCCGGTGTTGTTTCCAACATTGGAAATGAAACTCCAGACCAATAAATCGTAGTGGTTTGTGTAAAATTTTACAGAAATGCCTTTATAAAGGTAGGTACGAGAATTCTTATCACGATGCCGTAATTGCTGTAATTCTGTTTGAATGAATAGGAAATGCTTACTAAAAAGCTGCGCTTTATTATTTGTGTTTAGTTGACAATGGGCATTTAGGGTTTTTATTACAAAAACTAGGATTCTGCAGCTTTAGCTCTTAATTAATTTTTGTTCTTTGCTTTGTATCTTTCTGGCACATCGTGACATCATTTTAAGTGATATTAAGATTGCTGCGATGAACCTTTGAAATTCTTATCTTTCCAACAATCATTTCAATTAAGGAGACACATCTGTGCAAATTGGCCCAAAACTTACAACAATCCCAAATTTAGTTTCTTTTTTTGTCTTAAGATTAATATAGACATACTTCAATAATATAAAGTTTTTCTTCTTTCTAGCAGCACTACAGAAAACATCACATGACTATTTAAATAAACCTACACCTGCATCGTAGCTGCTATTACGTAATCTTAACCTCAGATTTCTCAGATTCCATATTTTCTACATTTTCCTAACTTCAAAATGTTCCACAGGATACAGTTTTCTGTTAATCTGTATGAAATTCTAAACATGCCTGTAAGAGCAACTGCATATTAATTAAGTGTACCCATTTACATTTGTGGTGTTTTTTTTATTTTTATTGAAAAGGATTACAATACTTACTTTATTTCATTGTCATCTCAATAATGCATTAATTCTACTGTGGTCGCATAACCTTAGTTTATGTAAAGCGCCCTTAAAAATGCTCACTTCTTACTGAAAACGCTTAAGAAATTAACAATTGTTAAATAGGTACGATTTATTTTTTTTCCTTTCGTTGATATGGCGTAGACAAATATTTCACATAGGTACAGATCATTAATAGGTTAACATGGGTGCAGAAAATATTACCCCAAGCATTAATTTTTAAAATTACAATATTTGGGACATTTCAAAAATTGCCTGTAGTTTAGACCTAAACTGCTAACGCCTCAAACTATTGTAACTAGAAAGCTGAAACTTTGTATTACTCCATTCTTAATTGATCACAAAAATAAATGTTATAAATTTGAAACAAATCTAACAAAAGCTTTAGATATTTCAATTTTCACCCTTAAGCCCCCACCAACCCCATATTTTTGTTTTTTGACATAGTTAATTACTTCACACCTTTCTGCACATTATGGTTCTTACTTAATGAAGTGGATTTATATGTATTTTAATTATACTGCAGTAGCAGTCACCATACTCTGCCAACTCCACCTCCACCAACACAAAAATGACCACCACCACTGCCGCTACAAATACGATAACCACTACCACCAGCAACAATACCATGCATACCATCACCACCACGGTCACCACCTCCACCACCTACACTACCCAACCACCTCTAGCAACACTAATAGTAAACCTAACACTACCATTAGCACTCCCCATGGGCCTACTGCGGTAGGTACGGGATTGGTGATCTGGGATCCCGAGCTAAACCTCTCAGCTGGGTAGCTCTGAATGTTGAGAGAGAGCTAATGCCAAACGCCCAAACAAGGACCCCATCCATGTTCGACCCTAATTTAAGTAAAGTAAATTAAAGTCATTGTAAGGGCAAAGCAAAGCCAGAATCAAGCTAGAGTTAAGTTACAAAATGAAGTTAGTGTGAGACCAGAGCAAAGCCAGAGTGGGACCAGAGTGGAGCCGGATCCTAGCCACAGCCAAGCCAGAGCGAACTCAGAGCCAAGTTAGAGTGAAGTTAGAATGATGTTAGAGTGAAGCTGGTGTGAAACCAAAGCGGGACTGGAGTGGTAACCGGAGTCTAGCCAGAGCGAAGCCAGAGCCAAGACATAGCGGAACCGAAGGTATGCCGGAGCCTAGCCAGAGCCAAGTTAGAGTGTATTTAGAGAGAAGTTAGAGGGAGGTGAGACTGAAGACGGAGCGAAGCCAGAGCAAAGTTAAACTCAAGCCAGAGCGAAGCCACAGCGCCACCGGAGCGGGGACCGGAGCCCAGCCAGCACCAAGCCAGAGCCAAGTTATAGTGAATTTAGAGTGAGTTTAGGGTGAATCCGGAGAAAAGCCAGAACGGAACCAGAGCATAGCCAAAGCAAAAGCGAAGCAAAGCCAAGCCAAAGCGTTGCCAGAGCAAAGCCAAAGCAAAGTTAAAGTTAAGGTAAGATCAAAGAAAGTTATAGTAAAGTTAAATGAAATTTTTGAAAGGGCGCTGATGAGCATGGAGTTGAGCGCCGGTAAAAATAAATTTTCATACCACCACCACCACTGGAGTTGAGCGCCGGTAAAAATAAATTTTCATACCACCACTACCGCCACTATCACCACCATCACTACCACTACCACCACCACCATTGATTTTCCCCTCCTTAAAATAGACAACCACATGCAAGAGAGTATGCGCAGAGGGGTGAATGCATCCTTTTGTGCGATATAAATATGAAGTCATCACAATGGGACTCCCGGTAACAGACCGAAGAGGTGTATATTGGACAGACTGGATGGCAATGCGCAATTTGGTGGTACATAATACTGGGGTATGCCGACCTTTGTTAGAAATAACTGTTACGTGCTCTTCAGAGCACATAGCCTGTAACATTACGAACTGGCAGGTGTTGGACGAGGAAACTCAGTGATCACCACTTTATTTATTTTGAAATCCAGGGCACCAGGGAGCGTGAGGCCTTCTGTGTAGAAAAGAGGAAGATCGAATACGATTGGGATGCTTTGAAACCTACGCTCGAATGGACGTTAAAGGGACTGGATGCCAACGAAGCAGGGAGAACCCCTGCACTCTTGACTAAAGTTCTGCAAGAGGCCTGCAAACTCAGTCAGATAAAGCGATCAGGATTGAATAAAATCCAGTTACCATATTGGGGAGCTCCGAAATCGAGGATTTTAGGAAACAAGCTTCGTAGAAGAAACGTGGATTTGCAGGAAATTGGTTTAGTGGCGAATGACTATAAGTGGTGCAGGAATAAATTGACTAGACTCATTTCCCAGTCATAATGTCGTAGCTGCCAAAAGGTGTGTGACGAGTTAGATCATGACATCTAGGGCACTGGATATAACATAGTCACCTGCCAACTGATAAATAAAACCCCCTTTGACCTTAGTACCGAGAGGAAACTGGAAATAGTGCGAGTACCATTTCCCACAAGATAACCTAACTTGGAACCAGTATCCAGGAAGGCATATGTAGCGTTATTTTCCATGCAGGAAATGAACGAGGCGGTAAGTAACATAAAGACAGGGAAATCTCCTGGAATCGATTGAATCAACCCAGCGGTACTTAAAGCTGCTGTTAAAATTTCACCCGAGAGCTTTCTGGGAACGTTCAACCACTTGCTAAGGAAACAGGAATTTCCGGACAGATGGAAAATAGGAAATGTAGATTTGCTTTTGAAGGGAGGTAAATCCCCTCTATAGCCTTCAGCCTTTTGACCGTTGTGCCTACTGAATATTTTTAGCAGGTTGTTTGAAGGAATGATCAAGGCCAGATTAGAAAGGGAACTCCTAGAAAAAGGAGGGTTGTCTGATCAGCAATATGGATTCCGTAAAGGAAAATCCACCATACAAGGCATTCATGCCGTCCTTCGAATTAAATAGGAATGGTGTGGAAAATGAGTTGCCTTGATTACCCTGGATATGAAAAACGCTTTTAGCTGCGCCACCTGTAGAATAATATTAGATGGGGTAAGGAAATGGAACATTTCCACGTATCTTATAAACGTGTAAACATCCTACTTACAAGGGAGGGAAATAAGAATTGACAAGGACGAGCTAGAAATAACCGCAGGGGTACCTCAGGAATCACTTCTTGGACCAACTCTTTGGAACGTTTTATATGACGGTGTTATTAGGTTAAAATTGACAAGAGGTACAACGCAAATCGCTTTTGCTGGTGACTTCGCATTAGTGGTCACAGCCGAAGATAAACCAGAATTAATATTTGGGGTTAACGAATCGCTAAGACGCATTGACCGATGGATTACCTATAGTGAACTAGACTTGGCACCACATAAAACAGAGGCAGTCATCATGAAGGGCCCTAGAAATCTGTTCAATAGCAGTTTTACGCTGAAGGGGTCAATGGTACTCCCTCAGAAGGCCATAAGATATTTGGGAGTAATAATTGACGAGAAAACAAACTTTGGTGAGCACATAAGAACTGCGGCAAAAAAGCCAGAAATATAGCGTCACAGTGGGCTAGAACAATGCCAAATATAGGTGGACCGCGAACACTGAAACGGCATATGCTATGTGGAATGGTTTAGTCAATCCTGCCATATGCTGCCCCGATTTGGCACTCAGCATTAGACAGGAAGAAATATGCCAAAGAAATGGAATGCACGCAGAGAAAGGTACTGCTTCAAACTGTGCGCCTATATGACGGTTTCTAACACGGCACAGCACGTAATAGCGGGAGCTATTCCTATAGATCTACCGAGGAAAGAAAGGCGACTGATCAGCGATTCTAACACACGTCTTACAACTGACGTCAAAAGGATGATTAGACATCAAATCGTTTATGAATGGCAAACGAGATGGGTTGCAACTACACTTGTAGCTCAATTGACCAAATGATTAATCCGGGATGTGATACCATGGTTACGGTGCTATCATCGACAAGTCTTATTTTTACGAAAAAATCTCATTTTCACGAAAAAAAATTCATTTTCACGATGAAATCTCATTTTCGGGGAAAAAATCTCATTTTCACGATAAACCCTGATTTTCATGAAAGAAATCTCATTTTGACGCAAAAACCTCATTTTCATGCAAATATCTCATGTTCACAAAAATTCTCATTTTCACGACAAAATCTTATTTTCACGAAAAAAGTCTAATTTTCACGAAAAACTCTAATTTTCAGGAAAAAATTAATTTTCACGAAAAACTCTAATTTTCAGGAAAAAATTAATTTTCACGCAAAATTCTCATTTCACGTAAAAATCTCATGTTCACGAATCTGCTCATTTTCATGAAAAAATCTCATTTTCTCGGATAAATCTGATTTTTACTCAAAAATCTGATTTTCACGAAATAATCTCATAAAGATAATACACAATAGGAGTACTGGGCTGGAGAGACAGGGGAATTGAGGACAGGACTATGTACATAGAGAGTAGACTAGGATGGAAAATCAAAGGAAATGAGAGAAAAGGGAACTGAGGGAAAGTAACAAGGGAAACACAGAATCACTCGCCAAGGCACGAAGTTCCCGTAACCAATCCATTGCTGTCCTGAGCATTACGTCCTGAGAAGCACACCACTAGTCCCTGTATAAATATCGTAGTTCACCTTTGCGGAGCTAAAGTCTGTTCGTGGACGATACACTGGAGACAACCACGTGACATAAATTATCTTGCAGCAATACTGTCTGCAAAAAGTAATATAAGCGCATTGGCCTTGAAGTTTCCAAGGACGGGATATAGCAAGTTTCCGGGCAGGATATAGCAACCTGCATGTACGAAGAAAAACCACTTTCTGCATCCGAATGACAATGATATTCTTGGTGGCAGAATAAGTACCTCAGTGCCATAAATGTATGACAGTCGCTGCCGAAAGGGGCATGTCCTCGAAACGGGCTTGGCACGCAGCATCGTGGTAGACCGGTCTACAAAGGCGGGTGTCCGTGGGGCAGAGAAAGGAGTCCACGTACACAGGAGAGTGGATGAAGCATGAAATAAACAAACCACAGATTAGTAGGGTTGACAAAATATGAGGAGAGAGGGAGAAAGAAGGGGGGTGCCCTATAAAGTAATACTACAATATAAATTAGTATGACACCAAGTCTACTGATATTTCCTAACTACATGTAGAATAATTGGAATTGACTATACATCAATAAATTTGTACTGTACAATAAGTACCTTCGAATTCTGAAGTTAAATCTCAAACAATTCATGTAAACAGTCATTTAAGTGTAACTGAAAAGCGGAACAGCGATTAGGATCGAAAAACAATATAACATTAAAAATACAAGTGTGATAAATAGAATGAAAATTTTGGGTATAAAACTCAATAGCAAAAAAATTAAAATTTTGAAACAAAGCAATGAGCTGAATTTCGATCGTAGTCCCTGGCGAACACTCGTAGAAAATGAACTGCTCCGTGAGCAATACTTATGAACCACTGCGAGTTCTGAGAAAGGCAAAGAAGTTTGCAGCTGAAGCTGAAGCTGACTACGTAAGCAACATACTCGCAGACATCAGGAAAGATGAGCCATTTACCTTACGTGACCTTGCTGAAATAACTGAGTAAGCTCTGACATATAGAACTACCGTTCACCACTCACTGCAAAATATACCTAGTGACTTTGACTCACGTGCCTACATTTCTTCAGTACACTATGGAAGCTATCAGTAACACCACATATAGAACATCTATAACGTTATCTTAAAAACTCAATTACTTATCAGAACGTTAGTATACTCTCACATGCTTTTCACTTCGAGACCTTGCGGTTTGACACCCGCGTGAACATCTAAAATAACATTCTTGAAAATCGCAATATATAATGAAACTACAACATATACTCTCATATTCTCTTCACTTCGGGACCTTGCGGTGTGACACCCGTGTGTAACTCAGTTAAACAACAGCATACATTAACGTAAACTCGCCCAAAGGGACCGTGAGGCTTGACACTCTAGAACGAAGTTTACCCATAATCATCATCATCATATAGACTAAAGCTCTCACGTCGTCTTACATATGAAACATACAATAAATGGTGTTCATGTTACGTCACAACCTAAAACTATAAAAGATAAATAAAGGGTACTGGCCTTAATATATAGCTTCCATAATCCTAATAAAATGGACGTCTCAAGTTAAAATGATAACAAAATAATTAACTAAGAGGTACCGGTCTTTATATATATATTGTGGCACACATATGATCCTGATCAAAACACATACAAGTATTTACTTCTTTACAACAAATCAGCTGTTGTTATGATTTTCAAAGTACTATTTGAATTTAGGGGTGGTTCCTGCATAAGGTTGCAGGTTTTCGCTACACCCACTGATTTTGAATGTACAACAGGTGCATTTTGCACATTAAAGCTGTACTTGTTTGCATTGTCTTATATACTAACATGTTTCAATTACGCTTTTCGTCTGTAGCTGTCCATGACCACAGAAGTCGAAATAAACAGAGGTTAGCTGTAGGAGCCGCCAGGTTTGCAGCGAAGTGTTAACCTCAGGATTCGGCCAAATGTGGGCTCTTTGAAGGGGTTGCGGGAAGGTGAAGAGGTGGAGTGGCTTCTTCTGCATTGCTTAAAAGGAGGTTTATAAACCTAGCTCCTCCTACTCTTAGCAACGGCTATAGCGTGACATTCAGGCTTAGCTTCTGTGTGTCTGCTTGTTCTGTAGTGTGGTTTCGCTTTTGAGAAAGCTTTGTTTAAGGTTAAACTGAGTATTCTAACATTTTATTTCTAGTACTTATTGTGAGGTGTTGTTTTTGTACGTTTTTAAAATTCTGATAGAATGAATACCGTGCAATATTTACTGGAAAAGCCCTTTTCGCAACGGAGTGCTGAAGAAAAATCTGAAGTGAAACGAATGGGTAGGCCCACGCCAAACATTTCTATAACTCAAATGATTAAGTCAAAAGCTAGAACATTCAATAGGAAGTTCAACCCTGACATGTACAAGAAGCACGACTGGTTATATGGATGTGAAGTTAATAACTCTTTACACTGTTTACCATGCCTGCTCTTTGGAAGAGATGATTCCTGGGTGAAGTAAGGAATGAAAGACATACAACACATGCACGACCGTGTTAAAAAGCATGAGTCCTCTTCGTCTCATATAAAAAATGCATTAAGTTTAGCAATGTATTGCAATATTAATATTGCTGCATAAATGGACAGTGCATACAGAAGGAACATACAGCTGCATAACGATAAAGTTACGCAGAATAGATATGCCCTAAATATCATAAATCCGTATATGGGTTTGCGGCTCATTTGAGCTGGCTTTGAGAGGTCATGATGAATCTGATATATCACAAAACACTGGTATCTTTCTAGGCCTAATAGATTTTAGCGCTGATCCCGATAGTGTCCTGAAGGGCCATATGGAAAAAGCAATTGTTTTTGAAAGCGCTTCAAAAACTATACAAAACCAAATTCTTCAGTGTATGTTAGAGGTATGCAAAGAGGAATTAATGAAGGAGATTAAGGATGCCGAATTCCTTGCTGTCATAGCAGATGAAACCACTGATGTTTCCTCAGTGTATCAGATGGTTATTACCTACAGATACCTTGTGAATGACAAACCCGTAGAACGATTTTGGAGTTTTGTTCAGCCTGCTGGTCATGATGCGGACTTTCTTGCCACAGTCAATAAATCTGAACTTGATCTGCAACAGTCAAGGTGCCCGAATAAACTTATAGCACAGACTTATGATGGTGCATCTGTCATGGGAGGTAGGAAACACGGTGTTCGGGCAATTGTGAAAGAGAAGTATCCTTGTGCCTCTTATATACACTGCCATGCACATAAACTTAATTTAATAATGCTGAATGCAGCCTCAGTAAACACCAGTGTGAGGATATTTTTTGCCAATTTACAAGGAATATGCACATTTTTTTAAAATTCTCCTCAAAGAACAGCTGTGCTTGAAGAAGCTGTGCAGAAACGATTGCCACGTTCTGTTCCAGCACGATGGAATTTTCATTCACGGACCGTCAATACCATTTTCGAACACAGGGAGAATTTAATTAAATCCATGGAGGTCATTCAGAAGAGAGCTCTGTTAAACAACAACACCACACTTGTTCAGGCTTCTGGGTTTATGGCCACTTTGAAAGACGATAATTTTGTATTCTGGTTGTCTTTCTAACACAAGATCGTGTCCCATGTAGACATTTTGTACAATCAGCTGCAGAAACGAGAGTGCAATGCAATATTTGCCCTCGCCCAGTTAAACGCATTTGAAAGTGAAGTGCAAAAAGTAAGAAATATCGTGGATATTGAGGAACACGAAGAAACTGCAATTAAGAGGAGAAGAATAGAAGATCATGATGTGAAAAGAAGAGAAGCTCTTGAAGTCTGTGACATTATTCTTAGAGAAGCAAAGGACAGATTTAGCTTCACGCGACATCTGGTAGCCTCGACTTTATTTCATCAAGAAAATTTCTCCGACTATGATAAGATATTTCCAGAGGATTCCCTTAGAGAAACAATAAGGTTCTATCCTTTTATCATTGGAACTAAAATTCGTACAGAACTGACTGTAATTTACAGTCGAGAAGAATTTCGTGGAATGTCCGGCGCTTTGTGCTCGATGGACTCCATTAAGGAAAACAATTTATGTGCTACATTCAGCAAATGTCTCAAACTCCTGTGAGTGTTGTTAACTATGCCAATGTCTACCGCTGAAGCAGAACGCTGTTTCTCAAATTTAAAAAGAGTAAAACTTTTCCTTAGGAACACAATGTCACAGGACCGATTGTCAGCATAGCAATGCTTTCAATTGAGAGGGAGTTTGCTATGAAGATCAGCGACTTGAACGCAAAAGTTATCGATAGATTCGCCAGGTCTAAGGAGAGGAGAGCAGAGTTTCTGTATAAATAGTATATACTACTCTGTATTTTATTTTTCATTTGTGCACCACCAATAATTTAATCTACCAGCCGCCACTGTTTGAATTGTTTTTTCCCTTTCAATTTCAATTGACAGTTATATTCTGAATTGTTAAACAAAAGAAGAAGGTTTTACTTGTGATAAACACGAAGTGGAGCCATTGTTGACCATCGTGTAGATTAACTCTGTGTTGACGAAGCTGGTGTGTGGACATAGGAAATCACGTTGTACCAAAGCGGAGTAGATGTTCCTGGCCTTAGAAAAAACTTAAATATAGGCTACGCAGCAAAAGATCTGCAACACAACCTGTAAAGCTCATATAAGCAAGATTAAAGAAAATCAATATCAAGTAGAAAATGTAAACCTTATTTGGTTTCTGGAAATAATGGTAAGGAGAATTGATAGTGGAATAATTCCATAAGACGTCTAGCACACAACAATTTAAGACGATGTAGTTCACCAAGGGGAGGAGAAAATATATCGTAAGACCCATCCTACACATAAAACAAAATGATTAGAAGAGGTAATTATAACATTATACCTCTAGCTGCAACGAAAGGGCAGGAATACTCTCAAATACATAAAAAACGATAACGCACTCTTACCAGAGGGTCTAACATATTATCCCACCTGTAATAGAAAATGGTGCTGATTTGCGTGGACTTTGAACAGCCATGGCGAGCGTATGGCGAGGCGTGTGATACTGGGTCAGGATAAAGCCACTACATCTCTTTTGTGAAATGCAACAAGCTGCATTAAGGATCATTGCCTTCGGAAGGTAGGGTGATATAAACTGACTTTATTAATGTGTAGGACTCGTTCGCGAGACAAACGAGCGCGCGGATCTCGAATCACATAATTGACGGGAGAGTTGTTTCACGACCATAAATGGCCCTTGAAAACGGTGATTGAGTTTGTTGTTAAACCTTTCTTTCCTATGGGTGTAAAAGTTTTAACTAAGTCACCAGGTTTATAGTGTGTGTGTGTGTGTGTGTGTGTGTGTGTGTGTGTGTGTGTGTGTGTGTGTCATCGTCCACGGTCGAACAGACCATTTTGCTTAATCTCGCTGCTTTCTTTTTCGTGCGTGCGATTTTTGTGCTTGGATTATGTCGGCTTGTGTAGCCTGTATAAAAGGATTATTGGAGGAATATGTAAGCTGGATCTCCGTTGGCAGAATAGGATTTCTACCATAAACAGGAAAAACGGTGAGTAGCCTGTGGACTCCTGAATAGCTGTATATGCCCAAGTAATGTGTGGTAAACAAGAATAGCAGACCTCATGCATATAGCCAACATAATGACTGACTATATTGTCGCGAGGCATTGTTTCGCTGCTGCGCAGACGAGCGCCGAAAAAGATAGAAGCGGGGAGTGAAAGAGACAGATAGCGCCCAAGTGACGCTCGCGGAGCAGTGACCGCGTGGCACTTGTCGAGAGAAAGAGACAGAGGGAGAAAGAGACAGTTCCATGGTCTTCTCGCTACATCACGAAAGATCGTGTGGCTTCGACAACTTTCAGAAACAGCGGCTCGTGTATAAATGCGACTTTGGGAGCCCTTGTCAGTCAGTCGGCAGGGAGCTGCTAGGAGTGAACAGAGTTGCTAGTGAGCTCTTTATTGTGTGTATGAACATGTGAACTGTACCGAGTTGGAAGTTGGGAACTGATAATCGTGTAGTGATTTGAAAGTGAATTATTTTGTTTGTTTACGTGTCGTGAAGCCACGAGAGACCGTGTTGGTGTATGTTACGTCATCCTGCTGCTTAGTACTGTACAAACTGTCTTTCTACGGAAATAAAGAGAATTTTGAATTACTGCAAACTAGACTTTTAATTTTACGAACCCAGAGTCACAATATTGATAACGGTTTGATTACATCGTTCAACCAACCCATTACAGGAAGAATTGTAAGCTGTAGTAAGGGTGTGTTTAACTCCCATGAGCTTGAGAAGATCTTGTACAATTTCACTTAAAAATACTGTACCCTATCGGATAACAGGGTAGATGGGGCTCCATGACGACACAGAATTTTTTCTAAAATAAACCGGGCAACAATGGGTTGCTCATGCTAAAGGAAGGGCTCGTGTTTCAGCATATTTACTAAAATATTACGTGGCCATTGTAATAACAGTGTTTCTATCCCGTGTCTTATATAATGATCCTATATCAATGCCAAACCTTTCACAAAGTTGGCCGACTGGGATAGGCTGCATACAGTCCTGCTGTTTGTAAATGTTTTGTTCCTTAGTGCGTTTGACACGAGGGACAACCTTTTACAAAGAGCTCTATATCTCTGCGCATACCAACCAAATAAAAACGGGAACTGATTTTTTTGGAAGCATTTTAGTGTATCTCATGTATCCCGCCATTGCATCGTCACGATCAAAATACAGAATATAATTTTAAGGGACTCCGGAATAACTAAAAGATGTAACTTTCCAGAAGCACCAGCATTTTTTCAGATAAAGCACTCCGGACTTCAAAGTGTAGTAGGAGGCTTGCCAGCGCAATGAAAGAGGAGCTTCGTCAGCTTGTGCCACAGCTTGTATCAAAGTACTTAGGAGGGGGTCCACCTTTTGTTGTGCCGCTACCTGTTGGCAACAATAAGCATGTAGGCAGTTCCTCAATTTCAGTGTCTTCTTGGGAGGTCGGACCACTTAGAGGAAACCAATATAAACAATCAGCATCCCGGTGTAAATTTCCTGCTTTGTAAAGTACGAGTATAGTTCTGTCGTATGATTGCAATTTCGATCTCCAACGTGCCAATTTGTCAGTAACATCTGTCATGGTTCGCAGATAGATAGCATAGATAGATAGATAGATAGCATAGAGCATGATGGTCAGTTATGACATAAATGGGATAACCAAACAAGGATCTAAAATGTGTTAAAGCACAGAACAATCCCAAGATTTCTAACTCAGTGGCACTATAGCGTTGTTCATGTTTATTAAGGGCTCATGAAGCGTAGGACACTGGATGCAAAACACCATCCGTTCCTCTTTGCTATAATATGGCACCAATGTTAACTTTGGATCTATACACGTGAATTTCTGAATACGCCCCAGGCGTATAATGAGTCAAGAGATATTTAGATGTCAGCAAGGACCGCAGTTCGTCAGATGCTTTCTGCTGTTGATCAGATCATACGAAGGGTTGGTCTTTGCTAGTCAGGATGTGCAAGGGGTGTGAAACAGTTGAAAAATGTCTAACAAAAAGCCGATAAAAACTGAAGAGGCCTACTACTTTCCTAACATCGTGAATGAATTTAGGAATAGGTAAATTTTGAATAGCTACGGGCTTGTCATCGTCAGGTTCGATACCTGAAGGGGACACCTGAAAACCTAGCAGCTTTACTGATTGCATTACCAAATGACATTTAGAAGGCTTCAGTTTGAAATTAAATTGCTCTAGGCGCTGAAAAACAGCAGTTAGATTATCCAACACCTCTGAACACGTACAACCAAATACAACAATATCGTCTATGTGCACAATAGCTGTTTTATAATTAAGATCACCCGATAATTTATCAGACATTCGAGAAAAATGACGGGGGGCGTTTTTTAGTCCAAAGCTGAGTTTTTCAAATTCAAATTGACCTTCAGAAAACACAAAATTAGTTTATTTTTTACTTTTCTCTGCCACAGGGTCTGAAAATAAACACACGATAGATCTAGGGTGCAAAACCATTGAGCTTTTCCTAAATAACTGAGCAGATCAATAATAAAAGGTAAAGGGAACGATGAAGAATCAGTAACAACATTGAGTTTCCTGTAATCAACACAACCATAATTACCGTCTCGACGCTTCACCAAAACAACGGACGATGCCCAGGGGCTAGTGGACTCACGAATTATCTCAGCACGCAACATTTCTATTTGCTGCTTTATAATTTCTCGTTGCTTCTGAGAAACGCAATAAGGTGTTTGCCTAACAGGTTTAGGGTCCTGAAGAGGAATTTCAAACTCATTAGGGGATGTTGTACCCAGTTGTAAACTTGTAGCAAAGGTATGCGGAAATTTTTTTAGCAAATTTAACAAGAGACTTCTATGTTCCTGGTTAAGATTGGAATTGATATGAAATGTGGCACCATCAACAATAACATCTGTGACGTCATTCGGAGAGAAGTTGGTGGACTGAATTAAAGCAACTTTATATATATATATATATATGTGTGTGTGTGTGTGTGTGTGTGTGTGTGTGTGTGTGTGTGTGTGTGTGTGTGTGTGTGTGTGTGCGCTAAAGCAGTACCTGCAATTATGATTTTAGGTTTCGCAGTATTCTTACGCACGGGGATACAAAAGTTGGTTTGCGCCTGACAGAAGATGGGCGGTGTTTCAATAAGCTTCTTTTGCATAAAGGCTTCTGCCGGTTCAAGTAAAATTTGTGTAGCCAAAGTGGTATCGAAGTTCACTGGCACAGGAGTGACACTGAGAGGTGGAAGTCGTATGTCCAGTACACATGCTGCTTTGTTAGAGAAATCCGCCACTGAGAGTTACAAGGTAATCTGATTCAAGGGGCCCCTAAGACCTTCCCCACAAAAAGTATTAGTTGTTCTCCATGTGGCCTTTGCAATGTTACCCTAAAGTTTGCGAAGTCAATCACAGCTTTGTAACGGTTAAGGAAATCCATACCAAGGATTCATTAATTATGCTTACGGCACTACCTGTATCAATCAAAATAGTGATAGGCTGCTAATCAATTGCACCCCAAAGTGACAAAACATTAGGCAGACGGCCCTGAAGTACTACTAAGAGATTGTACACCCACGTGATATATGTGCGTAGGGGTGGTCGCCCGTTTTTTTAATTATTTGGATGACTATAGCAATTAAGAGTGACATGGCCAGTTTTCCTACAAAAATAACATATTGGCTGCCCTTCAATGGTACGATCAGTTTTAGATGGTCGCCATGTCACACCCTGCGGACTACCCTGGCCTGAACTTCGATTTCCACTGGACGACTTGACACCATCGGATTCCCTAGTGCCTGTAGGAGAATAAGAAGTACGGCGGGCATTAAAGTTAAATTAGCAAACTGATGCTGTGATCTCTTTAATTGTTTAGAGATTTCTGACAATTGGTGATCTTACGCTATCTGGAGCGATAGCTCCTACTGTAGTGCTTGGAGGGATGGATTCCAAATTAACACGTTGTCCTGACAAGAATCTCTATGTTTGAATTCTTCTGGCCAGCTGTAATAATGCCTCCACAGAGGTTGGGCTGGCTGGCTAAACGTGCTCTAACAGCGAGGGTTTAAGCAACACCAACTCCAGTATTGGAGTTGGTGTTGGTTTAAGGCCGCGCATAATATAGCGAATTTGTTTTCTCTCATTCATAAGAGGATCTACTTGGTCACAGAGGGAAAGGATATCATACATGCAGTGCTTTGTAGGTTCTGTGACTTCCTGCACCCTCTGACGTAGGCGGTATTCGAGAACGCCATCCTGAGCCACAGGGGCGAAGGCGTCACGCAAAGCAGTTTTCAACTGATCCCATTTAAAATCAGGTTGCTTTGTGAGAAAGTACGGAAGCAAGCAGCTGCCGGTCCACGGAGATAACAAGACAAAAAGTTATTTCCCGAGAGGTTCAGTCCACCCATTAGCAGTTGCTATCAAGATAAAATTATAAAGGTAGGAATGAATGTCCTGATCCGGTTTAACCTCAAAGGATCCCGGATCAATAAAAGGACGGTTAAGGGTGGACGGGAGCCGTGGTTCCGTGGCCATGGTAGGCAATATATCAGTAATGGTGGAAACGTTGGGGGTACCAGCAAAGAATAATGTACGGTGGATTGGAGAAGGGGTTCAGAGGGGCTGCGATGATGTGGAAGGGTAGGTGTAGCAGCTAGACCGTCACACGGTTGTGAGGAATGAGAATTTTTACAGAAAGTAAACGAACGTGAGGCATATATTCATACAGAATAGCAAGATTTTAGATAAAACCTATGTCTGTTACTGTTGTTTCTTGTGCAGTCACGTGCGAATCTAAGCTGTTCTTAAAATCTTGGTATAGGCGTAATATTTCCTGCGATACAGGGCTATCAGGATCCAAATTCTTAAGAAAGTACATATACAATCACACCCAAGAATTATGCAAAACAGAATGTAACTATATGTAAGAAAAATTGAAATACTAAGTGTAATAGATTGCTTGAAAAATAAATTTTATTTTTCCTCTTTCTGGTTTTCCACATTATTTTCAATTAATTTTCTTCAAACTTTACATTTCTTATGTTTTCTATAATTTTTGTTATATCCGCCTTTTTTCTCACTTTTTTGTGTTTGAGTTTTTGGAATTTCGAACGTTTTTCAACTTTAGTTCATTTCGTTTTTCTATGTTACTTTAATCACGCTTTTTATTCATTCAGATGGAACTCTTCTCCTTTATTTTCTAATTGTTATTTGTTCAGCTTCTAGAACATTAAAAGTCTACGTTCTTCCAAAAGAAAGCGATTCTTCTATTAGCTAGAAAAACATATTAAATCGCCTTCTTTTGAGTTCAACCCTTTGTTAGTCGCGCATGTATCTGTGAGATACATGGCCTAAGATTGTTTTATTATTATGGCAATAAATAGAGGTAAGAGCTTGCCCAGCCAGGACAAGCTGTTTACTGTAAGTTTCAACCATTTCTGCTTAATGCTAAGTTTGCAAACGAGACAAACGTCATCACGTGTGTGCTATTGTATCTGCCAGATACATCGCGCCAATTCACGTCACGCATTGTCGTTGCTATCGGATCCAACCACGTCATTGCTAAGGAATGCTGATGTACGTGGTTGCGTTGTTGCAAGGTAAATTGAGAGTGCCTTTCTTTATTACTGTGAATCGTACATAGGTTTGAAAATGAGTCAGGTATATGATTTGGAAAATTCTGAAGATTTGGAGGAGGTACATCGCCTTGTTTTCGACGATAATGCGCTGCCGAATGAGGATAATTTTGTAGAAACTGATTCCGAATATGAAGATATAACTGAAATACGATGTGTGGATACCGATGAAGATCATGTTGTTGATGAAGAAAGTAATAAGGTGCTAGACAATGATAAAAATTACTATTTTGGCGAGCACAAAAGGCCCAAGATGATAACGATGATGATTATTTTTTTTCTTGCTTTATTGATATTGTGGCTTTGTGGTCCGTAAAATTAAAAGTCCAATTTGCCGAAATTCTAAATGTTCTTTATTTCCGTAGAAATATACTCTGGTCAATTCTCATGTAACAGCATTACGTCACATATACAACACAATCTTCCTTGGTCGATACTAATAACAAACAGCGTTCAGCTCTCGTTACAACAACACTCTACAGCTGTTTTCTGCTTACTCTTCTCAAGGCGAGTCATCGCCTCCTTAAATACCTCACTGATAATTTCTAGACTATTCAAAAATAAACCAGAAACCGTATAATCTCTATCAGTCAAGAAGTCACCAGAAATTTCCATTTATATCAGTTTGTTTATTTCGGCAGACATTTATCTGCATGCTATCTTTATCTGGCGCCTCTTTGTTTCCACACTATCCGCCTATCAGTTCCTTTGTGTAAGCAAGCCGCGCGATCGTAGATAACGGGTTCGCGACGATAACAACAGCATGCCCCATTACATGGTAATACTACATGCTTTATAGTTATATGTCAACTTTTAATTAGTAATTGTAAACATTATAACAATTTTACATTGAATGAATTTCTTTTTTAGACACTATGTACATTAAATTGAGTCTATTCTTCTAGCTGATTTTTTTAGAGTTCACAATCTGTATTATTTCACTCTAAAGACTTGTCATATTTGTAGAAATGGTGCTTCATTGTTTTAGTTAATTGTAACATTATAATAAAACCAGAGTAAGTTGATTGTATAGAGTTTCCAATTTGTCGTTATTACACTCCAAAAATGTCAGTCCATGTCCGTGATTTTTTATAGAAGTTGCAAATTTTACGAACGATAGGTGATTATTCGCAATCTTCTTGTTGGTGGTAGGCCATTTCCCTCCTTTGTTTGATACACTTTTTGTCAATTCTAGTCTTTGTTTATCAAGTCTTCTGCAATTAAATATTATGTGGTTAACGGTCTGTTCTGCTCCGCAAGGACAGAATGGGTTATTTATTATTCTATATTGGTAGAGGTATGCATTTAATTTTCCATGGCCAGTTAACATTGTAGTGAGTTCTGGGGATATTGGAATCTTTTGACGCAATCTGTTTTTCACTAACGGTAAGAACGCTTTAGTCACTGCACCTTTCGTTGTGTTCGTCCAGACTTGTTGCCACCTATTGAGTCCATTTTCCTTCGCTCTTGTTACTATTACGTCCTTTGGTATTTTGCCGTACACTATTTCACTACCTTCGATAGCAGCGCGTTTTGCAAGCCTATCTGTTAGTTCATTCCCTTCTAATCCGGAGTGGCCCTTAACCCTGCCGAAGTGGATAATCCAATTTAAACGGTGCAGTGCAAGAAGTTTGTCTTTGACACATTCTATTAGTAGATTTCTTTTCAAGTTGTTTCTCAGTAGATCTATAGTAATTCTGCTGTTAGTGAATATTGCAACGGTTCTATTTCTATCATTTGAACTGGCATAATAAACTTATAATTTCTCTAGTACTTTTAAAATAGCAAGTTGTTCGGCTTGATTATTAGTGCAATGGCTATGCAATTTGAATTTTAACTGGTGAGTCGGAATTCTGTTTTCAAATATAATTCGTGCTGCACCAACTTTCTCCCCCATTTACTTTCATCTGTGTACGCTTCCATTCTATATGTGGTTTCTTTGTTCACCTCCTGAATCGTTGCCACTTCGGCAGTATGTCGCCTGTATTTTACTTCTAATGGTTTGTCGAAGTCTGCGAAGTGAGTTTTTGTTGCCAGATATATTTAGACTGTTTCCTCTATAGTTATTTCTATGGGGAGTACTCCAGCTAGTACGCACGATGCACCTTACGAAAGAGTTATATATATATATATATATATATATATATATATATATATATATATATATATGTGTGTGTGTGTGTGTGTGTGTGTGTTAATTAATCTTTGAATTATTCTATATTTTGCAATATTTTTATTCTTCCGTATCGCATCTATCCATATAGGAGCTACGTATGTCAAGACAGGGACTATAGCTCCTTCATAGATTGTCTTAAGTGCTTTGTGACCTAGCCCCAATTGTAGCTTTGCTGTTCTTGATAACATATGAACCAACGAGATGGTTTTATATGCAGTATATGCAATGTGCGCGTTGAAGTTAAATTTGCTGTTTAAATATATTCCAAGGGGGCGCCGGGGTAGCGCGGTGGTTTCGTTCGCGGCTCCCGTTCTAAGGGTCCCGAGTTCGATTCCCGGCTCTGGGGTTGGCGATTTTAAGTCGGCCCTATCCACGCCTTCACCTCTGTCTAGCACACGTGAAGTATCCCCTATGCCCAACGTGGTTCGGAGTCCACGGTAAAAATTGTAGGTCCTCTCACCTCACCGCCATCTTCACTATCACCCTATCATCGGAGGTAATGGACACCGCCCTCTGGGTGCCTCCACCTAAGAAATGGGTCCGGTCATCACTTGGTGGGGTGAGGTTACCCCGAAGGCCAAGGTTGCCATGTGGGGAGTGTTAGTAACTAACTATATATTCCAAGGCGTTTTATTTCTTCGGTTTGGTTAAGTTTATGATAATTCAAAAATATGTTGACATCCATATCTGCATTTCTTCTTCTTGTGATAAATAGAACCTTAGATTGCTTTTGGTTAAATTGAATTTTGTTATCATCAGCCCATTTTTGTATTTTTCTAAGATCATGATTTACAAAATTCTCTGCTTCTGATTTATATGCCCCTCTTGTTATAACTACTATGTCGTCTGCGAAGGCGATCACTCTTGTCCAGTGATCATATTCTAAATTCAGCATCGAATTGCCCATTATGTTCCAGAAACCTGGACCACCGCTTTGATCCTTGTGGGCAGCCTTTCTGTACTTCTCTTTCTGCTGTATAGTTGTTCATTGAAAATACTCCTCTTCTGTTGCTGAAGTAATTCACTGCTAAATTATATGAATTGTTAGGGTATCTAAGCTGTCTTAGATTCTTGAGTATGCTAGGCCATCAAGCTGCACAAAAAGCACCTTTCACATCAAGACTAGTGACTACTACACATAGTTTTGACTTAAAGCATTTATTGATTAAAGATTTAACTTCCATTTCAGCGGTAACTGCTCCCCTCTTGGGGTAAATCCAGACTGGTTATTGTGTAACAAATTATTGCTGTTCATATAGTGTAGCATTCGGTCGATCATCAGTTTTTCTAGTAGTTTACCTCCAATATGTAATAAGCTTATTGGTCTGTATTTTGATCCATCTTGGCAGTCTTCTTTTCCGGGTTTAATTATTGGAATTACAATAGACTGCTTCCAATCTTTTGGAAAGCATCTCCTCTTTAAACACGCGTTGTATACTTGCGTGAAGAATAGAGGGAGATTTTGGAAAGTTCTTGTAATTTTTTCGTTAGATAAGCAGTCCTTCCTAGGAGATTTCTTTGAATTGAATTTTTGCATATTAATGATGATTTCTGAAGTTGTGAAAGGCTTATCATCATTAGTATTGATGGGTTCTTCAATTCCTTTCCTAATTTGTTTGTGCAACTCGCTGTCACTGTCTTGATTGTGTTCGGGTATAGTGTTCTAACATATGCTTGATTATATTTTCAGTATCTGTGGTAAATGTTCCATCGCCTTTTTGTAGTGTGGCCAATCTCACACCAGTTCGGAGTTTGCCGGAATCAATTTTGTATACTAAACCCCAAGGATTGGTATCGCCAATTATTGTCCAAAACGCTTTCCATGACTTCAGTTTTGCATTTGTCATTTTCCTTTCGTATCCCATTTTCCATCCAGGTATTTTTCTTTCCTCTCCAATTGTAGATTTTCGCCGGATTTTGGTATCTTCTCCGCAGTGCATTTGCCCGTTTTCTTAATATAGGTAGTTCGCCTGTCCACCAAGATACCGTCTTTCTTTTTATCGCCTGTTTAGCACCTGTTGAAGCTTTGAAGGCTGCATTACTAGCTATAGTGATACAGGAAAAGGCGCAGTTTGCCATTTCCTCTGCGTCAGTATTACTTGCTACTGTCCTGCTTAATTCCTGATCTAATTTCTGCAAGTTCTCTTTATTCATTATAGTGGCAATTGAATTTAGATATCGCCGTGGAAAGGAAAATATTGTCGAATTTCTCGAAATCTTCATTCCTTACTATGTACTTTGCTCTCGTGTGATAGCCGCCAATTGTAGATATCTTTTCAGTCTGCTTTGTAAGTTTGAAAGTCACAATTTTGTGATCAGAGCAGCTTTCTACGGAGCCACATCTCCACTCACTGACAGGCCTTAACAAGTTATTGTTAACAATAGTTAGGTCGACATAACTGCTGCCTGTTCTAGTTTCAAATGTAGGCTCCCATCTAGTATTCACTATGTTTAAGTTGGACATTGTTAGAAAATCTTCCATTGCTGTACCCCCTGTGATTTGTTGTTACGTCATACCACGTTTTACTTCTGGTATTAGTGTCGGCTGCTATAAGTAAACCACTCCCCTTTATATAGTTTGTAATTCGTTCTGTTGTCCTCAAATTTACCTCGATATCTTAGCAGTGCTAACCTTTTCCTTTCCTTTCAACTCTCGTAGGTTCTTAGAGATTTAGGCACTCACGCTATATTATTGTGTATATTGTAAGGTTCTTGTATAAAGGCGAGGTTATTGATAATCATCATAATCATCATAGTAGTAATAATAGTAACAACAATAACCATAATAACCATACCCGTACCCATACCCACAATAATAACAACCACAACAAGCACCACAATCATCATCATCATTATCATCATCATCCTATTACTACTACTGATACTACTACTGGTGGTGGTGGTGGTGGTGGTGGCGGTGGCGGTGGCGGTGGCGGTGGCGATGAAAATCTGCCTGGAGTTGTGGGGAATGCCAAAACTATGAAAACTGAATTTGACTGCTTTAAACTTTTCGCCAGTGATGATATTCTGAATATAATTGTGCAACACACCAACAGACGCATAGATCTCAAAGTGAAATATGAATTGAAATATTATTGCAGAGACATAGACATAATAGAAATGAAGCCTTGCTGTTGTGTTCTGCGGAGAAAGGCACAATGTTCACGACTTCTGGACAACAGATGACCTTGGTGTCAATATTTTCAGGTTGGCCAGGTTTGAGAAATGCTATCGATTCATAATAAGATGCATTCATTTAAAAAAATTGAAAACAGATACTAAATGACAATTAACTTCATATGTATTCAGCAGATGCATCGCGGCTAACGGCGTCACGAAAGTTGACACGCCCAATAGAAGCTTACTGCTTTCAATTTGCTCTACTCTCGGACACTAAACATTTATTACTGTTTCCAGATTTATGGTAATTCTATACCTCCATGTCATTCCTTAACCTTGTTTCTTTGCAGTTCCACAACTTGTGCTGGCCACCCTTTTATTAAAATGCTTAGCGCTTACCCCTCCTTCTTCCTTATATATGGAATAGAAAACTGTCATGTTTAATAGCTTTTCTTTTTATAAAACTCGCCTCTTTCGTGATCTTAGGTGTGTTTGGAATTCTTTTTACCACCAAGCTAAGATCTACCATTTGTGTTGTGATAAATTTGTAGAGTGGTCGTCTAATGTACTCACCCTGAAACCTCCTCTTTGGTTTCATCACTCTTACACTCAAAAAATAAATAACAGTTCTATCTATCCGACAGTTCCTTGATCGTGATAAGTTTTTTTCTGCATTGGTTTTAGGAGACGCATGTCGCTTACCGTTCGTTGCACCACTTCTCTCTTCAACAACCTTCAGCAACAATTTCCTACCTATTATTTATTTCATTTTTACTCTCCAACCATTCTTCCTGAACACTGGCTCCCATAATAGTTACGCTTCATTCGCTTGCTTTGGACAATATTCCTGCTGTTATTACTGGCGAGTTTTGTACCTTTCCCTGCACCATGCTTGCTGATTTGACATTCTTCTCAATGTGTTCTCAGGCATTTTCATACCCTTCTACCAATTTACAATTACAGAATTACAGAATTCCCAAAGCACGTGTAGATTCCGGTTAATTAATGATATTCATGCACTTTCAAGGGTTGGTTCTTCGAACATGAATGCATTGACCTCTTAAAACAGCTGTCCAAATACAGATGCTCCGACCTTTCCTGTATATACCTTTTTTTGCAAACCATGTCCTCCTGTAAAGCAACTTGAATTTCCTGGGCTTCATAACAGGTCACACTTTTGAAGCTTCTCGTCCCTGCGTAATTAATGTGCTTCTTCTCTTTTTTTCTTCTTTTGGATTGTAATTATCCTTTTCTGATGTTTACTTTATTAGTATTTCTTTCAGATAGATATTAGTAACACTGAAAACGTATACGGAACCTTATCCAACCAGAGGATCCTCTTTCACAATTGCGGCCAAATATGTCAAGTACTGTTATAGATCCTAAATTCAATTATATGACTCCTAGGTCTGTCACTACTATTTCTACTGATACCGATATTCGAGTTTTTGCTTCCAGACCACATCGGTTTCTTCAGGAAAATAATTTAACTCAAAGAATCGCTTAAACATTCCGTAAATGCAACTTGGGTTTTCTATGGCGAACAGAATTGCATATATGTACATATCGCTAACTCTCAAACAACGTAATTCTACACCGGCCTTTCTTTGCCGCCACCCTCAGGGGTTATTGGTGGAAAATTGGGATACATAACTTGCGTTTTTTTTCCACCCTCTTTGTCCTTTTTTAATACATTTTATAATTTTTATGGTGGTAGTAATTTATTTTTCCCCAGTTTCACTTTCCCCTCCTTTATATCTTTCTAGTAATCTTTAAGTACAGGTGAGGTGCTTTTGTTGCCTACTTCAGCATTTTATTGTGTTTACTGTTTCACATTTATGGTTATGTTCAGTGGCAGCCAATAAAGGAGGGCATCGGGACTGTAGCCCCAAACCCCAAGAGAAAATTGTGATTTTATTGTTTTTGCCTTAATTGCATAAATTGAATAGATTATATCCGTATATATATTTATTGTAATTACAAGTTGATAGACTGTGCGCCAAGTACATATGTGAATCTGCTTCTCCCTCTTGGACTGCCAGGACATCTCACTAACATGCATATTGGTTCCATTTCCCCTTACGCTTGCCCCGCTACACGTTTCGACCTACTGCGCGCCCCATAGCTTAGTGAACTCAATGGACTGCATGGCTTGCAGTACCAAGAGCAGTTTAAGTGCAATTTCGTGCGGATTTTCGTGAAATCGACAGTTTTTGAACATTTTAACCCTGATTTAAATATATTTTTGCTCCTGATAGTAAAGAATAATCAAGTGGTGAGTTTTTATACTGGCATCAATGGTGTGATTGTAACAATGAGTAATTCAGTCGAGTATTTAAAGTCCTTTCGTTTTGGCGCTTTAACACTGCCAGAGAAATGTGACATTAAGGTGTGAGGAAGACCGACTCCTGTGCTAAACATTATTCAAAGTGCAACAAGTCGCCAAAAACAATATGACAGGTGTTTCAGTCCCGAAATTTACACAAAATATGAGTGGATATGTGGCTGTGAAGTTAAATGTTCCCTGTTCTGTTTTCCTTGCCTTTTATTTGGAATTAAAGACGACGCAGCCAAAATTGCATGTGTTCAAAAGGGAGTTTCAGACTTGAATAGACTATATGAGAAATGTCACAAACATGCTACACTTGGGTCAGTAAATATACAGACATGTTTAAGCCAAGCCTATAAGAAATCAATAGATCGTTACAACGAGCAAGTTAATAAAATATAGGGACACTCTTATAAAGATAATCAACTGTGTGAAATTTTGTGGTTATCACGAGCTACCCATAAGAGGGCATGAAGGGTCATAAAATCAAGGAGTGTACAGGGGGTTGATTAAATATACAGAAGAAATTGATGCCCTAGTTAAGCTCCATCTTAATTGTGACTCATTTTTAAAGGAACTTCTAAGACAATACAAAATGAGTTACTTCGGTGCATGCTTTAAGTTTGTAAAGAAAACATCTTAGAAGAAATTGACGCAGCAGACTATGTATCTGTTATGGCCGACGAAACTACAGATATTGTTGATATGTTTCAGCTTGTAATAGTCTTAAGGTATGCCTTAGGTAGTCCTGTTGAGCAATTCTGAGGATTTTTTTTATTCCGAATGGGCAAAATTCTGATGCAATTTCAGAAGTTGTGATTTCTGAGCTTGGCAATATACTAAAAGAAAATAAGAAGAAGATTATAGGCCAAAGTTTTGATAGTGCAGTGGTAATGAGAGGGGCTATCAATGGAGTGCAAGCTAAAGTTAGAGATTTGTATCAAAATGCTTACTTTGTGCATTGCTTAGCTCATCAATTAAATGTGATGGAGAAGGCTGCCAGGCAAAAGGCAAAAGCTAGGATTGTTTTCAAATCTTTGTGCTATACCCGCCTTATTTTCCCGCTCTCCACACAGATCATCAGTGTTAGATTCATGTGTGAAGAAGAGAATACCCAGTGGTGGATCAACGAAGTGGAACTACAAATCTAGGACTGTAAATACTGTTTACGAAAAGGAGGCACTGAAAGAATGTTTTCAAATTTTATCATAATCAGAGACCTCAAGCAGTGCGACAATAAATGAGGCAAGGGCTTTATTGGGGTATATTGAAAATAATGAGTTATGTTTCTCGCTTAATTTTTTCCATTTAGCTATGCCTCATGTAGAAATACTGCACAATCAACTACAGAATCGCCACATATAACTGCCAAAGTTCCAGTGTACGTATCTACTTTCGCTGCTGAAATTATAAAAATAAGAAACACGGTGGAGTCATGTGATTTGGCAGCAGAAAACCCACACAAAAGAAAAATTGTTTCAAACACACAGACCAGAGCAGCAGCCAAGTATATGATGTCATACTGTCACAATTGAATCTCCGCTTCAAGTTTACAAAACATCTTTCTGTGTCTTCCCTGCTGAGCAGTTTAATTCCATATTTCCAGAAAATGCGTTCAGTGCATGCATAAAGATGTTTCCAGTGTTTGATAAGGACAAACTACATACAGAACTTTCAGTCATTTATTCAACAAAAGAATCAAGGAATATTGGTGGTGCTGTAAAATTGCTTCAATATATTCTTCCACTTTTTCTGAAGTGTTAAAACTTTTGAAAATAACTATTACTCTGCCTCTAACAAGTGAATCTGAGCGCTGTTTCTCCACACTGGAAAGAATTAAAACATTTATTAGGAACACTATTGGAAAAGTGCGCTTGCTATGCTGTCTATAGAAAATGAAATTATAGAAAACATTCCGAAGTTCAATGAGAGAGTGGTTAGTAAGCCCCTTCGTCCACAGGTTCGTAGTAAACAGCAGCGTAGTTCTCCACCTACAAATCATACTCTTGCATCCCTTATTTAGTTTAGTTATAAGTTGCATTCTTCAAATTATTGCTGCATTTTATTCACATTATATCTAGTTTTATTTAGCAATTCAAACTATCTGTTCGTCTTTCCCTTCCTTTCCTCTATCTCCTCACTTACCTCATCTTCTCTATGTCTCGCATTTCTCCTCGCATGCTTCATTATCAGCCTTGGGTACCTCCATCTCCTCATCTTCAACTTCGTCGCATTCATCTCTTTTTCACACCTTTCCATTGCAGATTTTCTAATGATATTCACAGACACCTCTGCCTCTTCATGCGACTCCTGTCTTGCACATTCACAACTGAACTTCAAATTGCCGTCTGCACTCCATCGCCAGCCCCACTGCATTCTACCAGCCATATTTCTATCTTCAACTTCCAGGATTTCCTGTTTCCACATTCTCCAAAAAATATATACATAGTTCTCCGAAAAATGAGCATTAACCCCATTCATTATATTATATGCCAAAATCAATTCAGTTTCTTTCGGTGTTATCTTCAAATTCATTTCAAATCCATAGGGGACATTAACTTCTTCCAACAATTTGTTATGATCCATCGATTCTACACTCACCTTGCATTTCCTGCCCCATATACATTTGTAAATGAGTCACATAAAATTTACATCCTTCTCTTTCCCAATCTTTAATGCATTCGTATTTTCGTGTACTCCACAATCCTTCGGATGTTCCATTTGCTCCATTTGACGCCATACCCTTGTAGGTTACCCTTCCTTCCTTCCTTCCTTCCTTTTGTGTGTCCTATCTCCTCTTTTCGAATTATTTGTATTGGATGCTATCACGACTTTGAAATTACTGAAGAATGCATTTTTATGCATATTCTGTTAAGTTTCTAAACCCATGCGACCCAGCGAACCTAAAAACCAAAATTTATATTCTGTTTCAGAAGTGTTCTCCAATTCATTCAATAAAACACTTCTTAATTTTTGGAACTAATTTTTATTTCTTGGTATCCATCCGCATCCTCTCTCTCTCTCTCTCTCTCTCTCTCTCTCTCTCTCTCTCTCTCTCTCTCTCTCTCTCACACACATCTCACGTATTCTCTTTCATTTCGTCTCCAGCTGCCGTCATCATCTCCTCTTGTTCTTGTTGTAAGTCTGGGAGTGTGTGGTTCCGCACCCCTGAGTGGGGTATTCGCAACTCTCTCCGCCAGACCTAATTCATATATCGCTCACATGACCTTCAATTGTATAACTCGGCACCGCAACCTTTTAACATAGTCTAAGTCCGTTCTAAATTTTCTAGGTCCGATTGGTTTGTGAGCGACTCTGTCTAGATTAGGTCTTTACTGCCGATAATATACTCAAGATCTGTTTAGAACCGTAGAAAAACTCAACATATAAGGATAGCTGGTGGTCGGAGCTAAAGAGAGAGTTTGATAGAATAGGAATGACATCCATCTTGCAGGAGGGAGAAAGAACTGTACGAGTCAAGGGTTTTGGACGATGATTAAAAACAGGGTAGATGACATTGGCAGACAAATGACATGGTGAAATCTAATATGTAAGACATCACTAAATGTACACTTGAAAATGAGGAGAATGGAGAATAAAATACAACTGTACAGACTTGTGTGATACATATGACAGAGAGAGTGTATCTTGTTTAAGAAATGAGCCATACAAAGAGTGGGTTCACGAAAGGAGTGCACTTTATGTGGAAACAAAATAAACACAGAACACTATGTAGTAGCATGTAATGAAATATAAAATTGTAGGAAAATAAAATGGGATAATAAAGGTGTTGAGTAATGAAAATAAAAATGCTTACGTTGAAAGGAGAGGAAAGGATTAGGGATGAGGACAAAATGCAGACAAAATCAAAGGATAAGGCAGTTACGAGGTTTGAAACGGAGGATATAACGGAATATTAGACCAAGGTCGCATAAGGACTAAAACAAAGGTAAATGGCCAGGGAGCCGGTACCAGTAGGTATTAGCCCGTAAATATATAAAAACTGACAAGTTTGTACTTAAAAAGCGTTTGAAAATTGTTGTTGGCATTGCAAGAAAATATTGTATGTTTAATATAAATAAACTAATTAGCTATGTAACTGGGATGTTTTACCCTTAAAACATTAATCCAAAACAAAATAATACTTTACAGTAAGAGCCTATACAATTCCACCTCTCCTGAAAATCTCTATTAAAATTATATCCTGTAATAAATTTTTCTAGTAGTCACCAGTGCGTATCACAGGAAAAAAAAAAAAAAACCTAACTAAAATTTCCCTGACTCTGCTCTTTGCATTTCTGCCAGTGTACTTCTGGGAGCTTAGCTTGAGATCCTGACTGTCGTAAAAGAGAAAGAGAGAGAGAGAAAAACCCTCATTGCTGCATCACTAATTAAAAATAAGCTTAATTGAAGTATTTTTTCATCTTCAACATCCTTGATTGAGATTTCTTCACTAATTTTGCACTAATCAAAATAGTTTTAACTGTAGATGAATATGTAACGAAACTAACTTTCAGGATATATCATGATATAACGGTATTACCTTCACATTATTACGTGCATACATCATACTTATCATCCAGGCGTATAACTTATGTGTTTCAAATGAGAAGAGTTCTGGACCGCCGCCAATCAGATTCGTTAGCACGCTCAACATTGCCACCTTGTTACCCCCACTCTTTTCCGAGACCACACGGTGCTCCTTGGCGCTAAACGAACGGGAGCCCAAATTGTATTTTTTTAACTTTTATAATAACGCAGTTCTTGAAATAACAATTGCAACATGCATATTTGCATACTATGCACGTTTTAAATGCTATAATTATAGTTTATGAATAACGTTTTTTATAGTCCAATGGAATTACCAGTAACTCATTTATATAGTTGTGAATGCCATTTACGTCGAGACAATTTGGCATTGTCATTGTCTTCATCGCCCGAGTATTGCAAATTTATGACAGGTTCCAAATACTCGTCAAGTGCTCTTCTTTCCAAAAATCGTCTTCATGTAGTTTATCTGCATCTCACGCAGTTTTACCAGTCTTGTGCTACCCTGTCAACTTCTTAGTGAATAAGTCGCTTAATGTCTATTGGCAACTAATTTGAGACCTCATTAACTCGGATTGCACTGGCAGTGGTAAAGGATAAGGCGGATTCCCTATATCTCATTTCAATTGCAAGTTGATACAGCTGCCATTCTTTCTCGTGGCTTTTAAACGGAAGAACAACGGAATAATATTTGTTTCAACTCACCGGAGTAAATATAGATTACAAACCATTCATAAACAAACAAATAATGTCACGACTCAGGTTCTGCCAGGCCAGCAGGAAGTGTAACGCTTGTTCTCTCTCGAATTTAACATCTTGGATTATTCAAAGTAATTCTTTTATCACGTCATGTCAAACGTTTATAGTTCATTTCTGAGTAATTAAAAATATACGCACACGCCTACATGGCAGCCAATTAGATATTCATTACAGTGCTTAAGTCACGATGCATCATTATAATATATTGGTACTCTATTTGTATTAGGAAAGTTATTTGAGCTAAAAGCACGAGCTTTTACGGTTATGTTAGACACATTATTCCCTATCTTCATGGGTCACTTTTAGTAAAATTTGAATTTTTGTCTTAGCGCAAACAGTATTTATTAGAGATGTTTTCAGCTGGCGCTCGTCACATACCACTTACGAGGAATATAATTTGACAACAACGCAGGTCTCCGAATGGTTGCTCACCTAGGAACGTTCAAGGACAAACATAATGCCATTCGAAACCCATAAAAAATTACCATTTACAGATTTGAAATTTCGCCTCAAATGAGACAGTTCAAATAAGGTACAAGATAGTCCATTAATATAATGGAAACAATATTACATTTTGGACTAAATATAGTTACTTTTTAAAACACAGCGATCTACGAGTAATTGTTTTGAAAGCCTTGAATTTTTAACGTACAACTGCTCAGTCTCAAAGCTTAAGGGCATTTGAAAGTGATGGGTACATAACTATCAGGTGGGAGATATGGGAAGCACCGATAGGGCACTATCTTACTTGACAGGCCCTGGTACCAGTCATGGATGTAAATATTGTCGCGAACCCGTATCTACGATCGCGCGGCTTGTTTACACAAAAGGAACTGATAGGCGTGCAGTGTGAAAATCAAGAGCCCGCGGACAAAGATAGAATGCACATAAAGGTCTGCCGAAACAAACAAACTGAGATAAATGGGCATTTCTAGTTACTTCTTGACTGATAGAGACTGTTCGGGTTCTGTTTTGTTTTCGAATAATCTAGAAATTCTCTGTGAGGTATTTAAAGAGGCGACGACTCACCAAGAGTTGGGTTGCAAGTTGTTGTAAAGTCATGTAACAAGAGTGGTGTAAACAGAGGAAGTTGAGTAAGCTGTTTGTTATTGTCATCGACCTTGGAAGATTGTGATGTGATATGTGATGTAATTCTGCAGCTACGCAGTGTTTCTACGCAAATAAAGAACATTTAGAATTTCGGCAATTTGGACTTTTAATTCTATCAACCCACTAAGCCACAACTGGTGTCAGGAAGCGGGACGACGACATCACCGAGAAGATGGAAGAAATGAAGACCGATTAATGAAGACGGAAGCTGTAAATAGCAACTTGGGCGCGACGATGACCGCGAAGGTGAACAGAAAGAGCACACACAGGAACGAGTAAGATCCGGCGTGGCGAAGAGCACGTCGGCGCTATCAACACCACCCACTCGAGTGACACTACGCGCCGTCAGCTGACGTATGGATGACAGCCTCATCGCGGACGGTTGGGTCAGAGGGAAGCCGCGCCGCGTACTCGTAGACACCGGGGCAGCCGTGACCATCATCAGACCTGACGTGGCCAAGGGTTTGCCGTCGAGGAAACCAAGCCGATCATACCAGCTAGTGACGGCATCGGGCGACACCTTGCCAGTGGAGATGAAGGATATGCTGCAGTTGACCTTGGGACGGAGTTCCGTGCGTCAGTGGGTTTTCGTCGCGGAGGTGGCTGATGAGGTGATACTGGAACTGGATGCCCTCAGGAGCCACGAGGCGACGGACGACGACGGTTGGAATGTCCTGCTGCTTCGCTCAATGGAGAAGAGGTCATACTCCGGCAATCCGAAGAACGCCTTGGAATCTGCAGGGTCATCTTGAAGGAAGACGTGGGTCCCCGCGAGAAAGGAGGTGGTGGTGACGGCGCGACTGGAAGGACAGCGAATGAATAACATTGTGCCATGCCAAGAGGTGCCAGTGAGGCTGCTTAACCTAGCGGACATCGATCACGACGTCCAGGCCGGAATGGAGATGGGGACGTGGGAGCCCGTGGTCATCGTGACAGCAATCGACAAGACACAGGAGCCGGTGCCAAGGCAATACCTGGGGCCCCAGCTGGAAGGCTTACTGGAGAGGGCGGCCAATCCCCTGACCGCAGAACAGCTCGAGAAGGTTCGACAACTGCTGAGACGATACCAGCGCGTCTGCAGCCAAGGCAGAGAACTACTGCGTCACCCGGCGAGAGTTACTGGCGGTAATAAAGGCATTGGAGCACTTCCACAAGTACCTGTACGGTCCGCCATTCCACCTGAGGACTGACCACTTCGCCCTAACATGGCTACTGAGCTTTAGAAACCTGGAAAACCAGACAGCACGTTGGGTTCAAAGGCTGCAGGAGTACGACTTCGCTTCTGAACATCGTAGAGGGAATAACCACGGTAACGCAGACGCCATGTCCCGAAGACCCTGCCCAGAGAAGTGCGGCCAGTGCACAAGAGTGGAAGAAAAGAAGCGTGGCGCAGCAGTCCGAGTAGTCATGGCAGTGCCTGCGGATGGCTGGGATAGCGCAGGCCTGAGGGAGCAACTGGCGGACGCAGACTTGGGACGACTCTTGAGTAAAGCGGAGGCAGGGACAAGACCAACCTAGGAGGACATCGCACCGAGGAACGCCACCTACAAGTCGCACTGGGTCCAATGGGACTCGCTGAAGATCAGAGAGGGCGTTCTGTTCCGGCTATGGGAATCGCCCGATGGGTAGACGCAGAGACAACAGTTGGTACTTCCCCGAAGTAAGGTCCCGGAGGTCTTGGAGGAAGTGCACGCCGGAACTTCAAAAGGACACCTGGGAGCAAACCGAACAATCGACAAACTTCAACAGCCTTGGCAAGGACCATACCAGGTGCTGAAGAGGACTAACGACGTGGTCTACCGCATCCAGAAGGTACCCCGAGGTGTTATGTTGGTGTACTGATAGAAAGTATAAGGTATGGAATGACAAACTGCAAAAACTAAGGAGCAGAGTCAGGAAGTTAAGAAGATATCAGCTAAGTCGGACTGCGCAAGAAAAACAGATTAGACTTCAGGAATATAGAGAAGTGAGACAACAATATAAGATCAAGCTGGAAGAAACGAGACAAGAAACATGGAAAAGATTTATAGAGGAAAATTTGGATGAAAATGAATGGGGGACTCCGTATAAAATAGTCGTGTAGAAAATAAAAGCACCGGAAGTAATCACAACAATAAAGAAACCTGATGGAACTTATAAAGAATCCTGGACAGGCTCTATGAATCACCTGTTGCAGATATTGCTTCTTAGTGACGAACAAGAACAAGAGAGTGAAGAACAGCAAGCTTTGCGACGTGACCTTCAATATATATATATATATATATATATATATATATATATATATATATATATATATATATATATATATATATTAATCAAAGAGTAATCTACCCATATGACGTTTCGGAAGTAAAGATAGCAATCCGAGAACTAAAGAAGAAAAAAGTGCCAGGACCAGACAATACAATAGCAGAAATTCTACAAAACTTGGAAGAATCTATAGCACCATATTTATGTAGCCTACTTCATGAATGCCTGGTACAGGGGCGAGTTCTATACTGTTGGAAAGAAGCATAGGTAGTAATACTAAAAAAAAATCAGCAAATAATGATCCATCAGAGCCAAAAATATATACACCAAATATGTCTATTAAACACAATAGGAAAAGTGCAAGAGAAATTATTAAAAAGGATAGAGGAATATTGATTTATGATATGCATGACCCAGAAACAATTTGGCTTCAGAAAGGGGAAATCCACTGAGGTGGCCATAAATGTGGCGTTAGAAGCGATAAAAAGAAGTACAAATAAATATGTATTAGGAGTATTCATTGACATCACTGGAGCCTTTGACAACTTATGGTGGTCGTATCTATTTAAAATCATGGAAGCAAAACAATACCCAAAAATTCTACACAATGCACTCAGAGATTATTGTAAAGATAGACGGGTACATGTCACCGGCAGAGATGGAAAAATTACAAAAGATTGCCCACAGGGATTCATTTTAGGACCCCTCTTCTGGGACATCATGACGGGGCCAATACTAGAAGAATTAGCTGTATCACAAGATATCATCGAAATTGTTGCCTATGCAGATGACATTCTTATTATTACAGAGGCAAATAGTAGGATGGAGTTAGAGACAAAAACGAATTCAACTTTAAAGAAATTTAACAACTGGTGTAATTAGGCCAAATTAAAAATATCAGCGAACAAATCTGCCTATGTGCTAATGAAAGGAGCGTTAATTAGGGACCCGACTATTAAGATAATGAAAATATAAAAAAGGAAAAAATAATTAAATATCTTGGAATACACCTGGATGGAAAGAGAAACTTTGAGCAACACACAAAGAAAACCAAAGAAAAAACTATAAAAATAATTATGAAATTTTCTGCTTTAGCAAGGAGAACATTTAATTTACCGCCAAAGGCTATAACTTCATACCACATGAGTTTTGTTGTGGGAATAACAGCATATGGAGCTGGGGTATGGGCTGATAGTTAATATAAAAAAGAACGTGAAGATGATAAGATCCATACAGAGAACAGGATTATTGAAATGTATTGGAGCCGTGGACCACATCTACAATGGCACTATTAATTGCAGTGGGGACATGGCTATTGGACTTGAGCCAACTATTGGGTTAAAAAAGGGGACTTAAGTAAAGTAGAGAAGATAATAGGATTTCCGTGCTCTACCAAAAAGGAAATAAATCAGAGACTTATAGAAGAATGGCAGCAAGAATGGAACATAGAGGAAGGTAGAAGAACAATTTATTTCCAAATATAAGAGAAAGATTACGCTTAACACAAATACAGCCAAGAAGAGCAGGTATCTAATTTCTAACGGGCCATGGACCATATCGGACCTATTTCAAAAGAATTGGAAGCTCAGATAGTGATGTATGTGACAGCTGCAATATACAGGATACACCACAACACACATGTTTGAATGTAAAAAATATAAAGATCTGTTAGAACACCAAAGAAGTATGCTACAAGGGAAATATGATTATAATATCGTCAGAGATCCTGGGGACTTTAGAACACTGGAAGAAATGGCCGAGATCATCTCTAAGCGAGTCATGGAGGAATATAAACAACATATAGAAAGACGTGAAAGAGGAGAACCACGGAGAAGAAAAGAGGAACAGGCAGCTGTAGAACCAAGGCCAAAAAGGAATATGCAAAGGGAACCAGAGGATGGAATAAGGCGAGAAAACGAAATGGAAGATCAAGAGGAAGAACATATATGTGACCAGGAAATACCACAAAGGATCAACAGAAGACGCCAATACTGGACATCCATACGCAGAATGGGAGCAGGAGCGACAAGCAGATTAGCCGAAGACTCAGAAGAAGAGCGGAGTTAGCAGACATCTACAATAGAATAATGTTTACGAAAGAATCTGAACTGATGGACGAATTCTCTCCAAACGATGGTGGAAACACTACAAGTCTAACCTAGAGGAATATTACTACCAATAGTCGGATAGGAAATGGCAGCAAATAAAAGATAGAAAGTCTCATGTAGTAGACTTAGGTAGTGAGTTAGTTTGAGGAATTGTAAAGCTGCGGGTTTCCGGTAGCTAGTAGGACAGGACAATAGTGAATGTAAATATTATCAAGTAGGATATATGATATAGGTAGGGTAGGTAGTTTTCATGAGTTCTAAAGCTGCTGGTTTCCAGTAGCAAGTAGGTTAGAATTAGCTAGTAGGTTAGGATTATTTGGCAAGTTAGATTAGGGAATATCTGCAAAAATAAGTATTGTAAATGGAACTAATAAGGCAGCAGGATAAAGAATTGAAATCTGTGAACAGCTTTGCCCTGGTATAGCTTCAAGGCGCCAGGGCATGTGTTGAACAGATCTTTTTTATTATTTTTTAATTTTGTTATGTTGGTGTTACACCTGGATCGTCTGGCCCGCTACGATGGTGCTGTTGGGGACGACCAGCCTTGAGGAGGGAGCAGTGTCGCGAACCCGTATGTAGGATCGCGCGGCTTATTCACACAAAAGGAACTGATAGGCGGGCAGTGTAAAATCCAAGAGCCCGCGGACAAAGATAACATGCAGATAAAGATCTGCCAAAACAAACACTGAGGTAAATGGACATTTCTAGTTACTTCTTGACTGATAGAGACTGTTCGAGTTCTGTTTTGTTTTCGAATAATCTAGAAATTATCTGTGAGGTATTTAAAGAGGCGACGACTCGCCAAGAGTTGAGTTGCAAGTTGTTGTAAAGACATGTAACAAGAGTGTAGTAACCAGAGGAAGTTGAGTAAGCTGTTTGTTATTGTCATCGACCTAGGAAGATTGTGATGTGATATGTGATGTAATTCTGCAGCTACGCAGAGTGTTTCTACGCAAATGAAGAACATTTAGAATTTCGGCAAAATGGACTTTTAATTCTACGAAACCACAGTCACAATATCATCCGGATTAGCTTACCGTGTACTAAGAATGGGAGCTGCCTTCTGCTAGCTGCACCACCATATTGAACAGACCCGCCAGGAAATGATATGAATCTATAATTTCATATTGTTTTAAAACATCACAGTACGACACTTCAGATCACTGTAATAAATAAACGTACACAGTTTGCTTCAGTATAAGATGACAAATTATTCAGTCGAGTCCACCGGATTTTTCCCTTGTAATTACAATGAAAATTACAATAACCGCTTCTTAAGTTTACGAAAACTACTCGGGTACTTTCATGTCCTGTGTAGTGGGCTAGAGCATTGTGCTTTGGTTCTCTATCGCGGAATGCTCCCGAGATCGATCCAACTCCTGGGAGGTGCGGATTTAAATACCGGGTTTAGGACCGGTAGCCGCTCAGCATCGTGAGCAAATTGAGGAGCTACGCTAGTTAGCGAACCCTGGTCTAGAAAGCCAACTTTCTGGTTGGGGTGCAATCTCCTTTCCGTATCGGTTGGGTGATTGCCCAACTGTCTTGCGTATGTGGGTGTGAGGCCGGTAGTCGGGTTGCTAGGCTCTGGCCCTCTGACAGGCTGTTACGCTACTTTCATTACTTTCACAATAGAATGACGAATATAGCAATGTTAAAACCCAGTGTACAATTTTAAAATAAATCTACAGCAATAACCTCCCCTTAACTTCACGAAATTACATTGGTATATTTTAGAATTTGCAACCATTACTTCGATCTGCGTTGTGTGATAGTATTGTGACTTTGTGGGTTAATAAAATTAAAATTCCAAGTTGCTGAAATTAAAAAATGCTCTTTATTTCCGTAGAAAGACACTTGTACGTCTCTGATATCGAGAGAATGACGTAACACATGTATGAAACCTTCACGTCCGTCCACACTGCACCAGTACAAACTCTGGACTGAGTCTCTGCACGTCTGCACACAGCTCGCTGGCACGCAACTGCAATTCACCACACGACACCCCGCCGGTCAGGTGTTTCACGAAGATTGGCGAAGCCACCCGAATCTTCACGGCCTTTCGAGGCGGCAGACGGAGGAGGGAGAACTGTCCATACATTTATTTGGCTCTTTCTCTTACCGCCCCGTCGCTGCTAGTGCCAGCATATGCGTGGCTTGGGCGCTATCTCTTTCACTACGCGTTCCCTCTCTCTCGGCGTTCGCTTACAGGCGACCTCTTGACAGTATCAATGCAAATGAGAAGAAAAGTTGTCTTACAACTGCACTGAATTTGCCACCTAAGCTTTAGAGACAAGTGTAATTGACCTAATATTAAACATTAAAACGGTCGACAAGTAAATTAAAGCTTCTGCCAGGAAAAAAATGACAGAACTGAGCCAAGTGGCCAAGCTATTTTAAGACTCTCGAAGTAAATTTTCTTATAAAAATATCTATATTTCATGTTAGGACAACGTTATGCATGCACTTTCAATAATTTAACACCATATATACAATGTATTCTGAAATTACGTATTCTGTAAGTTTTAGGCTACCCAAAATGAAATAGGTATTCTAAAACAAATTCAAAGAGTGTTGCCAACAAGTTGTAAATTATGGTATGTCGCATTTCGAAACAAGGAATTACATTCATTCTTCATGCTACCCTATATCTCCTAATAGAGATGTTAATTTAATTTGTAGTATTTGTCTGTGAAATTACTACTACATAGCCTGCTGTATTTTGAGGATTTCCAGTTTTTTCTTCGAATAAGCACTATTAATTGACGCATCGTTAGCGACAGAGGGAGTCGCTCAAGTATGTATTGAAAACAATTATATTTGATGAGGACACGTGGAAAATAGTCATCCTGTAGAAGTAAGGTCCTTGAAAAGCCACTATGTGTGTGCGATTTTTCTTAGGCACAATAAAAAAAGACATGCATCTATTCGTACACTTGTAGCGGCCTTTATTCGGCCATCAAATTTAATATGTTTAAATATATACATGCTTTCAGGCCCAAGGTAAACATGTCTTATTCTTCAGAGCTCATTGATACAGTACAAAATGATAATTTAACCCAAAGAATTTCTAATACACATCACAGTCCTGATGTTGTATTTGGCGAGAATTCTGCTGATTCTGCCGGATAGATTGCCAGTAAACGGGATGCAGGCTGTAGCGGTAGGCTTATCTGATACTTGCTGTATTACAGGTTTCCCTTTCCTAGATTTGATGATCGAGGCTTCAAAGTCATATTTGGAGTAGCCGTTTTGATGGAAAGTGAGTTTCGGGTGCTGTAATTTTTGTTTTAAGTGGCTGGGATCAGAGATAGACAGAGCTCTGTGGGCCAGTGTATTGAACTCCCAGTCGTTGAGACTTATGATGGAAACTATGAGCGTTCAGATAGAGATCGGTGTGTGTAGGCTTGCAATATACAGCATGCCCCAGTGTACCGTTGCTGTATTTTGAAACAAGAATTTCCAGGAATGGAAGAGTTCCATGGGTGAGTTATGTGACAGCACTTGCAAATTTTAATCGAATCTAGCATCCTTGTCATACTGGGAAGGCAAGCATAAACACTGTGGGGACAGCAAATGTGATTTACACATTCCTCTAGCTTGCCTTCTTGTGCTGGGCAGACAGTAAATAACACTTGTTGGGATCTAAAAGTGCCTCTCGTATATGGTACATTACACAGAACCCTGCATTCTTTTCATTTACTCTTTTCACTTTCATCTTTCAGATAGGATGCTCATGTATTGGTAAATCGTCCTGACAGTTCTTCTACATGCCACACATATTCGCTCAGCTCCATACCTCTGGACTATAACAGTGTGATAGTTGTGGGTAAATCTTTGAACAAATTTGCAATCAGTAATAAATTTTTGAGAAGTTGTTCTGTTAATAGAAGTTTGGCAATTTGTATAGCACTCATAGAATTACCATTGCCTTCTAAATTGGCTAATATCGAAACAAATTTGTCATAATATTCAGCATAATAGCAAATTTCCCAGCTGGTTAACACTGGCGTGGTGGCAGTAATATTTCTGGTGCTAACTCTGAACTTTGCAATTTTTTAATGTGCTTTCAAAAATACCTTTTTCGTGTGAGATACAAAGCTGTCTACAAATGCATACCTACATTTAGTTTGTTTCAACCACACCATGTGCTAAACATGTAGTGTGTATAAGTTTAGGATTCAAGTTGCTAATCTGTTTGGCAACTCTTACCATGCATGTCACACCATCAGATATGAACAGGAGAACATTATCGTTCTTAATTCCATCATGCTACCCATCATGGGTCATTGCCCTTTCAAATGATGTGTCACATGATTTACTTTTTAGTTACCTCTGCCAAACAAAAACTCTTGCCAAGATGGTCTGGAGAAAAAAAGTTCTGATAACTACATTCATTGCAAAGCATCCTATGGAATCCATAGTTTTGTCCAACAATACCCATATCTTTTTATTTGTCACTTGTCTTATGCCATGCAAACATCATACACTATCTGCAGGTACATTCTCCAAACCATTGTGGTGGCAGTTTCTAGTTCCATTTCTATTGTAGTTAGCCATTTTCTTAAGTGTTTGTACACTGTTTGTAACCCATGTTGGATTATATACCCTAATTGTTTAATTCTTTCTTATTAATTAATTTGGTTCCTTATAAAGTTTCATTTGTAATGGTAAATACTACAGGCAGAGATCAGAGTTATCTATGGGTAATTCACTTTCATCTTTATAGAAAATTTACTTAGAGTTCATTTGAAACACACATAAAAATGGGTCTTCCAGGAGTCCTCACCACTTGATACTGATATGTTGATAAAACCTTTATAGCAGTTCCAAATAGACATTTAGATTATGCATCAAGGCTACTCAATCTGAGGGGAAAAAAACTATTAAATTTACAACAGAAAAGAAAGTCAATGGAGAAGCTCTTTCTTAGAGCTAGATCTCATTAGGAACAAAACAAAAATAAAAATTTAGAATTTAGAGGAAGCCAACCCTAAAAATTACACTGTAAAATCATACCTATAGCTATGGGAGAACATCTTAATATGGACTCTGAAATACACTTTGAATCCCACCAGTCAAAAAATTCGATAAAGAATTTCATAGTTTCACCACCAGGGAGAAGATCGCAGCCAACAAAAGACAGTTGGACCTTCGTGGTTTAAAATGGAAGCAACATCTCCCAAAATTAGTCCCTCAAAAAAATGTAAGTGACAGTGTGAAAAGTCAATGAAATATAGTTTTATGAATTCATTTCTCCCAATATCATGGAATCAGATTTAAGCGTTTATTTCAGTTTTTCCAAAGATTTTCTTTTTCTCCCCCCACCAATGAAGCGTGATTTTAATCCGGAATTAGTGTATCTAGAATCCACCTAAAATTAGGTTTTCTCCTGTCTAAATGTTGATGCAAAATATTTTGGATTTGATTCACAATATTGCCCAATGTCGCCCAATACATTCATAAGATGTCTGTCATTCTTCTTTAATCAGCAGCAATATTTTCATCAGTAACAGCAATAAATTTTTGGAAATTATCACAAAATTCATTTATAAGTGAAGAAAATCAATATTCTTTTGAAGTTGCTGTATTAATTATAAATAATTGATTTCTAGGAAAATGTTCTCTAGCTGTCTGGTCACATTTACTTTTGGCTAGAACATTTTTAAATGATGATAATTAACACAGATAAGTGGTGATAATTAAACAAACTACATGACAAAAAACTTGTATGTAAACACTAGAAAGTATCTGTCAAATATAAACTAATTTCCTTTGTAAATTAAAATTGAGTTTTTGCTTATGGATCCTCTGTAACTGTTGTAGTGTCTAATTTTGCTCTAAGTTCTTTTTATCAGATTTGAATTTCTTTTATGTATTGTGAACATATAACAAAGGACCACCGCCTTTGCTCCTCTTCCAAAATAAGTCATTCTAAGAATTTTTATGTCCAAAATAATCCAGTGCTCACTGCCAAGCTTAAATCCACGAGTTTGGGAACATGTTACTCATGCACCATGGAGGTCAATAATTTCATTTGTTTTAGAACAAAAGCATTCTAAAATTTTCAGTTTTCAGGACAGTCACTAGCTTCATTCCATTTACTTTTCCCATTAATTGTACGGTCTGTTTGCTTTGCCAGACATTACACTATATTTTTGTCAATTATGAGATTCCTGTTTTATTTATTTAAAAAAATATAAATCCAACCAAAGCCTTCTTCACACTTGTACATTAAACATAAAGTTATCTCTGAGTAATATTTTAAGTTTTACAGCCTTAATTCATTCTTTAATAGCTTTCACAGCATTTTCCATAAATGAAGCTAATTTTACATCACGTCCACTTAAGCCATTCACATCGTGAGATGAAAGAGTGACTTGTACTTTATTATATACATTAAACCATTCTGGATGGTGATCCATTTTCTCTGCTTGGAGTGCTACACGGCTCATAAATCCAAAGGCCTGAAACAGAAAAATAGTATATTCATAAAATTATTTCATAACGCTTCAGGCAAAGAATGCGAATACTATATTAAAAATTCTTGAATATTTTTTAGATCCTGTCAGTAGGTATTTTAAATCTGTGGACATACAAATATTACTGGTTATAATGTGTGAGTGTGTGAGTGTGAGTGAGTGAGTGAGTGAGTGAGTGTGAGTGAGTGAGTGAGTGAGTGAGTGAGTGAGTGAGTGAGTGAGTGAGTGAGTGAGTGAGTGAGTGAGTGAGTGAGTGAGTGAGTGAGTGAGTGCGTGTGCGTGTTGTTTTCCTTGGGTGGAACCAAAACATAACCTCACATCTCAAAGCAAAATAAGTTATGAAACCTGATAACCTGCTAAAGTAGTTAAGCTGTCAAATTTAAGCTTTTCAATAAGCTACCTGAATCTATAAAAAAGATTGAATCACAACATCAATTTAAGAAATTGTTATTAAACTTCCTTAGAGCCAATAGCTTCTACAGCGTGGATGAATTTTTAAATTTGTAAATATTTAGTTAGCAACCTTAATTATAAATATTGTACTTAGTTTTTAGTTCTTAGTTCTTAGTTTTTAATTTGACGTGTCCTATAACATGTACATGTTTTAATGGATGAATCAATAAATCAAATCAAATCAAATCAAATTTTCCAATACTGGATTTGAACACTTTGAACTAATACTTATAACTACTCCAACCAAATATAAGACTACATAGCAGACATTCAAATTGTACACAAACATTAAATGAGGATGATAAAAACATAGTAAAAAGTAAATGCTCCATGTCAAAAATGAAAAGAAACCCACTTCAATAAACACATAAGATCACTTAAAAGTAAGCCAGTCATATGCTTTAAGGCAGATAAGGAGAATAAACAAGTAATTTTGCAAAAAAACAAAATATTCAAAGAGGATGAAAGACCTACATTGAAGTGGAAATCAACCCATTAAATTATTGCATCCAATCTACATATAAAACTTTAAAAGGAAGTAATTTAATGAGTGAAAAAATAACACAAAATTGAAGTAGAAACATTGCAAAGAATCTATAGCTTACCAAAAATATACAAAACAGGGAAAGCTGCAAGACCTAGAAGCATAAATGCCCCTGCATATGACCAAATGGTTATTAAATGTCTTTCAAAGTTTGAAAGTGCAAATTGAAAAAATTTTCATACCAAGTAAAAAAAGTTAAAAACAAAGTTAAAAAAAGTAACAAATCAGTTTGATTCAATGTCACATTTCTATTCCCAAGCATACCAACAGAAAGGTTATGGCTTTCCCAGGTTATAACCATTCATATTTGAGCTACCATGGCCAATGTGCCATCATGGCATTAAATTCTCCAACTGACTCATATGTTTCCCAGTAAACCAGTAGAGGTTCTCATATACAAAGAGATACACACCAGTTGTGGCAACTTCTAACTCTGTAACTATTAAATACTTACAGGATTTATAATTACCACTATTAGGTTAATTGATGGAAATTTAATTGTTTTTCCACACTAGTCATGTGTAGGCTAACAATTGAATAGAATCAGACTGACTATATGGCATTGAATTTTTCAGTCTATCTATTTAAATGTTAGTCTACAGATGTTTTTCATTGTTTTTTTTTTTTTTTTTTTTTTTTTTTTTTTTTTTGTGATTTTAAGGTCTAAAAAAGATAGAGTACAGTCCTCTTCAGTTTCTACTGTGAATTGTATGCTGGAATTTGGTATTTATAGAAAAGCAACACACACAGATAAATTACATCAAAGCAAATAGTTTCAACCCAATTCCACACAAACATGCCACCATCAACAGTCTCACACACACAGATTAATAAACCTACCCCTCAGCCAGCAAGAATATCAAAAAGAATACAATCAAATCTTAAAACCTGCAATTAAAAATGGATATGGAAAAAGCCTTGTAGATAAAAAAACTAAAATCATTCAAACTTCAAAAAATATTAAAACAGATCACAGCTCTTTCACCAATGAAACAATTAGATTTGCTAAATTTATTTACCACCCCTGGGCCACAAAAAAGTTCAAAAAATATTCAAGAAATACAATATAACATTGGCACCAAAAACAATTGCAACATTAAAAACCTACTTAACAGTAATAATACTGTGACTTTGTGGGTTCGTGAAATGAAAAGTCCAATTTCACCACTCAAAAATGTTCTTTATTTCTACCGACTTACAGTTTAACACTTGCCAATTACACAGAATTACTTGCTGCACACAATTACAATTCACCAGTTCGTCCGTTACAATTTCACTTGTACTCGCGATTACATAAACTCCGATGCACATACCAGTTACGTACAGTCTTCCGTTGCACAATCTTCTCGTTCATTAACACGTCACTGACTAACTCTTACACCAAGAACTGCGACTGTCTCCTCGCTCACACTCACTAACCAACTGACTGACCAACTCAACTCCGTCTGTCTGTAACCCCCTTTATATAGGAATATCGCCGACTTCTGGTGTTTACAGGATTGTTCCAGTAACAGAAAGATCGAGAACCAGGTGTAAGGAAACAGACGGCACAGTCATGTTTTTCCTCCGTCACCACCGCCTGTCACCACTATAAGACAAACGAGGGGAGGGCGTAGCTAACACGGACCTCCCCCGTCTTCCGTTCCCAGCTGCTTTCACAGGGTGTTCCAGCGCTCGCGTTACAATACTGATAAGATAAAACCAGAAGAAAAGTCAGGCATTTACAAGATTAAGTATAAAGACTGAAAAAATGTACATAGGGAGGACAAAAAGATACATAGGCACTAGAAAGAAAGGACATTTTAGGCATTTAAGATACAAAAATATTGATAAGTCTGCAATAGCAGCTCATTTCTGGTCTGAAAATCATGAAATTGAAGATAGCATCAAATTACTAAAATACATACAAAAACATAGTGAACTCGTCAAATGGGAGAGAATATATACATAGAAAGACATAAAAACCAACCAATGAGCTTCAAAATCCCGCCAGAAGACAACCCTACATTTAAATTCATCACAAAATCAACAGATGGCAGCAGCAACTCCAGAACTGCCCACACCACTGAATCAAGCTTTAGTCACATTAGAGCCAATGATGCAAACAATAGTTCGCGAAACATGTCCTCAATATAGGTACCTAAGTGAAGCTGTTGTGTAATAAATACAACTTATCTATAATTTAATAATTATTTCGGTTCACTGTGGTGTTCCAACACAGTTAAATTTCGATACACATGAAGGATGTTAACTTTGAATAGACAATGAATGCTGTGGAACTTACTGCATGGATTTCAATGAGAGACGTCATGACAAAGTTCCTGGGAAATGTAAAGAGTGAACAGTATGAAAAAATATGGAAAATGATGTTGGATCACAAGAAGGGGTTGGGGTGGAGAATCAGCACTTTCTTCATTCTCATCTTGATCATTTTCCTGAAAACCTTGTGGCTTAGTGAAGAGATAGGAGAGAGGTTGCACCAAGACACCAAGGAAGCACGAAGAAGATACCAGGGGAGATAGGATATACCAAAGATAGCTGTTTGTGCTTCAGCAACAAGACGCTGGGCAGCCAAGCCATCATTCTAGGATGTTTGCACTAAAGGTGACTACAATTTTTTCTTGTAATAACTTCTGGTGTTGTTTCACATATAAATTGCCTTCTTCGTGAATTCTTTGTTCAAATTTAATTGCTAGAGCACAGAAATCATGAACTTGTGCGTTCCAGCAATATGTGATCCAAGAGATTCTGCTTCAACCCTAGGTATTAGCACTTATGTAGATGAAATGTGTATTTATTTGACCCCCTCCCACAAAAATAGTGGTATAGACATGTGGACTGTTTACAAAATATCACTATATTTTCTCTATATTTCCAAACTTATCTTAATTTGTTCAGCACCTTTAATTCCTATATATCTTATTCTGGAACATCTATTGCATGAAAACCTGATGTGATATGTAGAAATGAATAATCAATTCATGTTGAACAACCAAAAATTAGTTATCACATGTCACATCCCTTGCTGCAAGAAAACATTTTCAAAATGCTGGGTAGTGTTATTATTGCTACAAGGTATTTAGGTTCTTCAGCAACAATTTTAAAAGAAAAGTTACAGTAAAGTAACTTATGTAAAGGATATGACAAAGCATTCAAAAGAGAAAATAAGATTCCGAAAATGTGCCAATATTGGTCTTATGAGTTATCTGGATAAGGTCTTCTTTTGATGTTTTCCCTTATCCTGAATGATGAATGTTGGGCAACTCTAAGCTCTGTAGACTCTGAGCTCATCTGAGCATCATTTCACCCATTTCATCCATTGTTCAATATAAATTATATTGGAGAACATTAATTAAAAAGAATCACTAAGCATGACATTTGCTATACAGAATACAGCAGTACTAATGTACTTTACGGGACCAAGCTTTGTGTGTTTGCAAAACGTGGGGAAGCCTGTTCTAAGGGATAAGTTGATGTGTGGCAATACTTGCATGAACAGAAATTATCACTTGAGATTGTTATTGTTCCTTACATGAGCACCAGTGGTGGTGCTCTCGCTTCTAAGCATTTGTTTGCTACAAGTGTGACGCTACTGTAACTTATTGTGGATGGGGGTACATCACAGGCTATTTGTAAACAAAATCTTGTGGTTCATAGTGAGATTAATCTCTTCGAATATAACAGAAAAACAAGGAATCCAGGCAAAATTATTTCTTAAATATCCCTCTCAAGCACGCAACAAAGGGGGCAGCGAAATATTTATTATATACATAAAATTTGTAATTCACATCCTCCAATGTTGTCATATCGGGTGATGAATGAAATGGGTGAAATGATACTCAAATAAGCCCAGAGTCCATAAAGCTTAGAATTACCTGGAATTCATCTTTCAGGAAAAGGGAAAACCCCTGAAAAATCTTATCCAAATAATTGACCAAGCTTCACTGACGGGTCCTCTTGAAAAAATATAATAATTTGAACAAAAAGAACATTTTTTCTCCATGAGCCAGACATGCTACACCTACATCAGAGGTGCAGGTAGCAGACTATTGTGGAAAATCAGAAAATTTCATTCTGAAGATTAGAAAGGAGCATAAACAAAGGAACAAAGTAGAGGTTCTGCTGTATTTTCAACACTGAGGGAAAAAGAAACATACAGAAAGACAATCAAAAAGTGTTGGTGGATGAATTTGATAAGTGTTTCATCTGGAAAGTTGTTCAGAAATTTTACAAAATACAGGAAGTAATTCCAAAAGCAAAGAAACTTTATCCGATTGTTAAGCACAGAATACATTTTCCTTGGGTCACAAAATCCTTGATAAGAGTTTTAAAAACTACTTACCTTAAGTAGAGAAAATGTGGAAGCAAATGGAATATTTTAATTGAGAAAGCTGAAATTCTAAAGTGGCATGTACTTTTATCTTGTGTCTTGCTACGGTTTAGCGGAAATCTGGTAGAAACTTATTTACGTAGTTGGACTTACTTACATAGAACTTGGTTGGACAGTAACCCAAGAAGAGGTTCTGGCAGTAGTTGAGGATTTAGAAGTTGCCGAAAGTTACAATGCAGGCAATTGATTCATTGTTTTACGATACATGCTGGAGCAGCAAATGCAGCAAAACTGCTCTATTAGGCAAGAAGCACCAGTGACCAAATACTATGACCAAATGAACCACCAAAGTGGCTGAAGTGGTTAAAAGAAATGTTTATTCCACACATCCCACCTTCTTCAGTTATAATTTTGGACATTGAATCTTATCTGAAAAGTGCCCAAACAAATATTCTACCAAGAAAGAGATAGTGAATTTCTTGCAAAAATGTAGGGTTAATTGTAATGAAGAAATGATGGAAGGAGATTTATTTCCCTTCAGAAGTCCATCACCCAAGAAAATGTAACAAAGTGGAGGAAACAGAAGCTCAATATTGGGGTGGGGAAGCTTTTGAATCGTGTTGGTTGTTACAGATTATATTATTAATTTATAGATGAGTCATATTTATTACACATCGGCTTCACTTACGTACCTATGTTGGAGGACATGTTTTGCAAACCACCGTTTGCATCGTCGGCTCTTATGCGACTAAAACTTGATCCAGTGGTGTGGGTAATTCCGGAGTTGCTGCTGTCATCTGTTGATTTATTGATGGACTTAAATGTGGGATTCTCTTCTGGCGGGATTTCAAAGTTCATTATTTGGTGTTTATGTTTTTCGATGTATATTCTCTCCCATATGACACGTTTACTATGTTTTTGTACGTATTTTAGTAATTTGGTGCTATCTTCAATGTCATAATTTTCAGACCAGAAATGAGCTGCTATTGCAGACTTATCAATATTTTTATATCTTAAGTGCCTCAAGTGTTCTTTCTTTCTAGTGTCTATGTTTCTTTTTGTCCCCCCCTATGTAAATTTTTTCAGTGTTTACACTTAATCTTATAATTGCCTGGTTTTTCTTCTGGTTTTATATTATCAGTATTATTACTGTTAAGTAGGTTTTCAAGGTTGTAATTGTTTTTTGGTGAAAGAAGAAGAACAACTGTCAAGCAGATCAGTGTTATGGATCTCCATAGGGGTCATGTAAAAAAATGGGGGAACTGTGTGTATTGCTACACTCACTGTATCAGAGTTCTATGATCCAAATGTGTTTAGGAAACTAAGCTGGGGTATAGAAGTGTTGGAAAATAAGTATGGGAAAGTTGAAATAATAATTTATGTGATTTAAATGCAAGATTTAACCAGGTTAAGTGGATTAATCCAAGTGATGAAGGTAAGGAGGAACTTGAAATAGAGAACAGGCATAGTAAAGACAAGGTTACCAATAATGAAGGGAGGAAACTTTTAGATTTCTGTGAGGAGAATAATCTTATGATCTGTAATAGCCTGAAAGTGGGTGAAAAAGAAGGGGAATTAACATTTGCTAATAAAAATGGCCAAAGTGTGGTAGATAATTTAATGTATTCTGTAGGAATTGATAAATGGATCCTAGATTTTGAAGTTATGAATGTTTTAACATCAAGGTGTCACTTTCCATTAAGGTTAGAGTTAGGGGAAGGCAACAGGTGTATGAAGAAGCTTGATGAAGGATGTCTCAGTGTGGTTAAAGTGCATAAGTGGAAAGAAGAAATGCATAAAACATTTGTTAATGAACTGAATTCAGAGAGTAGTAAAATCTTACAAGTGAGGGTACAAAGCTTAACTGAGAATATAGAGCAAGCCTTAGAAGCACTGGAATACATTGTTAAAAGGGCGGGGGCCAGTATGAAAATGGTGGGTTCTAAAGCCATCAGTAGGCAGTGGTTTGACAAGGATTGCCAGATGGCAAAGGCAAGAGTAGCACAGGAATTGAGAATTGGCAGCAATCAGGGGAAAAAGAGGAAAGGGAAAATTTCCTGATCCTGAGATGGGCATACAGGTGTCTAATGGAACAAAAAAAGAGGGAATGGGGTGAGAAAATAGGCAGAATGCTAAACGAAGCAGCATGAATACATGGCACTAGAAAATTTGGTCAATAGTAAGAGGGCTGTATAAAGATGTGGGGAGAGATGAGGATATAGGTGCAGATCAATGGTGTTCATACTTTGAATCACTGTTAGGACAAGATAATTATATCAGAGTGGAAAGAAGTTTGTTAGGGGGTCCGCAAATAATTACTGAATTAGATATATGTCGGATGCTGAATTTTGTGAACAAATAAGGATGTTGAAAGCTAACAAAGCTAGTGGTATTGATAGTATACCAGGAGAATTTTGGAAGGCTTGGGCACTCTATGAAACCAGGAGGAAAATAGTGGTAAAATTATTCAATAAAATAATTGAAGAAAAGGAAATTCCTAGGAAATGGAGGACAAGTATGGTATTGCCAATTTACAAGGGTAAGGGAGATAAAAATAACCCAGCTAACTTCAGAGGGATTAGTTTAGTGTCCATTCTAGGTAAGATCTTCACTGAAATTCTAGCAAATAGGTTGCAAAATTGGGTTAAGAAGGAGAATAAACTATCAGAGTTCCAAGCAGGTTTTAGACCAGGCAGGACAACATCGGACAACCTCTTTATTAAAAAAATTGTAGAGAAATATCTGAGCAATAAAAGAGGAAGGGTATACATGATATTTATTGATCTAGAGAAGGCATTTGATTCTATTAACAGAGAAGAACTGTGGATAAAATTAAGCAGTAAGGGGATAAGTCATGCATTTATAGAATTAAGATGATATACGAGGAGAACGAGTTATGTATAAAACTACCAGGCAACAAAGTAACTAAATCTATTTTGAGTAAGGCAGGAGTAAGGCAGGGATGTAATGTTACTCCAGTACTATTTAACCTTTATATCGATGGTATTTTAGAGGAGATATCAAGTTGTAGGGTTCATTCACCAGTTATTAATAATAAAGAAATCCCAGGGCTACTGCTTGCAGAAGACCAAGTAGTTGGGTCAATAGTGTCGCGGTAACGGGCATTGAAGTTTTGGCGCAAATAGATAAATAGATGGATAGGTTTCACATACATAACGAACGTGTGTAAACAGATAGTGCTGGCAGGCAAGATAATTGAGTCAAAGGCCTCGCCGGGTAGATTAAGTTATGTTAGTGGAAGGTGATAGAATGTTTGAATTATGTAACTAGATGCCTTGTTTCCAGAAACTTCTAGTGATTAACAGAACAGTCTGGTAATCATGAATTGAGGTATAAAAGGGATTGTGACACGCTAGCAGGACAGTCGTGAAATGAGAGATAGCCAGCTGTGTTGTTGTAACGAGAGCTAAAGATGTAATCTGCTGTCACTGTTTGTTATTGTAATCGACCTTGAAAGACTGTGTATATGTGATTTAATGTTCTTACGTGAGAATTGAATAGTGTATTTCAACGGAAATAAAGGAGATTTTTAATTTCTTCATCTCAGCCTTTAAATTCTACAAGCCCACAAAGTTACAACTGGTGTCAGGAAGCGGGATATTACCACCATGCAAGCTGCATTGGAAAAGATTTTGGAGAAGATGATGGAAATGAAGGCCGAACTGACCTTGGAAATGAAGACGGCGAATGACAACCTCGCTGCAAAAACAGAAGCGGCAAATAACAACCTGGCCGCAGAGTTGAAACAAATGAAGACAGCTAACGACATCACCAAGAAGATGGAAGAAATGAAGGCAGAATTAACAGCGAAGACGGAAACGGCAAACAACAACCTGGCCGCGGAACTGAAGGAAATGAGAACGGCGAAGGATAGCCTGTCCGAGAAGATGACCGAATTGACCACGGAGATGAAAGCAGCAAACGAGGCCCTCGCCGCAAAGTTTGAAGAGCAGTTGACCGCCGTGAGGCATGACGTCGCAGAGCTGGTCAAGCGGATGGGACAAGTGGACGAGCGCATCGAAGATCTGGCGAGCCGCGTTGACGAGCTGGAGGGACAGGCTGACAGCAATGCAAAGTCCCTGAACGCCATGGTGGAGGACGTCGTTAGCAGGAGGTTAAAGGATTTAAAGGGGGACGCGTCAGGACGCGACACATCTGCGCGCGTCAAACCTCCTAAATACGACGGCGCGACAACTTTCGAAGTCTTCCGCCGTCAATTCGACACTGTCGCCAAACACAAGTGGTCACCAGAGGAAGAGGCCGCACAGCTAATAGCTAGTCTCCAGGGACGGCCGCGGAAGTCTTGAACGCGGTACAGACAACGGTGGCGCCCAAGGACATCTGGGAGGCCCTGGAGAATAGCTTTGGAAACCAACGCTTAGCCGCAGCCAGTTAAAGGCAAGGTTACAGCAGCCAGGGGAGACGCAGCAGGAGTTCGCCCTGGCAGTTGAGCAACTGGCTAGCAAGGCGGGTGTCCACTACACCGGAGGCAGAAGACCAGCCGAGGGACGCCGGCGAAAACCTAGTGGCCTGTGTTGGGGGTGTGGACAGCCCGAACACCTGGAGAAAGACTGCCAACACCAGGAAGAGCAGCCGGAAAACGAGTAAGGGCCGTCGTGGACAGGGGCACGTCGGCGCCATCACCACCATCCCCTCAAGTGACACTGCGCACCGTTAGCCGGCGTAAGGACGACAGCCTCATCGCGGATGGTTGGGTGAGAGGGAAGCCGTGCCGCGTGCTGGTGGACACCGGGGCAGCCGTGACCATCATCAGACCTAAAGTAGCGAAGGGTTTGCCGACAAGGAAGCCGAGCCGACCATACCAGCTTGTGACGGCATCGGGTGACACCTTGCCTGTGGAGGAGGCCCTGCTAAAGTTGACCTTGGGAAGGAGTGCCGTACGTCTGTGGGTGTTCGTCGCGAAGGTGGCTGAGGAGGTGATACTGGGATTGGATGCCATCAGGAGCCAAGAGGCGACGGTTGACGTAGGCAGGAAGGTCCTGCGGCTAAATGGGGAAGAGGTGATACTCCGGCAACCCGATGAGCGCCTTGGAATCTGCAGGGTCATCTTGAAGGAAGATGTGGTGGTCCGCACGAGAAGGGAGGTGGTGGTGACGGCACGACTGGAAGGTCAGCGGACGAAGAACATGATGCTGGACCAACTGACGCCTGTGCACGGACTCTGTAGCCAGGACATTATTGCCGTGCCGAGAGGTGCCAGTGAGGCTGCTCAACCTGGCAGACACCGATCACGACGTGCAGGCCGGAACGGAGCTGGGGACGTGCGAGCCCATGACCAGCGTGACAGCTATCGACAAGACACAGGAACCGGTGCCGACGCAACACCTGGGGCCCCGGCTGGAAGGCTTATTGGAGAGAGTGGCCGACCACCTGACCGCAGAACAGCTGGAGAAAGTTCGACAACTACTGAGGCGATACCAGCGCGTCTTCGGCCAAGGCGACAGTGACTAAGGCCGTAAGGATAAAGTGCTCCACCGCATCGACACCGGAGACGCCCGACCTATTCGGCAACCACCTAGACGCGTTCCGTTGGCGAAACAAGCGGCGGTATGGGATATGGTAGACGACATGAAATCCAGGGGAGTGATTGAAGAGCCTGACAGCCCTTGGTGTTCCCCTGTAGTTCTGATGACGAAGAAGAACGGCGAGCTACGCTTCTGCATGGACTACAGGAGGCTGAACGCTGTCACCCGGAAGGACTGTTTCCCCTTACCCAGGATTGACGACACCCTGGACACGCTAGCTGGTGCACAATGGTTCTCGACCCTGGACCTGAAGTCGGGTTACTGGCAGGTGGCTCTAGACCCGAGAGACAAGGAGAAGACTGCATTCTCGACAGGCCAAGGGCTTTGGCAGTTCACAGTTATATCCTTTGGCCTCTGCAACGCACCAGCCACAATTCAACGCCTCATGGAATCAGCAATGAGAGGATTGACATATGACACATGCCTGCTATACCTGGACAACATCATCGTCGGCAAGACGTTCGACGACCATCTAGACAACCTGAGCAAGGTGATAGAGAGACTGCAGGCAACCAACTTGAAACTGAACGCAAAGAAGTGCCAGCTTTCCTGCAAAGAAGTTAACTACTTGGGCCACATAGTCTCACCAACCGGAGTGGCCACAGACCCGGAGAAAACCCAAGCTTGTGAGAGATAGGCCTCGGCCAAAGGATAAGCGAGAGTTCCGCAGTTTCCTGGGGCTGTGCAGCTATTACCGCCGTTTCATCAAGGGGTTCTCCAACGTCGCCAACCCCCTTACCCGTCTGACAGAGGAACATCGACCCTATGTGTGGACGAAGGACGCTGAACACGCTTTCCAGCACCTAAAGAAGACACTGTGCAGTGCTCCTATTTTGGAATTTCCACAACCAGACGGCACTTTCATTGTGGACACCGACGCCAGCGATCATTGCATTGGGGGCGTCCTATCGCAAATTCAGGACGGCCGCGAGCGGGTGATAGCCTACTACAGCAAGACGCTATCCAAGGCAGAGAAGAACTACTGCGTCACCCGGTGAGAATTACTGGCGGTAGTAAAGACCTTGGAGCACTTCCACAAGTACCTGTACGGTCAGCCATTTCACCTCACGACTGACCATTCCGCCCTAACCTGGCTATTGAGCTTTAAGAACCTGGAAGGCCAGGCAGCACGTTGGGTCCAGAGGCTGCAGGAGTACGACTTCACCTCTGATAATCATAGAGGGAAGAGCCACGGTAACGCAGACGTCATGTCTCGAAGACGCTGCCCAGAGGAGTGCGGCTAGTGCACAGTAGAAGAAAAGGAGCGTGCCGCATCAGTCCGAGTAGTCACTGCAGTACCCGCGGATGGCTGGGATAGCGCAGGCCTGAGGAGGGAGCAGCTGGCGGACGCAGACTTGGGGCCACTCTTGAGAGAAGTGGAGGCAGGGACAAGATCAACCTGGAAGGACATCGCACCGAGGAGCGCCACCTACAAGTCGTACTGGGCCTAATGGGATTCATTGAAGACAAGGGAGGGCGTGCTGTCCGGGTATGGGAGTCGCCTGATGGGAAGACGCTGAGGAGCAGTTGGTACTTCCCCGAAGGTTCCGGAGGTCTTGGAGGAAGTGCACGCCGGTACTTCAGGAGAACACCTGGGAGCAAACCGGACGATCGACAAACTCCGACAGCGCTAGTACTGGCTGAGGCTCCGAGCAGATGCTGAGAGATGGTGCCGTCAATGTCACGCGTGCGCAGCAAGTCGCGGCCCCCAGACTAGGAGCCGGAGTCGCATGCAGCGGTACAACGTCGGAGCGCCACTCGAAAGGATCGCCGTCGACATAGCTGGACCATTTCCCGTGTCCGACCAAGGCAACAAGTACCTGATGGTGGTCGTGGACTACTTCACCAAGTAGCCGGAAGTGTATGCCATTCCGAACCAGGAGGCGAAGACAATCACGGTGGAGCAAGTGTTCTGCCGATTTGGGGTGCCATTAGAGTTCCACAGCGACCAGGGCACTAATTTTGAATCCAACCTGATGAAGGAGGCACTAGAGAGGCTTGGGGGAACAATACCCGCACCACACCCCTACATCCACAGTCGGACGGCATGGTCGAGAGATACATCAAGACCTTAGAGGAGCACCTGAGGAAGGTCGTGGCCAGCCATCAGCGAGACTGGGACGTTAAGGTGCCACTGTTCTTACTGGCCTACCGCTCATCAACACACGATACCACTGGGATGACGCCAGCCAGTTTGATGTTCGGCCCAGAGTTACGCCTCCCCTGTGATCTGGCTTTTGGAAGCCCCCCGGACGCAAAACAGCCAGCAACCGAGAATGTGGAAATGAAATGTGTAGTGTTTAACGCCCGCTTTTACTACATACGGCACCGCAGGCAGTGACACTGATGATACATGAGATGAAGATGGAGCACCGGTGGAATGAGATGGCGGGGGAAACCGGAGGTCCCGGAGAAAACCCGCCCCAGCGCCGTGTTGTCCACTACAAATCTCACTTTGCGGTCACCTGGGATCGAACCCGGGCCGCCTTGGTGAGAGCCAAGCGGTCTAACCACTGAGCCACGGCGCGGCCCCGAGTATGTGGAAAACCTAGTGGACCATCTGCACGACATGCATGAGATGGCTCGACAGAACATCCAGAAGGCGAGCGACCGCATGAAGACCCGATACGACAGGCAAGCCTACAGCCAAGGGTTCCAGCAGGGTGACCTAGTCTGGTTGTGTCGCCCTACTCGCACCAAGGGACGCTGCCCGAAGCTCCAGCAACCATGGCAAGGACCGTACCAGGTGGTGAAGAAGATTAACGACGTGGTCTACCGCATGCAGAAGGTGCCCCGAGGGAAGATGCTGGTGGTACACCTGGATCGTCTGGCCCGCTACGATGGTGCTGTTCGGGACGACCAGCCTTGAGGAGGGAGCAGTGTCGCGGTAACGGGCATTGAAGTTTCGGTGCAAATAGATAAATAGATGGATAGGTTTCACGTAGATAACGAACGTGTGTAAACAGATAGTGCCGGCAGGCAAGATAACTGAGTCAAAGGCCTCGCTGGGTAGATTAAGTTACGTTTCTGGAAGGTGATAGAATGTTCGAATTATGTAACTAGATGCCTTGTTTCCAGAAACTTCTAGTGATTAACAGAACAGTCTGGTAATCATGAATGGAGATATAAAAGGGATTGTGACACGCTAGCAGGATAGTTGTGAATGAGAGATAGCCAGCTATGTTGTAACGAGAGCTAAAGATTTAATCTGCTGTCACTGTTTGTTATTGTGATCGACCTTGTAAGACTGTATATGTGATTTAATGTTCTTACGTGAGAATTGAATAGTATATTTCGACGGAAATAAAGGAGATTTTTAATTTCTTCAACTCGGCCTTTTAGTTCTACGAACCCACAAAGTTACAATATCAAGTGGAGGCTGAGAAGAGCAATTGAGGCAGCCAATTCTTATTGCAATAAATGGGGTTTGAAAGTGAACGAAAACAAAACCAAGATTATGGTCTTCAAAAAAGGATACAGGTTGCATAAGGATGAGAAGTGGGAGGTTAATAGAAGAGAAATTGAGGTGGTAAGGAGATTTGATTATTTGGGGACAAGGTTGAGTTCAGATGGTAGCTGGAAAGAACAAAAAAAGATAAAATGGCCATGAAGGTGATAAGATCATGCTACAGTAAACTGCCAGATATAAAAGTCAAATGGTTGGAGAGGATTTATATGGCAGTAGTAGAAAATAGAATGTTACATGGAGCAGAGATGTGGGGAGTAGATGAGGCTTGGAGAGACACTGATAGAGTGCATAGATCCTTTTGTAAATATATATTGGGATTACCGATAGCATCACCTAACGGAGCAGCACAATTGGAACTGTGCAGGCCTTCTACTAAAATTAAAATCTTGTCAACAGCGATAAAATATTTATACAGAATCACAAACTTGGAAGATGGCAATATTATTAAAGAATGTTTTCATATTCAAAAGAGAAGTAACTGGGGTGGGTCTTGGGTGCATAAAATGAACGTGTTGAAGCATATAGGTATGGATCATTCTTGGATAAATGCAGAGTATGGGTATAGAGACTTCTGGAAAGAAGTTAAGCTAAGATTAGAAGATATTGACAGACAAAACATTTTTGCCAATATAAGTGACTAAAGCTCACTGAGATTATATAGAGAAATAAAAACTACCTGGGGGAGGGAAGGATATATAGGTATATGTAGTAAGTTAGGGTGAGAAGGTTTTGCTTGGGCAAGAACAGGAGTGAGAAACTTGAAAGGCATAGATCAAGATAGGGAGCTAGATAAATGTCCATTGAGTGGAGAAGAGAATGCAGATTTCCATTGTATATTATATTGTAGTCAAACAAAGTTATGGAGAGAGCAGGTCTGGCTATGTAAATGGCATAATTTGGGGAGTGAAGTAGTAATTAACACAAATTTTGTCAGTAAAAGGGGAAAAAACAGGAGAAATATAAGGAATTATTTAGAGAAAGTTATAGAGAGATGGCTTAAGAACAATTAAGATAAATGTACAGTAGGATAGGTGAAATGGCAAAATTTGTAAAAAGGAGTAAAGGGCCTCCATTAGGTGTGTGGGGACCTAATTATTATTCAATGGTGGGCAACATGATAGGATCTTCAGGATTTAGGAATATATGGTGTTTTCCAGTATGGATTTTATAATTGTAATCTTGATTTTGTATTTCTATTTGATGTTGTAAATGAAGGATGAGAAATAAATTACAAATTACTTCTTACTAACATTTTCTAAAGTCTTTGAAAATCTCATGTTTAAAAGAATTTATCATTTGGACAAATATATCAGCAAAGGAGCAGTTTGGATTCAGGAAGACGAACATGTCAAATAACAATGCTATCTTCAATTTAACAAATGATATTCTTTAAGCTCTTGATGATACACTAAGCACACTAGGGATTTTCTGTTACTTATCAAAAGCATTTCATTGTGTTAACCATAAAATACTTCTACAAAAGGTATTCCATTATGGTGCTAGGATCAAAGGATATCAATGGACTGAATCATACTTACGAAATAGAAAGCAAGGTTACTCCAAATGGTCTGAAATAAAGCATGGTGTCCCAAAAGGGTCCATTCTGGGTCCCTTATTATTCTTACTATATATAAATGATTTTTCCTGAATAATAAACAATCCTGCTAAGACAATTCTCTTTGCAGATGAGAAGTATCGTGATTAAGGACCTCAAAAGTAATCATCTACAAGATTTATTAAATAAACGTTCGTTGCACTACATAACTGGTTTGAACGCACTGAAATTCACATAAATTTTAAAAGCATTAACTATACTAGTTTTTATACAAAACATAAAAGCGTCTCGGACCTACAGATCCAATATGAAAATAATGAAATTAAGGAAGCTAGTAAAATTCCTGGGTCTTGTTACTGACTGCAACATGAAATAGAAATCACACTTTGAATATATCTTACCCAAACAGAGCTTTGCATATTGAAATTTAACTGTATTGGAACACCATAGTGAAGCGAAACAATTATTAAATTATAGATGAGTTGTATTTATTACACATCAGCTTCACTTATGTACCTATATTGAGGACATGTTTCGCAAACTATTGTTCGCATCATGTGCTCTAATGCGACTAAAGCTTGATTCAGTGGTGTGGGTAGTTCTGGAGTTGCTGCTGCCATCTTTTGATTTTGTGATGAATTTAAATGTAGGGTGTCTTCTGACGGGATTTTGAAGTTCATTAGTTGGTTTTTATGTTTTTTTATGTATATTTTCTCCCATATGACGAGTTCACTATGTTTTTGAGCTGCTATTGCGGACTTATCAATATTTTTGTATCTTAGGTGCCTAAAATGTTCTATCTTTCTAGTGCCTGTTTCTTTTTGTCCTGCCTATGTAAATTTTTTCACAGTCTTTACACTTAATCTTGTAAATGCCTGACTTTTCTTCTGGTTTTATCTTATCAGTATTATTACTGTTAAGTAGGTTTTTAATGTTGTAATTGTTTTTTCGTGCCAATGTTATATTATATTTCTTGAGTATTTTTTGGAACTTTTTTGTGGCCCAGGTGTGATAAGCAAAGTTAGCAAATCTAATTTATTGTTTCATTGGTGAAAGAGCTGTGATCTGTTTTAATCTTTTTGAAGTTAGAATTATTTTATTTTTCTATCTACAAGACTTTTTCCATATCCATTTTTAATTGCAGTTTTTAAGATTTGATGGTATTCTTTTTGATATTCTTGCTCGCTGAGGGGTAGGTTAACTAATCTGTGTGTAAGACTGTCAATAGTGGCATTTTTGTGGGGAATTGGGTTGAAACTATTTGCTTTGATGTAATTATCTGTGTGTGTTTCTTTTCTATGAATACCAAATTCCAGTTTTCATTGTTTTTTGATATTTTAAGGTTCAAGAAAGGCAGAGTACAGTCCTCTTCAGTTTCTACTGTGAATTTTATGCTGGGTTTTTGAAGGTTGAGTAGTTTCAAAATATCTATCTGTTTGTGGTATACTATCGCAAAGATGTTATCTATGTATCTATACCATGTTTTAAAAAGAAGAGGAAAGACTTTAGTTATATGTGTTTTGAAAAAGTTCATGTATAAATTGGCCAAAAATAGTGATAGCGAGCTTCCCATAGCCAGTCCTGAAGTTTGTTTGTAATACTTTCCAATTTGTAATACTTTTGTCTTTGATGGAACTTGAAATCCTGCCAGAAGACAACCCCACATTTAAATTCATCACAAAATCAACAGATGGCAGCAGCAGCTCCAGAACTACCCACACCACTGGATCAAGCTTTAGTCACATTAAAGCCGATGATGTGAACAATGGTTCGAGGAACATGTCCTCAATATAGGTACATAAGTGAAGCTGATGTGTAATAAATAAGATTCATCTATAATTTAATAAGAGCATGTTTTGCAATCAGATCTTTAAATCAGGTAATTCATAAGAGCATTCTAGAAATGGCTTATTACACTTACTTTCATTCAATAAAGGTTTGTAGAATAATGTTCTGGGGTAACTCTGTATGAGGAGCACTATTTATATTTTGAGCCTTGGCAATCCTGCATGTTGTAGGTAGCATCTGACGTTTCTAATGGGAAGTTTGACATTGCAGACCATAATCTACTTCGGACATTTTGTCAACAGAGCATCACTTGTTTTGTTTACATTAATGTGAAAATTGTGTTTGAACAAAAACATGGATTTCCCCCGTGAAAATGTTTGTGCAATGATTTATTATGACTTCCGACATGGATTATCATGACAAGAGTGCACTGAAGCAAAAATGCTATATGGGCTGAACTATACTGGCCGGGAAGGGGAGGGGGGGTTGGGAAGTTGTGGGTACAGTGCCTAGGATGTTTTGTAAGGGAAGTGTACCAAATGTAAGAGTAAAGTCAAATTGTAATGGGGTGAGTGAGAAGGAAAGGTGTGATAATGCAGAGAGCTCTTAAATATTGGTACACAATATTAAATTTAAATAAAAGCAATATGCTATGGCAATGCTTATAATTTAAAGCAAAGAATTTGAGGGAAAATGGGTGGAGTTATTTAATACAAACTAATTAAAAAAATTGTGGATTAGGGAAAATTCGGAGGACGGAAATCAGTGTAAATGGTTTTGGAAAGAAGATGGAAGGATATTTGAAGACAGAGAAAGACATAGTAATATAAGGAAAAATGATGATAATTAGAACATAAGCAGAGGTATAATTAATTTTGTTATTAATGTTGAAGTTTTTTATACATGTCTCTCCAACATTCTCTAAAAGCTTAACCCATATCTACATTTCTGGAATTAAATATGGAAGAGCATTTTGAAACCAGCATTGTAGAAGTTGATTTTATATATATATGAAAATATATGACATCAAGGGAGAAACATCCTAATTAAAGCAATGACAAATTGATGATCATATACCTATTAAATATCTATAGGGTCCTGCCAACAACTGATGTATTAATGAAGCTTACAAATACTTTAAAAACACCTATAGATCAGCAGAGATCTAATTAAATTTTGCTATCAATATGTTGTTTTCAAATGCTAGGCTTTGGCAATGAAGCCATTAGCTCTCTTGCTCTCCAATATTTCTGTGTAGTGGATCCGGCAGGTAGGGCTTCACAGGTTAGAAGATGTTCTTCAGTCATTTCCTATTCTTTGTTGCACAGACGACAATTTGGACTTGTATAAATTCCTATTCTGTGTAAGTGTTTGGTCAAATAATCATGTTCCGTAAGTAATCTAAAATTTGCTACTGCAGCTTTACGTGGGATTTCTGGATTTTTAATTAAAATGTTTCATTTTTTATCTTTGGCTTTGTTAGATATTGATTGGTTTTGTTTGTTTTTATATTTGCTTTTGATTAATTTTTTTATGGATGTAAAGGGTAAGTTTTTACTTTTGTTCTGAATCTTACTATCAATATTGAAGTTCTTGATACATGTCTGACAATGTTGCATAATCATCACTAGCCAAGCAAAAAGAATTTTAGAAAATCAACCATAACATTCAAAAGGGTCAAATTACAGATGACTGAAAATACTGGTTACTTCAACCATTTTTGGGGCAACAAACTTGGGAAGACATTTATGAGGAAACTTGAGTAGATATTACATTTACTAAATTTTTAAAAGCCTTCAAATACTACTACAATACAGCTTTTCCAGTGGTTAAACTTTAAAACAGGGAAAAGCAATGTACATGGTCACCAAGAATATTATAACTCTTGTGAGAAACTAAAATTCTTCAGTAATATAATTAGAAATTATAAAGGCTTCCAATTAATTTGTGAACTACTATAAGAAATATAAATCAATCTATGAAAATGTTATTCAGATAGCAAAAAAATTAGAGAAGATTAGGGAAAAAAACTCATCTGAAAATAAACAGAAAGCAATGTGGGATATTATAAAATGGAAGACAAAGTCTTCCAAGCTGACACAGGGAAATATAAGTATTCAAACTCGAAAATGAAACTGTAAGAAATCCTAGAGAAATAGGCAAGATATTTAACAATTTCTTTGTAGGTATCACAAAAATATTTGCAAACAGAAAGCAATACAACAGACAGTTTAGAAAATGAAGCTCTCATTCATAGCAATGATAATTCATTATTCCTAATACCAGTCTATGAAGATGAATTATTTGATATAATTAAGGAGCTGAAAAACAAAAAAATCTGAAGCCCTTGATGAAAGTTTAAGCTGTTTAATTAAACAATGTAGTATGGATATTTTAAAACCACTACCTCATATAGGAAATAAATCTCTTCAAAATGGCACATACTCACATGAACTGAAGGTAGCAAGCATAAAATCAATGTTCAAAAAGGAGATTAAAAAGACCCTAAAAACTATAGACAAAATATTAAAAGATGAATATATTAAAGTTAAATAAAATATTAGAAAAATAATGTACAAGAGGCTTATGGCATTCCTCAATGAGTCTAATTCCCCCAGGGGCCTACTGCGGTAGCTACGGGAATTGGTGATCCTGGAGTCCTGAGCCGAATCTCTCAATTGGGTTCCTCTGTGAGGTGAGTGTTCTTTCAAATGCCCAAAACCATGGTCCACTTCTGTGTTTGACCCTTACCTCCCTGAACACATGTCTGACGGTTAACCTAGTGCAGCCTGGCGGAGTGCGAAGCGCAGGGGTGACTGGGTAATGCGTAACCCCCAGCTCCTGGTTATCATGTAGGATGGTGTTCGTATCTGCTGGTAAAGGTCAGTCCTGGGCAGGGGCCATTGCATGAGCTGTAACACTCTGAAGACCACTGGGTCTCTCTGTCTATACATGGGGAGGTGAGACCCTGAGGTGAACAGGGTCTAGGCCAGGACTCTCACCTAAGCTGGGGTGGCGCCCAGGATGTGAGGATGCCATCAGAGACGTTTGCAATGGTGGAGGATATTGTCGCTATGGGAACTAATAAAATCAACAAAACTGTTAAGAAAAGTGGAAAAGAAATAGATGAGTCTTGTGGTCCTCGCTATTTGGTCATTTCTAGAACTGAGGAAGGTCGAAAATTTACTACCATGAACCCATTTATCATTCAGAAGGGTCTAGATAATATTTCTGGTCCTGTAAATTCATGTACTCGATCTCACAATGGCACGCTCTTGGTCAATGCAGCTTCACTGACGCAGGCTTCAAAACTTTTAAAAGCTAATATGCTTGCGAGCATTCCAGTGCGCGTAGAATTGCATAGGACTCTGAACTCCTCAGGTGGTGTTGTAAACACCAGTGCATTGGACGGTATGTCCAATGAGGAGATTCAGGAAAACTTAGGGGAACAAGGTGTGAAAAATGTATTTGGAGTTCACTGTAAAGAACGAGGTGAACTAGTGCCCACTCGTGCCCTGTTTCTTACCTTTGATTAGGTAGACCTCCAGCAAAGGATTAAGGCAAGGTATCAAGCTATTGAAGTGTGACAGTATATACCCAATCCATTGAGGTGTTATAAATGCCAACTCTTTGGCCATACAAGTAATTCTTGTAATGGAGTTGCTACTTGCATTGACTGTGGGTAGTCAAGCATGATAATGCATGTACTTCTTCACCTGCAACACGTGTTAACTGCAGTGGTAATCATTCATCGAACTGCCCGCTTCGGTAAAATAGATGGTAGCGTGTCTGCCTCATGTTCAAGAGGTCCCGAGTTCAAATCTCGGTCAGTGCAAGTAACCTGGACAAGGTTTATTCCGGGGGTTTTCCTTATCCTGATAGAAGAATGTTGGGTAACTTAAAGTTCCATGGATCCCGGACTCATTTGAGCATCATTTCACCCATTCCATTCATTGTCTGATATTACTTAATGTTGGAGGATGTAAATTGCAAAAAACTGAACTCCAGAGAATGTCCCAATTTTATGGAGGAAAAGGCGATCCAAGAGATCCGGGTAAGAGAGAGGGTGTTCTGCTTGGAAGCCCAGAAACTCTTGTGTATTCGTCAGCCTTCTGTCCCTAGGATTGTTACTTACAGTGCAGTTGCAGCTAAGCCGGTACCTAGACATGAAATCGAAACACAAACCGGCGACATAAACGGAGCAGTAATATCCGAAAGAACAATTACACCAAAAGCACATCCAAAGCAACAGACACCAGCACGAACAACAGTGAGCACGTCGACCAAGTCCAGTCCTACGAAGGAGGATTCAGCCATTCACTGCCGAAAGCATCTACTTCAAGAACATGTGAACCAGTAATATATAATGTATTGCTAAGGAAATTTAAGACCTCATATATCAGAACTGACTTCCTTAAGGAAAATAGTAAGACCAGTGTAAAGAAAGCTAGTCAGCATAAAAGTCCGTGACCATCTCCTCAGTCAACATCATCTGAGGAACCATCAGGAGAGGATGCCTATCGGCAACTTTCATCTCCGATAGTTTTGAAAGACTTGAATCGAAGTTACCAGTACGAAAGCCGTCTTCCTCTACTGAAGATGTGGAGCGGGTACATCTTGTCCTCATTGCCAAAACGACAGTGAGAAAAAGGCAGGAAAAACCTGCAGAAAATGCTAGCCCAGTCCCTAAGAAAAGGAAGAAATTGATTCGACCACCACTGGGCAGGTAGTTTGTTTTGTCATGGCAAGTTGATATTGAAAGGGGTAATTTTTAATGCCTTTTGGTATTTTATTGCTAATTATAGCTTTTTATTGTTTTTACTCATTTGGGCTTATTTATTTTATTGTCATTTTGTTTGGATATTTTTTTTGAATTTTGAGTAATTTATCTCTGGCTTTTGCCATGAATTAGTTTTTGTAAGGGCACTGATGACCAAGCAGTTGAGCGCCCTTATATTCAAATCATCATCACCATCATCATCATCATCATCATCATCATCATCATCATCATCATCATCATCATCATCGTCGTCGTCGTCGTCATCATCGTCGAGTTTAATATAATTAATAATAGTTAATATGGGTTCTGAAGAGAGAAATTACTACTTTGGCAGTAATAAACTTTGTTGAAAGTATCTATGACATGCTGCACCTAAAAAAAGTTAATTTTTTTTTTTCATAATGGATAAATCAGATTATATTGAAAAAATGGAAGAAATGCTAAATGACAGTGAATATCAAACCATTAACAAAAAGCCTCTAACTCGCATACAATCATTTGAAAAAACAGTAGCAAAATCAAGCATAATACTGTGACTTTGTGGGTTCGAAGAATTAAAAGTTCAAGTTGCACAAATTCAAAGCATTCTTTATTTCCGCCGAATTACACTTGGTACACTTGCCGATTACACAGAATTACGTGCCACACACAATTACATAACACTCACAATTACAATTCACCAGTTGCAGGTCCACTCGACACCTTGCTGTAAACTCTGAATCAAACTGACTCTCTAAAAACTGACTGACTGACTTGTCCAATGCATCACTTATATACACAAATTGCAGTATCTGGAAGTTTCCCGGCTATTAACAAAACATCACATTCCTCCAAGGTGGCAGGAGAAGGGGTCCAGTAATTTCTGGATACTTCTCCCCACCCTGTCCCTCCTTGGCACGTCATTAGCGCTGCACATTGGCATAGGCGTGGTTTCTATGCCATCCCACAGGAAGAGCCATTCTGTCACACGAGTAGGCGTGACCTCGATGCCATTTGTCTCCTTTCTTTCTGTCAGCTGGTCTTTACGTTCGGGTGACAATACCAAACAAATATACAGTTAAACCAGATAACCCAACCTTACCTAGACTTTATGGCTTACCCAAAATACACAAACCATCCATAACAGTGAGATCTATAGTTAGCAGTATAAATTCACCAACATACAAACTTGCAAACTGGCTAATAAACAAATTCAACTCATTTCCAAAATTCGATAGCCTAAGCATAAAACACACCTATGAACTTACAGAACACATTAAGGATACTGAACTAAAAGAGGACACTAGTCTCGTTTGATGTTAAATCACTGTGAAACAATTATATTGGCGAGCAAAGTTCCATGTTGGCACTCCAGTTTGAAGCAACAAATATATTGGCAAGCAAAGAGTTCCACTTGGGGCGACGATTTAAAGCAAATGGTGTTTAGCTCAGGGTAAAGCAATGAGGTTTATCTCCGGGTATGCGTGGATATGTATGAGAAGGATGGTTTTAATGACACTGGAATGCACGTTTCAAACTGGTTATTGACTGCTTCTTTTTATCAGAACATCGAACTTGAAGTTGCCGACCAAGGGTTACCAATATATCACTGTTTAGAGTTACTAAAGGCGGAGTGCTTATTACTCGATAATAATTAGTTACGTATAAACCGAAAAATATCTTCTCTCATCACTTCTGATCTGTCCTCGACCAAGACAGAACCAGATAACTGCCCTAATCGGCTTCATGCCTCAGACTTTCTTAATGGCTTGCCAGCCATGAACTGACTGTCCTCACAGCTGCACTTCAGTGTCCAGCTTTCACTTTCTCGAAGCACTTTATACACACAAAGATTCCCTTTGTAACAATCTTGTCCATTGTTATTAGGGTCCGAAGAATACCTCATTCAACAAAGTCAAGTGCTATCCCTTAGAATTCTGTTTTTCCCGTGTCTTTTGTTACATAACTCAACCTACTGCACTTGTTCGTGTCGTAACAAACATGCAAGACTCCTTTGAAATCCATTACGATTCTTTATACATTGCACCCCTTAATTTCGGTATCAACTGTTTCCCAGCATACCAGTAGAACTACCACCGTTGATAGAAAAATGGCTCAAATCACTTGGAATGTCATCACCTGAAATTTCAGATTATATCAAACTAACCAAATTATGCATAGAACAAAATTTGTTGCAGTTTCAAACAAAATATTTCTACCAAACTTCTGGTTTAGCAATGGGCAACCCCCTATCGCCCTTTCTGGCCGATCTGTACATGAGTGCATTAGAAATAAGGATCACCAAAGGTTTCCCTTGGATGTTCAAACTCTGGCAACGATATGTAGATTACATCATTGCAATAGTACCAAAAAGCATCAAGTTTAATGCAGAAATAGAAAAAGACGAGAATTTACCATTTTTGGATTTTAAAAATAATCAGAAATAAAAACAGAATAAACTTTGGCATTTACAGCAAACCAACACAGACAGACAACTACATAAAAGCTAATGGCTGCAATCCAAGATACCACAAACAGGCAATCTTCAATAGTTTACCACACAGACTGGTTAACATCCCTCTCACAGCAGGAGAATACAAAACAGAATACAACAAAATTATTAAAATAGCACAAAAAATGACTTTCCCAAATCGTTAGTAGACAAAAAAGTGAACTTAGCAAAAAGAAGCTTATAAAGGAAACCACAACCCCCTCAGCTACAGAAACCTATATGATATGGGCCTTTGAAAAATTCAAAAAAGTCTTCAAAAAACAAAACATTCAACTAGCACCGGTCAACCATTACTCCTTAAATAACCTAATTTGCTCAAACATCAAAGATGCCATTCCATCTAACAAAAAATCTGGTATATATCAAATTGAATGCTGTGTCTGCAGACAAATTTATATTAGAAAAACCAAAAGAAATTTAGAAACAAGAGCAAAGGAACACTTTAGGAACATACAATACAAACAATTAGAAAAATCAGCTATTGCCATGCATTTTTGGAAAAAAAAAACACAACATAAATCCAGAACCAAAAATACTAAAACATACATCAGGAAACAAGAACTGTCCACATGGGAACAAATCTTCATCTCAAAAAGTAGGAACAAAGTATTCAATTTCAACATCCCCCCGAAAGATTTGTTCAGCAAGTTCCTCACCAGAGGAGACCTATGACAAAATATCACCAGCTACACTACTGAGAACCAGTTGATGTCCGGTTGACGATGGAGGCAAAATCTCTGAAACATGTTGCGGAAAAATTTAAAAGTAAGTGTTGTTTAGTGTCATTAATAGATTCCCTTTAAATTTAATTTATTACAACACTGTTTTCAACACTTCCAAGAAAGAAATTATGGCTGATATTCCAAAAACTGAAAGCCATAGAAATCATTTCAACAATTTGAATTTGCTGACCTTAAAAAGTTTATATATGAAACAATTATTAATTTATATGATGACTAATAATGCAAATTATGCCACAAATGCTGAAATATACACTCATAACAGGTAATAAACCAATTACCCATATTCACAAAACTAAGCTTCTTCTTAGACACTTGTGTCAAATACTAGTGTCAAAAGTTGAGCATAATTCGGAAAACAGAACTAAAAGAGAAAACAATGAGTGAGCTCCATTAAACATTGTCACAGTGTGTGCCTTCCCTTACTGGTGGTCTCTGATAAGTAAGCATGTTCAGGCATCAAAGGTGAACAAAACCAGAGCAGCAAACCAATACCAGAGTATCACACCCAGTGCATGGCTCATTTATTGCTTTCCCATTGTGAATAGAAAGTAGTTGCTTTATGAAGTGTTAACAAGACAGCACCAACATGCCACAAAGATGTCACCTGATCCTGTTTTGAAGGATAGAATCATCAGATGTCTAGAGACAGGTAAGACACAGATCACAGTCTCTCGGGTCCTGAATGTGCCAGTATCATTTCCATGCCTTCCAAGAAACAGGAGGTGTTCGTCGGATCCCTGTACGTGGTTGCCAACACCAGTCACAATGCTACAACAGGACCAACATTTGACTGTAACAGCACAATGACATTGGAGGATGCCCGCAAGACAACTGTCATCCAAGCTTGCAGTCACTTCAGGTGTTCAAGTTTCGAGGCAAACTGTATACCAGAGGCTCAGGGCAGTCAGCCTCTATGCCAGACATCCAGCAGCATGTGTCCCACTCACTCAAATACACATATGGTCCTGTTTACAATGGAGTCAGCAACCTCAACATTGGACCTTGAATTAATGGAGAAAGGCACTGTTTACAGATGAGTCCAGATTTAGTTTCAACAATGATTCTCGTCGCAGAATAATCTGGAGAGAACATGCAACCTGGTTTCATCCCACCAACATTGTGGAAACACACCCATTTGGTAGTGGTGGCATAAATGTTCAATGGACACACAGATCTGCACATCTTCGAAGGTGGTACTGTGAATACCCAGAGATAGAGAGATGACACACTGGAACCACATGTGTGACTTTTCAGAGGTGCAGCTGGTCCACAGTTCATCTGCGTCCACCTGGTAGATGAGTATCTTCACTGCAAAGATATCCAGTGCATGTACAGAGATACTTTTTAGATATGTCGTATGACGTGATGTTGCGCAGTAGTTTATGTTCCAGTCCACCTGTTTATTTGGAAGAGAAAGCTATGTCAAGTTAATCATCTGCCCTCTAACCCACCAGCTTTATCAGCAGTATGCTGGGAAAGCAGAGATCTTACTCCTCCTATTGATTCGCATGATGTCACTCGTGCACATCTGAGCAAGGTCATATGCCACGTCTAAAAATACATCCGTACTGGCTGCGATGTCCCAGTATGCTACGTCACTGTGTGGCCTGTGTAGACATGAGGGATCATCACATCTCATATTAACCGCTCAGCACCATCATTGTCACTGTGTAAGTGATCCTCAGATTTTGTGCTTAGATAAAAATTTGTCCCAAGGTCAAAATTGTGTTATTTCTTACTGTATTGCATTCCATACCTGTATGATAGATTCGTAAGAACATATTGCATTATTAAATTTTAGATGAGTCGCATTTTTTACACATCTGCTTCACTTTCGTAAGTGACTCATCTAAAATTTAATAATTTTTCGCTTCACTGTGGTGTTCCAATACAGTTGAATCTCGATATATTGCATTATGCTTAACTTTTGTATAATTTTAATAATTTGGTAATAGAATATTGAATTATGCTTAACTTTGGATACTAGTGTATATGGGTTTAAAGTTATACAATAACTTGCCAAATCAGTTAAAGGGCATACCTTCAGTAAATAAGTTTAAGGCAGAACTATAAAGTTGTTAAAAGGAGTTAGTTTTACTCAGTAAATGAATATTTAGAAGGTTATTCATTTTTAGATGAGTCGTATTTATTACACATCTGCTTCACTTTCGTACCTATTTTGAGGACATGTTTCGCAAATCATCGTTTGCATCTTCTGCTCTAATGCGACTAAAGCTTGATCCAGTGGTGTGGGTAATTCTGGAGTTGCTGCTGCCATCTGTTGATTTAGTGATGAACTTAAATGTGGGATTCTCCTCTGGCGGGATTTCAAAGTTCATTAGTTGGTTTTTATGTTTTTCTATGTATATTTTCTCCCATATGACGAGTTCACTATGTTTTTGTACGTATTTTAGTAATTCTGTGCTATCTTCAATTTCATGATTTTCAGACCAGAAATGAGCTGCTATTGCGGACCTATCAATATTTTTGTATCTTAAGTGCCTGAAGTGTTCTTTCTTTCTAGTGCCTATGTTTCTTTTTGTTCTCCCTATGTAAATTTTTTCACAGTCTTTACACTTAATCTTGTAAATGCCTGACTTTTCTTCTAGTTTTATCTTATCAGTATTATTACTGTTAAGTAGGTTTTTAATGTTGTAATTGTTTTTTGGTGCCAATGTTATATTGTATTTCTTGAATATTTTTTGGATCTTTTTTGTGGCCCAGGGGTGGTAAGTAAATTTAGCAAATCTAATTTCTTGTTTTATTGGTGTGAGAGCTGTGATCTGTTTTAATCTCTTTTGAAGTTTGAATGATTTTAGTTTTTTATCTACAAGGTTTTTTCCATATCCATTTTTAATTGCAGTTTTTTAGATTTGATGGTATTCGTTTTGATATTCTTGCTGGCTGAGGGGTAGATTTACTAATCTGTGTGTGAGACTGTTGATGGTGGCATGTTTGTGTGGAATTGGGTTGAAACTATTTGCTTTGATGTAATTATCTGTGTGTGTTGCTTTTCTATGGATACCAAATTCTAGTTTTTCATTGCTTTTTGTGATTTTAAGGTCCAAAAAAGGTAGAGTACAGTCCTCTTCAGTTTCCACTGTGAATTGTATGCTGGGTTCTTGCAGGTTGAGTAGTTTCAAAGCATCATCTATTTGTTTGTAGGGCACTATTGCAAAGATGTCGTCTACGTATCTGTACCATGTTTTAAAACTATGAGGGAAGGCTTTAGTTATATGTGTTTCAAAAAAGCTCATGTATAGATTGGCCAAAAATGGTCATAGCGGGCTTCCCATAGCTAGTCCTGAAATTTTTTTATAATATTTTCCATCGAAGACAAAATAATTTTGATGTATACATATTTCAGTCATTGCCAAATATTCTTCTATTGCATTGGCATCTAGGTTTATAGAATTTAGCCATTTTTTCAGTTGAATCAAAAGTTTGTCTAATGGAATGCTAGGGAAGAGGGAGCGGACATCAAAGGATACTAAAGTGTCATGAGGTTTTAGTTTAAGATTTTGAATTTTTTCTACCAGGTCTAAAGAGTTTTTTATGCTCAGAGTATGGAATTGTGGAAAGGACTGAAATTTTTTGGACAGCCATTTTGCCAGAAGGTAAGTAGGAGTGTTTATATTATTTACAATGGGTCTCATGGGTATGTTGGGCTTGTGTATTTTAGGCAAACCATATAGTCTTGCAAGGGCAGGGTTGTCCGGTTTGATAGTTTTTTGTTCTGCAGTTTTTAAAATTTTACTATTAATGATGGTTTTTTGTACATTTTTATGCATCGGTTGAGTGGATTAGAATCTATTTCTTGGAATTCTTTTTGTTGTAGTAACTCTAACATTTTTTCCTTGTATGTAGCTGTATCTAAGATTACTATATTGTTCCCTTTATCAGCCCTTGAGAAGATTACATCCTTTTTCCTTAAAGATTTAATTATCTTAATTTGTTTCAAATGTTTTCCAGGTTTTTTATTTATTAAGTTTTCCAATATAGGAGTTTTCCAATATTCAAGAAATACAATATAACATTGGCAATAAAAAACAATTACAACATTAAAAACCTACTTCACAGTAATAATACTGATAAGATAAAACCAAAGGAAAAGTCAGGCATTTACAAGATTAAGTGTAAAGACTGTGAAAAAATTTACATAGAGAGGACAAAAAGAAACAGGCACTAGAAAGAAAGAACACTTCAGGCACTGAAGATACAAAAATATTGATAAGTCCGCAATAGCAGCTCATTTCTGGTCTGAAAATCATGAAATTGAAGATAGCACAGGATTACTAAAATACGTACAAAAACATAGTGAACTCGTCATATGGGAGAAAATATACATAGAAAAACATAAAAACCAACTAATGAACTTTGAAATCCCGCCAGAAGAGAATCCCACATTTAAGTTCATCACTAAATCAACAGATGGCAGCAGCAACTCCAGAATTACCCACACCACTGGATCAAGCTTTAGTCGCATAAGAGCAGAAGATGCAAACGATGATTTGCGAAACATGTCCTCAAAATAGGTACGAAAGTGAAGCAGATGTGTAATAAATATGACTCATCTAAAAATTAATAATTATTTCACTTCACTGTGGTGTTCCAATACAGTTAAATCTCGATATATTTAGAAGATAATTCAAGAAAAGTGAAAACCCATCAGTTTTGTGCACTTAACTAAACTAGTATATTTTAAATATTAAAAGCAGAAGCATTATTAACAGTGAAGTATTCTTCATTTTGAGTTTGATTTATGAGTCACTATGTTTACACTCAAACTTCACTTACTTGTTGTATTAATTGAAACGTTTTCAAGATCATTCGATCTCATCCTCAGCTGTTTGGTGACTAAATGAACATTCCTCTTCTTCCACTACTATGGAGCTCCGATCCCTCTGCCATCTGGTGTTAGGGGCACTAAGTTTTAATACTTCATTTAATGCCGGGATTTCAAAATTTATAACTATTACAGTTTTTGGTTATGAATATTTTTTCCCAAATATCCAATTCTATGGGTGTACTTAAAGATTTTAACAGTTTAATGTTGTGGCCAATGTTTTGGTTTTCTGACCAAAAATGGTGTGACACTGCAGATTTTTCTGTTTGTTTCAACTTAATGTTCCTCTGGTGTTCTTTTTGCCTGGTTAACAAGTTTCTCTTAGTTTTTCCTATGTAGCTTTTTCCACAGGTTTCACAATTTATCTGATAAATTCCCGATTTCATAGTATTGGGGATTGAATTTTTTAGTGGTTTATTTAGCAGGTTTTTCAGACTGAATTTGTTTTGGGGTGCTAGTTTTAAGTTTAGTCTTTTGAAGATTCGTTCAAATTTTCTAAAAGCTCATGGATGGTAGGTGAATTTTCTATATTGCCAATATTTGTTTTTAAGTGGTGTGAGAGTATAGTATATATATAATATATAGTATATTTTATTCTTATTCTTGTTTCACATGATAAAAATTCAGCATTCATCAATGAAGGAGGATCTTACAAATTGCTGAAGCTGCCAGTATCTGTATAAATATTTCATTTAACTGAGTTGTTATGTATGATTGTACATTGTCTTAATGCTTCGAAATGTAAATAGTAATTTGTGTAAGTTTTGATAATCTTCATAGTGTAAATAGTTAACAGATAGATTGCAAATATCGTGTAATACTCTTTTAGATATTTTGACAATGTCTATATTTCTGTATATGTTCCATGGCTAATACTGTGATATCCCTGGAAATATTTCAATATGCCGCTATGAATCATCCCAAGGTTACCACTGGGGAACAACACTACAACACTAAAACCTAGAAGATACGGGACACTTAATCAAATACACAATTCTTCCTGAAATCCACATACCTGTTTTATTACAAACTAAACACAATACAACATAATATTCCACAGGCACAGAGAGATGTAACAAAAGCGAAGGTCAATCCAACATCTCCCGGCCAGCCAGCTCCAGATCCTTTCATGGCTGGCTAGATCACAGCTACCATTTGTTTTCGTAGAAACACTACTACGAAGATCTCCAACCAGCCAAAAGGAGCCGGACGCCTGGCGGCGACTTGACCTTACTAAACAAAGTGAGTATATCACATCACACAGAACTGAATTAAATCATATGCAAAAAAAAAAAAAAAAAAAAAAAAAAAAAAAAAAAAAAGAGCATCGCAAACAGAAGTGTAAATGGATACTTAAAGAACAGAGTATTGCTTGGGTATGAGTGGGTGTGTGGAGACTTAAGGGTATCATTGTGCAATATGTGGGGGAAAGGAAGATATAGAACATTTTTTAATGTATGGGAGTAAGCACTGCAGGAAGCAGTGTTCAAATGGGAAATGGTTGAAATTAATCACAAAAATAGTCTTAATTAAACTTGCCTACCTAGCAAGAAGGTAGGTGAGTGTTGGGCTAAAGTAAAAAGGAAAGAGATATGCTCAGGAGAAACAGAAGAAGAAAGATAAGTTTATGGATCCTTTTTTAAATTGTTAAACATGCCAATTGTGCATATCACCATCACCATCACTAAAATGTTTTAGAATTTAAGAAAAACTTGGGTGAGAATATGTTAAGATAATAGCCCGGACTGATGTATAGCAATATTCCTTGTATTGTTTTTAGTATATATATCTAAAATTGTTTATTCTGGGCTAATGCTGGCAACTGAATCACAAGAAAGGTACCAAACTTAAGTAACAAACTATGAGCCATAAAACTGCTTTAAAGCATAGTTTGAACAATTGCACCTAATATAAAAGTTGTGCATGATATAAACAATTATACTCATGAATTATAGCTATAGCATTGTATTTGGAGATAAAAATACTACCAACCTCATTGAAATTTTTAAACTGGAACTCTTTGTAAATTGCATCCCGACCATTTACCATTGACCAACCACATGACAAGAGAGGATTCAGTTTTGATGTACGTTCCTCTTCGGTGAGTTTACCAGCCTGGAAAAGAAAGATAAAATGAATGGCATTTAGAAACTATTAATTCAATTAGATTATACAAATGAGCTCGTAACACGAATTCGTAGTTTGTGTATAATACAAGTCTCATAAATAGAAAGGAAATTGATAAAATCTTATGAAAAGATTTGTTGAAAGAAGCATTGACATGTTACAGAAAAACTGACAAATAAAATTTTAGGATACTTTTCTTCCCCCTCCCCCCCCAAAAAAACACAAAACAAAGTGTAAAACTAAGTAGGTAAGTAGAATTGAAGCTATTTATTAAAATAATAAAATTAAATATGAGTTGCCATTTTAATTAATGCTAATGATAACATTTTCAGCAAACTAGCTCAAACTGCATCCAAAATATTTTTTGTTATAAATGAACTTACTGATAAATGTGGCATTTGCACTATATTTAGGTATGAAGAGCTTTAAAAAGAATCAGTAAATTTAGAACAAACCAGTTTTTCCTGTTATATGAAAACATTTTATGGATCTTAGTTTGAATAATTTTGAAATTATATGGTGTAAATAAAATCAATCTAGTGTAAAGGTTATGTACTTTTACTTATTTTAGATTTTGTAAGATTATCCTTTTAATTACATATCAGCATTAATAATTTAAATAAAAGAATTACTTAGATTACTGCATATATCCTGGCTTGTTAATATTGTCACCTGAACATTGGAATTCCCGAGAGAACCAGCAGCTGGCAGGTAGGGGCCAGACGGGAAGCATTCAGGCCACACCTACCCATCTATCTGTGTTGCGCTCACAGAGGGGATGGTTAAAAGAACATCACTAGCCAGTATACCGTCTCTTTCCCCTACCCCTGACGTCTGGAACATTCGGGATGATTTTCCGGGCCGCAAAGCTTCCAGAAACAGCGATCTTCCTATATAAGGCTGCAGTGGACAAGTCAGTTCAGTTCTTGGTGAGCAGCCGTGAACAGCGCTGTGCTAGCAAACAGACTGGAAGACTGCGTACGTGTATCAGAAGAGTTGTACGTAATTGCGAGTGTGGAGTGGACCTGTGACAGATGAACTGGTGGATTGTAATTGTGTGCGCTACGTAATTCTATGGGATCGGCAAGTGTCCCAACTGTAATTCGGTGGAAATAAAGAACATTTTGAGTTTGTGCAACTGGACTTTTAATTTCACGAGCCCACAAAGTCAAAACATTCAGCTTTGCTGCATGAATGTTTATTTTGCATTTAACATTATCATTATTATAGATACCACCCGTGGGTTCCTTCAATTAGTAAATGGGGTTTATGCATTGCTTGGTGGAATGAAACTTCCCTAGAGGTCATTGAACACATTATATGGGGTGCATTGACCTACATTCATTTTTATTATGTCTATTTTGCACTTGTTTTGGATTATTAACTCAAGGCCAGAGTAAGAACTGTAGAACTTATTTTTTCAATTAATATAATTTTGAGTCAAAGTAGTTCTTACTTGATGCTCCAAACATATATATTAGACTGACAAAACTTGGCAGCAGATCGATAACCTTATGTGAATCATATTTTGCCAAGTAACCCATGGGCTGCGACGCTTCGTTTCAGTGCAAAATGGCTATTAACAGGAAGGAATTGGAGAAAACAGAGTACACTCATGTCAGTCCAAGAGGCGTTTGTTATTACTACTATCACTATTTACTTCCACAGCTCACAAGCATTTAGTATTGTTTACTTCCCAGTCTGCCCCTTCTAACTGTGGACATGCATTTGGTATACGGTGAAGCATTAACATGTCATTTGGTGCAAAGGCTTTACCGGTAAAGATTTCCAAACCTTCAGTATCCTCACCATACGATATTTGCCAATATTCATTAGAGACAGAGGTCATTACACAGATGAACAGATGGGCAAGGACAGAGGCATATTGTGCGAACACCTGAACTCAAGGAAGCCATGCTGCAGTGGGTAGCAAATAATCCTTTGCTGAGTACTCGAGAGATCCACGACACTTTCATACTGGCCATATCACGATCTGGAGAATTTTGCAGGAAATGCCATTGTATACACATCATCCTGAGAGAGTCAGTTCTCTTACACCAGGTGACTATCTACTCTAAGTGAACTTCTGAGCATACTGCTTATGCTTCCTCTCAATATCAGAATGAAAATGTGGTTTCAGCATAATGGGGCACCAGCTCATTTTGGGAATCAAGTATGCAACCATCTGACAGCTATATTCGGCAATCTTTGGATAGGTCGAGGTGCACCCACTGACCACACTCTCCTGATTTGATACCAATGGATTTCTGTTTGTGGGGCCACAAAAAGGCAATGGTTTATGAAACAGCTGTTCACATGAAGGAAATCCTTGTAGTGCGAATTGCCAGTGCAGCAGCTGAAATCAGGGAAACCCCTGGCATCTTTGGAAGGGTAAGAAAAGGTATGGCATGGCGATGCACTTCTTGTCTGGAAGTCAATTAACGCACTTGATGTGATGAGACAACCAATTGGACCAATTGTCTGTTTTTTTTAACTTGAACTTTTGTTTTTTCATTATGTTTAGTTTCTTCTTGCCTGTACAATAAACACACAAATGTCTGTAAAATTGAAAGGCTTATTATTTGCACAAGCCTACTTATGTGCACTCCTTCCACTAATATCCTTCTTGTACTGAAATGAAGTGCTGCAGCCCATAGGTTCCTTAACCTATGCTTATATATTGTCGCCCTGGCGGTAGACTCGCGAAGCCGAAGCCGAAGCCGGTGGAGATTCGGAAAACTTCGGAACCAATCGTTACCGGTAGCAACAGATAGTTGAATGTAGAGTTGGTAAAATAAACAGTTTTAGGTTAGCTAGCAAATTGTGATGTGACGAATGTATTTGCTAGGAAAATAAAGTGCAGTTTTTGTATTTGAAGCCTCGACTTTTGATTTTCACGAACCCACAAAGTCACATTGGTGTCAGGAGTGGGATAACAACATCACCGAACATTATGGCCATGGAATCGGCATTGGAAATGCTTTTGCAGAAGATGAACGAATTAACAGCGAAGTCGGAAGCGGCAAATAACAACTTGGCCGCGAAGATGAACGAGTTAACAACAAAAACAGAAGCGGCAAATAACAACCTGGCCGCAGAGTTGAAAGAAATAAAGACCGAATTGACCACAGAAATGAAGGCAGCGAACGACAGTCTGGCCACGGAAATGAAGGAGGCGAACGAGGTCCTCGCCGCCAAATTTGAGGAACAGTTGGCCGGCGTGAGGGATGACGTGACGGAGCTGGGCAAGCGGATGGGCCAAGTGGACGAGCGCGTCGAGGACCTGGCGAACCGCTTCAGTGACCTAGAGGAAAAGGCCGACAATAACGCCAAGTCCCTGAACGCCATGGTGGAGGACGTCGTCGGCAGGAGCCTGAAGGATTTGAAGGCTGACGCACCGGGACGCGACACATCGGCGCGCGTCAAACCTCCGAAGTATGACGGCGCGTCAACGTTTGAGGTCTTCCGCCGCCAGTTCGACACAGTGGCCAGGCACAACGGATGGTCACTGGAGGAGGAGGCCACACAGTTAATAGCCAGCCTCCAGGGACGGGCCGCGGAAGTCCTAAACGCGGTGCAGACAACGGCGGCGCCCAAGGACATCTGGGAGGCCCTGGAGGATCGCTTCGGGAACCACCGCTTAGCCGCAGCATACCGCAGCCAGCTAAAGGCAAGGTCGCAGCAGCCGGGGCAGACGCTGCAGGAGTGCGCTATAGCGATCGAGCAGCTGGCTAGCAAGGCCTTGGTTGACCTGCCACTGGAGTTCGTATCCCGGGAAGCCGCCTACAATTTTGTCGACGGGGTACGGGACACGAAGATTCGTCAGCGCCTAATGCTCGGCGATTATAAAACCATCCACGAGGCGCTGACAGCGGCATTAAGGATGGAGGCGGCCAAGGTAGCATCTATCCCGACGTCGAGAACGAGGAGTGTCCGCTACGCCGGAGACAGAAGACCAGCTGAGGGACGCCGGCGAACACCTAGTGGCCTGTGTTGGGGGTGTGGACAGCCCGGACACCTGCAGAGAGACTGCCCACACCAGGAAGGGCAGCGGGAAGAACGAGTAAGGCCCGGCGTGGAGAGGGGTACGTCAGCGCCATTACCACCATCCCCTCGAGTGACAATCCGCGCCGTCAGCCGGCGGATGGATGACAACCTCATCGCGGACGGTTGGGTAAGAGGAAAGCCGTGCCGCGTGCTGGTGGACACCGGGGCGGCCGTGACCATCATCAGACCTGACGTGGCGAAGGGTTTGCCGACGAGGAAACCGAGCCGACCATACGAGCTTGTGACAGCATCGAGCAACACCATGCCTGTGGAGAAGGAGGCCCTACTGGAGCTGAACTTGGGACGGAGTGCCATGCGTCTGTGAGTGTTCGTCGCGAAGGTGGCTGAGGAGGTGATTCTGGGACTGGATGCCCTCAGGAGCCACGAGGCGACGGTCGACGTCGGCAGGAAGGTTCTGAGGCTCAACGGAGAAGAGGTTATACTGCTTCAACCAGAAGAGCGCCTTGGAATTGGCAGGGTCGTCTTGAGCGAAGACGTGGTTGTCCCCGCGAGGAGCGAAGTGATAGTGACGGCGCGATCGGAAGGCCAGACAGCAGGTGGGGTCCAGAGGCAGGAGTACGACTTCACCTCGGAACATCGCAGAGGGAAGAGTCACGGTAACGCGGACGCTATGTCCCGAAGACCCTGTCCAGAAGAGTGCGGCCAATGCACAAGAGTGGAGGGGAAGGAGCGTGCCGCAGCAGTTCGAGTAGTCACGGCAGTGCCTGCGGATGGCTGGGATAGCGCAGGCCTGAGGAGGGAGCAGCTGGCGGACGCAGACTTGGGGCCACTCTTGAGGGATGTGGAGAACCTGGTGGACCACCTCCACGACATGCACGAGATGGCTCGCCAGAACATCCAGAAGGCGAGCGACTGCATGAAAACCCGATACGACAGGCAAGCCAACAGCCAAGGGTTCCAGCAAGGTGACCTGGTCTGGTTGTACCGCCCGACCTGGACCAAGGGACGCTGCCCGAAGCTTCAGCAGCCTTGGTAAGGACCGTACCGTGTGGTGAAGAGGATTAACGACGTGGTCTACCACATCCAGAAGGTGCCCCGAGGAAAGATGTTGGTGGTACACCTGGATCGCCTGGCCCGCTACGAAGGCGCTGTTCGGGACGACCAGCCTTGAGGAGGGAGCAGTGTCGCCCTGGCGGTAGACTCGCGAAGCCGAAGCCGGTGGAGATTCGGAAAACTTCGGAACCAATCGTTACCGGTAGCGACAGACAGTTGAATGTAGAGTTGGTAAAATAAACAGTTTTAGGTTAGCTAGCAAATTGTGATGTGGCGAATGTATTTGCTATGAAAATAAAGTGCAGTTTTTGTATTTGAAGCCTCGACTTTTGATTTTCACGAACCCACAAAGTCACAATATATAAAGTTTGATCCTTTGAATAAGTGTGTAAAACAATTAAATGAAACAATCAAGAATAAAATGATATTCCCAAAAGAAATAAAGCAAAGTACAAAACCGCACAACCCTAAAGTAGCTAACATATACAAATTACCCAAAATTCATAAAACAGATAATAAGATTAATCATTAAAATAAGATTAATCATAAATTATTAACATAAACACACCCTGCTACTAACCATCCAAATGGCTAAACAAGAAATTCAAGTAGTTACCAACATATGAAAGCCACAGTATTAAAAATTTGTTGGTATTCATAAAAAAAATTAAAGAACTAGAATTTTCATCCACCAAGCGTATGCTATTTTTCAATGAAATTTCTTTGTTCCCAAGTGTGCCAAGAGACAAACTCATGGAGTACATGCAGATATGGCTTCAGTCCCTACAGTTCGACCAGAATATCATAGAGGAATACCTTCACTCAACAAACATCCATATTAAACAGTCCTTTATTACATTTAATGATTTTCAAACCTAAATCAGGACTATCTAAAAAGATTTTTAACTTACTTTTATTTTAGTGTCTCAAAACATACAGATACATATTTTCAGTGAAACTTCAACATGTCACTAAAATTAGGCAAGTGAGTCAACCTTGTATATACTTTTCTCCACTTACAAGTTTTTTATGAAGACTAGTTTCTGGGGACTTCTCCCCTATCGTCAGTTCTGTGGTTGACTGATGATGCATCCGGTGTCTGCATCTGGCTTGGTGTCGTGCTGCCATCTAATGTCCTGGTAAATTTGATGACGTCATCTACCGCGGGAATTTCAAAATTCATCAAGGGGTCCTGTTTTTTCGTAATAAATATGTTTTCCCAAATCTGTAGTTCCAGAGGTTTCTTTGCCTGTTTGATCAGTTCTATTTCTTGTTTTATGTTGTGATTCTCAGACCAAAAGTGATGTGCTACGGCCGACTTGTCCATTTGTTTGAATTTAATATTTCTGAAGTGTTCTTTCATTCTTGTTCCTAGATTCCTTTTGGTCTTACCAATGTATATCTTGTCACAATCCTGGCAACTCATTTGGTAAATGCCTGATAATTGAGTTTTCGGTGTGCTATTTTTTAGAGGGTGGTTTAGTAAATTGCAGATGTTGTGTTTGTTTTGAGGAGCTAATTTTATGTTGAAGCTCTTAAATATGTTTTCAAATTTTTTGAAGTATTTTGGATGAAATGTAAATTTTCCATATCTGGTGTTTGGGTTTTCTAGTTTTTTTAACGTAGTAATGTCCCTTAAGTTTTTGTTTCTTTTGTGTCTGTAGATCAGTTTTTTTTTATGAAATTTGTGTTATAGTTGTTCAGTTCGGCAACCTGGTGTATGTGAGCGTACTCCTGTTCATATTCTGTTTTTGTTAGCGGAATGTTGATTAATCTGTGAACTAAACTATGGAATACTGCATATTGATGTTGTACTGGGTTGAATGGGTTGCATTTAATGTAATTGTCAACATGTGTTGGTTTTCAGTATATTCCAAATTGTAATCCTGTTGGTGTTCTAATGATTTTCAAATCTAGAAAAGGTAGCCATTCATCCTGCTCTACTTCAATGGTGAAAACTATGGATTTTTCTTGTAGGTTTAGCAACTTTATAGCATCCTCGGTTAGTCTTCTAGGGACTATAGCAAACACATCGTCGACATATCTATGCCAACATTTGAAAATATGTGGAAAGGCTTTAGTAATGTGTGTTTCCAAATTGCTCATGCGGTAGATGACGTCATCAAACTTACCAGGACATTAGATGGCAGCACGACACCAAGCCAGATGCAGACACCGGATGCATCATCAGTCAACCACAGAACTGACGATAGGGGAGAAGTCCCCAGAAACTAGTCTTCATAAAAAACTTGTAAGTGGAGAAAAGTATATACAAGGTTGACTCACTTGCCTAATTTTAGTAACAATGGCACTCCACTTTCTGAAATACTTCTTTTTATTCTATATAATTCAACATGTCACTGAGTTTCTTTAATGCATCCTTTTCCTGCTCAGGATAAGAGAGAAAGAATAAAGTTAAGTAACCAAATTCAGACCAATAAAAAAATAATATCTTGTAAAATATTAATGCCATGTGAGATAAATTGTCTTAATGAGACAAATTCTTTGTATTGAAAGATTTTATCTATTAAATTTCTGGAATAAATGAGTAAGAAGTTGGAACACTTATTTACACATTTTATGTTGTGAGTGGATTAAGAGCTAATTACTTCCATCATCAGCATTTACTGACTGATTCCTAATGGTGTTGCATAGTGTGCCTTGATTGTTTGGTGGCTGCAATTCAAAATTAAGCAGTGTGTGTTTTATGATTTTCCCAGGTATCCAGATCTGTTGCTTGTTTTTAGGTTTTATGAGTGTTACGTTAGGAGCCATGTTGTGATTGTTTCAAATGTGGTGTCATACTGTAGGTTAATCCATTTGTTTACATTTTATGAATTTCTTATGTTCTCTCAATCTGCTTTCTACATTTCTCTTAAACTTATCTATATAAATTTGTTCACATTCTGGGCAATTGATTTGATAAATTCCTGTTTTATTTGTTTTGTTTTTTGTTGTTGTTATGAGCAGGGTTAGGATTTTTATGTGTGCACCTTTCATGCACCTTTTTCCCTTTTTGGGTACCTTTATCCCTTTCCCCCTTTTTCTTTTAATTTTCCTTTCATTTAACTCTATATGATTTTAATCAATATAAAATATTTAACTTTTAATTAAAATTTCCTCAAGAGGTGTTTTTAATTAACATCTCCTCAGTTTGAGTTGAACATGTGAAGAATATGCCTAACTTTTTCAGTAAACGCTGCACGGGAGTTGAAAGCACACCTACAACAACTGAAAATAAGTATGTACGACAAATCCTCTTTCTCTTACTTTACCGCTATAAAGCAGCCCGCAATAATGCATCTGACAATGATTCATTGTATATCATTCTATCCTTTTAATTTCACCAGAATCAGTAGCCTACTGTTCGTGAATATGAGTTTGTTACTGTGACAAACCATCTGTTTGCATGGATTCCAAGAGACAGCAGTGACCATACACGTGTAGTTCCAAGAATTAACTCTGGGTTCTGCTCGAAGCTACTAGAAATCATTGAGACTGCAGTTCCAGCATGAATGAGAACACTCTGGTAATCGGCGATGTGTTATGTGAGTGTGGACAGCAAGTGAATGAGTTGTGTAACAGTCACATTGAGTTAGCAAGTGCACTGATGTTAGTCCTTCATTACATTACTAAATGAGTGTAATTACCAGATTTTACCATGCCAAAGGTGTCCAGTGCTCAACTTATTGTTCTGGCTGAAACAAGATTTCATAGATACAGATGGGACTGTTATTTGATGTCCTATTTGCGATTCAGGAATTTCATTAGATGAAAAACACCAGTGAGATTGCATCAAACAGCACATTTCCAACTCTAAGCATCAAATGAACAAGACTTTTCATGCAAAATAAGAAAATAAAAAAATTGTGGCAGTCTATTATGAAATGCATTTCAACAGAGTTCTTTAAAAGGACAAAATTTTAAGGAAATCAACATTGAGTTGTGTGCAGCTCTTACACAAGCAGGAATTCGTCTCAATAAGGTGAACCATCCAGCCTTCATGGAATTTCTCAAAAAATACACAAAGATGTCAATGTTGAAAAAGAGTACTTTAAAAAAATACTAAATGGAGCCTGTTTATCAAGAAACCATACAAAGAATCAAGGAGGAAGTGTCTGATTGCGATGTGGTAATCATTGTGGATGAAACCTTAGACTCAATGGTATGATATGTTTTGAACATCTTAGTTTTTTCCCTTAGCAGGGGAGAACGTTAAGCCCATGTTAAAAATGTATGAGCTGCAGAAAGTCAATGCCAGTACAGCAATGCAATCAATTATGGGCTTTTGTCAAAAATTTGGCCTGCTGGTATTGAGTTTGAAAAAATTCTTGTGGTTACGGACCAGGCTCCATACATAGTTTCTGCTGCTAACCAATTGAAGCATTGGAGCATGTGACATGCTTGGTTCATGCTCTTCAGAGTTTGTGAGTCCATAAGGAACGTATACAACATTGCAAATCAGTTCATCTCTACCCTGAAGAAAATCCAAATTGTGTTGTGGTCTACAAGGAAGCCAATGGCCTGTCCCTTCCAAATTTCCTGGCCATTACTTGCTTATCGTGGATCGAGTGTGCTGCTATGTTGTGTGAGAATTTTGATGAAATTAAAGAGTTTGCACAGTCTTCAGAAGAATTTGGACATTGAGGATTTTGCCACATCTGTAGAACTGCCATTCCAAGTGAATACGAGATTTGCCCCACTGATTGCTGTATAAGCTTTAGTATCTACGAAAGACATTCTATCTCCTAATAGAAACAAGACTTTGTTTTAAAAATGTAGAAATGCTTACTGTCTTGAAGTATAACAGCTTCATGTGTTTTCCTTCTTCTGATGAGTGATAATTTGATGTACTTGTTTGCAATTCAATAAATTAGAATAGAGGAAAGAGAAATTGTTGAATTAGTTGAATAAACCAGCATCTTTTTGTCCCTTTTTTACCTTGTTTTTACCCTTTTTCATTTACATTTTTTCATATGAAATTTGCACCTAAAAATCCTAAACCTGATTATGCGATACTGAGTTCTGCAAACAATTTCTTTAACTGAATTTATTTTGTGGAGGTAAGCAGATATTTTGTTCTTTGAAACTGTTGTGGAATTTATGGTAAGTACTAGGATGGAGTATGAACTTTCTGAAAACTTGTTCTTTAGCTGGGTGAATTTTGTTGTATCCTTAATGTGTTTCTATGTTTTTAATGTTATTATTTTCTTAATAAAAATTATTTTTTGGTGTAGCCATTGTTTATTTCTGTATTGACTACGTGTTTTTATTTTTTAATATATTCTCTATTTGTTAGGTGTAAAACAATCTGACTATTTAGGACCACATGATTATATGAATGTGATCTTTCTTATAGCTTTCAGAAAAACATGTTTCAGGAGTTAACTGCTTTCATTGTAAGTTCCTAGTCGACTGCTAGCATCATTCATTATGGTGTTTGACTTCTTCCTTGGTGTTGGTTGAATGAAACTGCTTAAGTATTTGAAAAAAAACTATGCATTTCTATAAAGTATTTAATACTCCATCACTTACATTTTCATTCTTTGAGGGACTAGTTTCGGAAGCTGTTGCATCCATTTTCAACCTTGAGGATTGATCTTTGATGTTGAAAATGGAAGCAGCAGCTTCCAAATCTAGACCCTCAAAAAATAAAAATGTAAGTGACTTAGCGTTAAAAAAAATACAAATAGCTTTTTTCAATTAATTTGGTCATCACTGTTACTAAATTCCTCCAAACATGTAAAACTGCTAGAGTATGTCACTGGGAAGATTTCCAAATTGAAAATACTTCTGTGTTTCCAAATATAAATGTTTGCTCAAACTGTGAGATGTTTTTCAAAATATTTTTTAGCATTATTGGATTCCTGGTGTGCTGATCTTTTCAGAAATGCTAAGCTCCTGTTGATTTATCCTCCTGTTTCTGATTATGTTTCTGGCATGTTCTTTTCTTCTTTTATGTTTACTTTTAGTTTTCCTGATGTAGATATTTTTGCAGTCATTGCAGAATCTGGTATATTTCTGGTATGTTCTGTGAGATAATATTTTTTAAATTACAATTTACTGTTATTTTATGGAATAACTATTTTTTGGGGGCCAAAATGTCACATTGCTGAAGATATCTGAATTTTGTAGAACTTTTTGTGTGGTATGTAAATTTCTTAATGTTTCTTTTTCAATAGGGATGAGTGTGCTGATTTCTTTTACTGTCTCTTCTTTTCATTTGTTTACCTTATGTACTGTTTTCTTACGGAATCCATTTTCTGTAACTATTTTAGTATGTTTACCTCAAGTAATATTTTTCCTTGCTCATTGGGATGTTCACTAATCTGTGCATAAGGCTGTCGGGTACTGCACGTTGGTGGGGAAGAGGACTGTTTTTAATTATGAAGCTATTCCTGTATATGTGGATTTTCTATAATGTCAAATGTTGTAATATTTTCTGTGTTAATGATTTAAAGGTTGAGGCAGATAGGGGTCCATTACATTCTTTTTCAAATTTAAAAATTAAGGTTTTCTTAAAGGATCACCAAAGGTTTCTCTTGGATGTTCAAACTCTGTCAACGATATGTAGATGGCATCTTTGCAATAGTACCAAAAGAACACATCAGTGATGCACTAAAACTTTTAAATATCCAAGAAAAAAGCATCAAGTTCACTGTAGAAATAGAAAAAGATGAGTATTTACCATTTTTGGATCTAAAAATAATGAGAAATAAAAACAAACTTTGGCATTTACAGAAAACCAACACAGACAGACAACTACATGAAAGCTAATGGCTACAACCCAAGATCCCACAAACAGACAATCTTCAATAGTTTAGCACACAGACTGGTAAACATCCCTCTCACAGCAGAAGAATACAAAACAGAATACAACAAAATAATTGAAATAGCACAACAAAAAAAACTTTCCCAAATCATTAGTAGACAAAAAAGGGAACTTAGCAAAAAAGAAGCTAATAAAGGAAACCACAACCCTCTCAGCTACAGAAACTAAGATGATTTTCAAAAAATTCACTTACCATCCATGGGCCTATGATAAATTCAAAAAAGTCTTTAAAAAACAAAACATTTAACTAGCACTAGTCAACCATTTCTCCTTTAAAAAAACTAATTTGCTCAAACATCAAAGATGCCATTCCATCTAACAAAAAATCTGGTATATATCAAATTGAATGCAGTGACTGTAGTCAAATTTATATTGGAAAAACCAAAAGAAATTTAGAAACAAGAGCAAAGGAACACTTTAGAAACATAAAATATAAACAATTAAAAAAATCAGCAGCTGCCACATTTTTGGGAAGAAAACCACAACATAAATCCAGAACCAAAACTACTAAAACATACATAAGGAAAAAAAGAACTATCCACATGGGAACAAATCTTCATTTCAAAAAATAGGAACAAAGTATTCAATTTCAACATCCCCCAGAAAGATTTGTTCAGCAAGTTCCTTGAACCGCCACCAGAGGAGACCTATGACAAAATACCGTCAACTACACCAATGAGAACCAGTCGATGGCCGGCTGAGGATAGAGGCAAAGTCTCTGAAACATGTTCCGGAAAAATTTAAGTGTTGTTTAGTGTCATTAATCGACTCCCTTTAAATTTAACCATTGCCATGTTTAGACTTACCAGTAGATATGACTGTCTCAGCAAAACACAGCATAAAATTGGATTATCATTGTATCATATTGTATTTATTTCATCCTTTGGAACATAATAGATATGTTATAGGACATGTAAGTTACATAAGACTAAAAACTGTAACAGATACAGGATCCAACAAGAGTCTAAAGTAGAAAAGGAAATAAAAACAAAATATATAAAAAGTATAAAAGTAATTGTTCACAAATGTGGAGTTTACTCTATTTCATGATTTAGGAAATCCTCTACACTATAAAAGTTTCTCTCCATTAAGAAATTAAATAGAGCCTTTTTGAATTTTGGTCTGGACTCAATATTCTTTATACTCTGTGGTAGTATCTCCAAATTGTCTCTTATTCAACAAGGAAGAGGAAATGAATTTGTAACATCTATCTGTAAACAACTTGAAAACTATCCAGGGAGGCAAGAAGGAGAATGGCTTTGTTGCTAAATACCTGAGCATTAACTACACAACACACTTTTTTTTTTTAAGGACCTCATTGCATTTCATGGTTTATATATTTTAGGAAGAGACAGATTCAGGTAGCATTGGATTATCTACTTTAATTTTGTTTTCTCTTTTTTATCTATTAATTTACAATATTGTCAAATGTTGCTTTCAATTTGTTTATACACTGGTTTAGGTGATTCTTTAGTGTATTCATCCTCTTCCAGATATTACAATCTTTTCTATACAACTGGTTTTTTTTTCCATTATAAGTCACAGGTCTTTAGTACATTACTATGTTCTTGTATGAATTAAGTTTCTTCTTGTTTCCTTTTATCTCAATTTCTTTGTAGCATTTACTATACATCATGTTTCTATTTCATTTAGATGTTGGATAGCAATCAGGATATTTGCAATATAAATGACTTCTGGATAAATCTGTAGTTTTGTTGAATTTTGATGGTGCCCATTTCTTTTGATTTTCAAATAAATTTTACAGTTTTTGTTTAAGTGTAAATGTTTTATTCCATATTTTGACTGAATTGTTTGTGAACATCAATATAATTCTTCAAAATGAGCTTAATGCTTATAACATTCAACTTCTTGAGCTGATAATTGCTAAAACTGTAAAAAGATATCAAAGGCTTTCTGAAGATAACAAAATTGGTTGTTTTAGTCTAATTACTTTTAAATCTACGGATGATAATATACCTTCACATTCAGTTTTCATAGTAATTTGTACAGATTTATTATGTAAATTGAGCAACTTAAGAGAGTCGTGGATTTGGATAGATAGAGCCAGACTGAAAAATACAATGCCATAGCCGGGATTTGAACCACTGATCTCCATCCAGTTGCTCTTAACCATTGAGCTACTATGGCCAACATGCCAGAATGACATTAAATCTTCCAACTGACTTGTATTTTCCGGTAAACCACTAGGGGCTCTCATATACATATGTCATGCTTTAGCCCATGCCTATAGCCCCTTTTTCTATTTTAGCAAGGTAAGGATTTTCAAAATCTTTTGCTTCTACTGAAGTTGTTGCTTTAGACAGAATTGCTACATCATCAGCAAAAGCTGATGCTGCGCAGCTTATGCTGCGTAAAATCTAGGTTTAGGAGATTGTTGTGCAATATATTCCAAAAATCCTGGACTGCAGCAAGATTTTTAAGGGCAACCTTTTGTAACCGATCTTCCTGCTTTGTATGTATTAACATACATTTGCCATCAGTTTGCTAAATTATACAGATTCTGTGGGCAGTTGAATTTGCATAAATTGCTTAATATGCACCAGCAGCATCAAAATCTTCCTCTTATACCCAAACTTACAAATACATTGGAATTCTTTTACTCCAAATTTCTTTGTATGAAGCTTTTGACAACTAATGCTACTGTGCCCTTTTAAGGAAAGAAACCTTATTCACTCTCATTAAGAAGATTATTGGAAAAGTTATGATTGTACATTCCATCAATATGTAGTCCCTCCAAGAGTTACCCACCGACATTAATTAGGCTATAAGCTAATAGTTCTGTACTTAGACATCTGTGGTTCCTTTTTTACTTGGTTTTATGATGGGAATTAAGTCAGACTTTTTCCATAGCTTTGGGAAACGCCCTTTTCTCAAACAATGACTGTAAATTTCTGTGAATAATAAGGGGAGATCCTGAAAGTTTTTTTGGAAATATTGTAGCATTTATACCATCTTATCTTGGAACTTTATTTGGATTAAACTTTTCTTATGCATCTAGAATTTCTTAATGTGTGAACTCCCCATCATTAGGTATTTCTAAGGTTTCTAATATTTTCTATCTAATCTTTTGGTGATATTCAGAGCCACCATATTACTCATATACATGGATAAAATTTGTCATATATTGAACTCTACTTTCTACATCAATAATATAAGTTCCAGTGTCTGTTTCAAACGTTCACAGTATTGTGTTACCTCGTACTTTTCAGGAAGCTAATTTATACACAACATTCCAGGGATTTGAACCATTAATTTTGATGTGAAATTTCTTCTGAAGCTCATGGAAGCTCCAGCAGTTTTATCCACTAATTTATTTTTCCTCTCTTGCTACTGCAGTTTATTTCTTGTCGTAAGATTTGGTTCTTTCAAATTGTTTGGTAATTTTTTATTAGAACTAGCAATTTTTTCCTCAATATCATGAGTTGTAGTCCACCAAGATATTGATTTGATTTTATCTTATTTGCCATTTTTTGAGCACTAAAAAGCTGAATTGTAAGCTACAGTTATACCGCATTAACACAGTAAAACTAAGCAAGAAGTCCAACAAACTGATCCCAATAAGTAGATGAAAGTAAAGAAATATATTAAAACTACTGAGTGCCCAAAGAGAGATCAACATTAAACTGCCAAAACCTAGAGGATAGTTTCATTTGAAGTCTCTTGCACAAAGGCTGGAGTGTTCTCAATCAGTACTGTAATAGACAATAAGGTGCACCAGCTTTATAAAATACACACAGATTAATACAAAACAGATTTGAAAGTGAATTACCACTTCCAATTAACTAACGACCCTACCCAACACAGAAAATTAAAATAAGTAATGCACATAATTTAACACAATCTGCTACAGAAATCTTCACTGACAAGCAAAATCCAAGGCAAGGTAGGAGCTGGACTAGCTGTGTATGAGAAGATGATACTGATGAGCACTTGAAAGTACAAATACATGATCATATCTCAAATAATCAAGATGAGCAGTTCGTCACCAAGTCATTAAAGCAAATATAATATTTTTTAGACTACAGCATTGTTAACAGAAATGTTGCCATTTATACAGTAAATCACATTAGATTCTCTTAAAAATAACAGTGTACACAATTCATTAATTGAAAACATCTGGGACATACTTTGGGAACTCAGATCGAAAACTGGACCATTTCCTTCAAATGTGAAGGCAGTGAGTTGGCATATAAATTTGCAAAATCAGCATCTGAGAGTAACACACTGGACAGTATCTAATAGAATGTAAATGTGACTTTGTATACGCAGTGGTCCTGTCAAATTATTATCTGATGTTTCATCCACAGCTTCACTCTGTATCTTTAAGAAAGTGACTATTGGCTGATTTACAACTAGTGGCACGTATGTAGTCTTAATCTGTTTCATATATACTATATATAGGGGAAAGATGATAGAAAAGACAGAAGTAGAGTGAAGGAAGAAATAGAACTTTGGGGAGTACTGCTGGAATGCACCTGCATTAGTATGGAAAGGTATTTGTTGCACCAAAACTTTCACGAGTTAGCCTGCAGTCATGACAAGCTGTATCATGTAGCAGAGTGTTAGACCATTAGTGAAAAAATAAAGGTATAGATGAAGGAGAGAGGAAGAACAGATATAATCCTTAATCAACAACATGAGTCAGTAATGCCTGTAATTATTGCATGGGACATGCTGGTTCATGAACTGCCTGACGTTAGTGATGTGTGCAGAATGATAAATGACAGTAGCTGGTCCAATTTGTATGCAATGGACAAGGTAGAAGGTTTTCTTGTGGTATTAAGTGGTGAAGAGTAGAATGCTCTTTTCCAGTTTGTTGAATTGTGTATCAGCTGTTAGGGAGAAATCTGAAATGGTTGCTAGAGGTCTCAGAAGTGCTGATGCAGTATAGTCTGTAGCCTTTGTTGCTGTGTTCTCAAAGTGCTTCTGAAGCATATAAGCTTGCACTTACGAAGGCAAGCACCTCGTCATCTGCTTGATAGTGTGAAGGTAGGAGAAAATACTGTAGAGTTTTGTGAAGGTAGCTGGGAAAGTTTGGTTAGTTTGTTGTTGCTGTGCTTCAAAGGCTGCAAGGCACTTATAATTACAACGCTGACAGCACCTAGAGCCTGAATTTCATCCTGGTGAGTTTGGTTTATGGCAGCTGCTGTTGCTTGAATTTCAGTGATGGAGGCATTGTTTGTGACCCAATAGCATCGTTGGGAACCAGATTAGGCTTGGTCACGCCCGGTAGTGCAGGCTAAGATGGCAAGGACGTTGTGTAGGTATAAGTGGACAGCTATCTGCCTCATGTATACAGCAGGTAGCACACAACTTTCATCGGAATGAGAGTTAATGCAGTCTGCAGGGGGACATCAATGATGGCACTCTGCAGCAATGACAATGGGGAGGATCGGTGCAGATGCTACTGAGGGGCCATATAGGCAGCAACGACACGGTGATGTCCAGGATGCGTGGCTGGGCTAACCCAAACTTGTCGTCCGAGAAGGACCAGCGGTATAGTGTACCCTGCCTAGGAAGACAAGGTGTCCTGGAGGGGAGGACATCCTTAACCCTGCTGGTTTTCACTCCAGAAATTCACAGGCCTTGGGCTTCTTCCAGCAGCAGATATGGTGGTAAATTCCTGTGTATTCCGGAGGCACAGCGCTGAAATGGCCATACCACTAGAAGAGTCCAAAGGTGGAAAAGCTATGTCGGCGAACTTTATCAGTAGGTTATACAGCGTGTTGTTGACTGGGTTGGAGGTAGTTCTGATGCAATGATGTTGTATACAGACTGTGACCTTGCTGGACGGCTGAGATGAGGGTGGATTGATTTTGTGATGCTTGCAATGTGTGATGTGTTGAGTAGGGCTAGCTCAGAGCAGTTAGGCTGGTTGAAACGACTGGGGTGGTGATGTGTCAGAGCCAGCGGCGAGCACTACAGTGGTGTCTACTGTGGTGGAGCAGCAGCTTGCCGAGATGTGCAGAAAATGGTCTTCCTGCCATTGAGCAGATGCTCCCGGGCACCAAGAGTACCCTAGAGAACACCCACTCACTGAAAAGCCACAGCATTCAAGAAACACAACAATGCTTCACAGGATCCAACATTCACCGCTCAACCACAGCCTACTCTCGCAGTCTCTCATACACCACAGACTTACATACCCACATTGCAGCCAACACTACAGCCCTACTGGAACTCTGGATGTTGCATAAGGTAACGCTGTATGCATTGCTACGTGGGAGGAAGTCATTTAACACTATTGCAAGACATCAAGAGAATCACCTACTTTTGTAGTGCACCTTTTGAGAAGCTGTTCATGTGAAGAATAACTCACCACAGCCACTTCAGGACAAAGCTAGAAAAAATTGTAGCTTACATAAACGACACCAGATACGCCACACAACTCAAGGAGAATGGATGAAGTGCTACACAAGCATCACAATGTCATACTGCACTACATGTATTTGGAAGTTCTACTGGTTCCAGCTGAGGGTATCACACCATCTCAATCACAATGCCTTGCAAAAACCCGAAACCTCACCGATTTAACCAACACCATGAATCATTCCTTATATGAATGATAAGTTTGTAGTCAATAACCAGATGGTAAAATATAAGGCCCTATCGGGTTTGCAGTTATTGGATCCACATGCTTCCCAAATTAGTCACTTAGCATCCCAGTGGTAATGATCCTTTTGTCACCATAGCATTTGTCTGTACTGCAGAACTGTCCTCACCTAGAATCACCCACGAACCCTGGGTTCGTTAAAACAGTAGCAGACACACTTTGCCCAAAAGTAACAAATAAACAGAATCACAAGTGTAAGATCCTCTGCTTTCCTGAATCTTACTCCTTCCCAAATACCCAACACTTACTGCAACACTGTTTTCAACACTTCCAAGAAAGGAATTGCAATATTGGGCTAACAAGTCTTTAAGAAGTGAAAATAAAACAACACTGTTTTCAACACTTCCAAGAAAGGAATTCCAAGAAAGGACTTACTGTTTGTTTTTGCTTATATACCTTTATGCAGGATTTCTTAATCTTGTTTTAAAAAAGAGGACCACTTTTCCATCTTCAGTTACACCCAATACCTTAAAAAGCCCATATGCTAACAATAAGTGATTAAGCCCTATTGCAGGTGCATAAAGACATATTTGGGTTGTACTTAGCCTGTCAACACTTTATTGCATTGAGTTACGGGCAAAACATCATATAACTCATCAAATGGACCACTCTACAGGCCCAGAAACTGTGTTCTGTCAGATCAACACCAAAGTCTAGGCATTTATATTGGACATCATATATGACAAAAAGCCTCTAACAGCAATAAACAGTGCAGAATACAAAAAAGGTGCTCAGTATAAATTGTTCCTACCACAAAAAGAACAGAGATTAAAATGGAAGATTCCTGCAATTCCAGAATTACAGCATTTGTAGCTGGTCATAGTCAAATAATATCCTACCTTCAGAGATTTCAAAAATACAGACAATCCTGTATGTCTATGCAATGAAGGAGAACAAATGACAGAACACCTAATTTATGATGCAAAAGTTCTACAAAATAAATAAATAAAAGAAAAAACAGGAGTTAAAACTTGAAATATTATATGGAGGAAAATAGCTAGTTACTAACAACGAACTTGTAATAAAATGCATAAAAGGGTTTTCAAAATATATACCCACCAATGATAATGATAACTAAAGTGAGGAACTTCTCCAAATCATAATATCTTTACAGTAAATACAGAATACTTCAGAGACACTTCACTTTTTGCACATAAAAATATATCTATTAGTATATCAAAATTTTACTGTATTGGAACACCACAGTGAAGCAAAACATATGAAATTATAGAGGAGTCGTAGCTTGGGCTACAAACAAACTAAAGTTCAATCAACAAAAATCAAAATTTCTTTTAATAACACAAAAGAAAAGAGAAGAAAAAAATATAAGCATCTTCCTAAATAGCGAGGAAATAGAACCGGTTACATCCCTCAAGCACCTGGGAATAATATTCGACAAAAGCTTCAGCTTCAATCAGGATATCCAATATGTTAGAGAGAGAACCATAGAACTGATACACATGCTGTCTAAAGTGGCAGAAACTTAACTGGAGACTCACACATGAAGTCTTAAGGACTATGTACAAGGATGAAATATTAATTTACTATCCTATGCAGCACCAGTTTGGATAAATGCACTATACAGGAAACATAATTGTGTCAAGTACATTAGAGTACAAAGGCTAGCGAATATAAAAATAGCTTAAGTTTTCCAAACCACATCCACAGAAGCACTCTGCATAATAACTGGACTGATGCCTATTATACTGAAAATCCAGGATGTCGCCCAAGAGTATACACAAGCAAGACAGGACACAGACTGGGAAACAGACACTGCATTATGTTACGAGAAATGGCCACATCCGTCAGATATTCCAGCAGTAAAAGAAACAAACGTAAATGCAAACTACAACATTGAAATTTACACTGATGGAAGCAAAACAGATCTAGGGGTAGGTTCTGAAGTGGTAATCCACGAGAACAAAGAATTAACAAGTCAATTACAGTACAAACTAAAAAAATACTGCTCAAATAACCAAGCAGAACAACTTGCAAACTTAAAAGGTACTTGAAGCAATAGATAATATGAGAATAGCACAAGCTAACTTGAAAACAGCAGCAATGTGTACGGACAACAAAATTACACTGCAGGCATTACACAATAACAAAAATCATAACCAACTGATAGAAGCTATAAGAGACAAACTAAGAGAATTAAATAAAAAAGAATGGATAATGGGAATAGGATGGGTAAAAGCCCACACGAGAACAGAAGGAAACGAAATCGTAGATGAACTTGTGAAACAAGCAACAACAAATGATAGCATAAAAAGCTATGACATGATCCCAAAAAGTGGCATCAGGAAAAAAATACGAGAAGAGACAATCAAAAATGGGAAAGAGAATTGTAAAACACATCAAAAGGACAAGAAACAAACCAATATTTTCGCACAGTAGCAAAATAACTAAAACGAAGAATTAACCTAACAAACCTCACTACCATCTTAACAGGATATGGACGACTGAAAGCCTATTACAAGAGAATCCACATAATCAATGATGCTACATGCACCTGCAGTAGAGGAGACAAACGACAGATCACATCCTCTTATGACTACATCAAATGGAAGGACAAAAAGAAAAAACTAAGGATGCAAATAAGAAAGGAGGGAAGTGGCCAGTAGATAAATTAGCACTTGTGGGACAGTATTTAAAGGACTTCAGTGAATATGTCAACACTATCATTCTAGAAAGTGCAGAATAACTAAAACAGAAGTGTAAATAAATGTGTTAATTCTAAAATCTTCAGTGATTATGCGAACACAATCATTCTGTTAATATGAACAATTCATTTGGAAACATAACATATAATGTTGTAATGTAATTGAACATGTGGATTAGTAATGGAACATGTGAATGAATAAAGGATTAAAAAAGATATGAACACACACACACACGCACACATGGACGCATGCGAGTATATGATAAAGTCAAATGAATAAGGTTTATAAAATTCACACCAATATTAATGAATATGTTGAGAATGATTAACGCTGCAATGAGAAATGTATAATATAAACTGTGTGCTTTAATAAAATCCACGTGTATCTGTGTAGCAAGACTTTCTCTATCTCTTACATTACCACATATGCAAAAGGCATTTAAAATGAAGATGAATCAATAGGCTATTCCCAGAAAGTACAAGCTGTGCATTAAATGTCATGAAAATATGTAAAAAAATGCATTAAAATTAATTAGAATTAATTAAAATCATTAAAACAATTACAAGCAAATCAAAAACATAAAAATTTTCATGTAAAGGATAGTTTAAGACTAGTTTATTTTCTTGAAAATATTTATGAAGCATCCTTGGAAGATGCTAACTCAAACACCAAGTTTGAATTTAAGCAACTTTTCATTTTTAAGTTGTGCTATTCATTCATGATAATAAGGAGGAGAAGGAGAAGGAGAAGGAGGAGAAGGAGAAAAGGAGGAGGAGCAGAAGAAGAAGGTGAAGAAGAAGAAGAAGGTGAAGAAGAAGAAGAAGAAGAAGAAGAAGAAGAAGAAGAAGAAGAAGAAGAAGAAGAAGAAGAAGAAGAAGAAGAAGAAGAAGAAGAAGAAGAAGAAGAAGAAGAAGAAGAAGAAGAAGAAGAAGAAGAAGAAGAAGAAGAAGAAGAAGAAGAAGAAGAAGAAGAAGAAGAAGAAGAAGAAGAAGAAGAAGAAGAAGAAGAAGAAGAAGAAGAAGAAGAAGAAGAAGAAGAAGAAGAAGAAGAAGAAGAAGAAGAAGAAGAAGAAGAAGAAGAAGAAGAAGAAGAAGAAGAAGAAGAAGAAGAAGAAGAAGAAGAAGAAGAAGAAGAAGAAGAAGAAGAAGAAGAAGAAGAAGAAGAAGAAGAAGAAGAAGGTGAAGAAGAAGAAGGTGAAGAAGAAGAAGGTGAAGAAGAAGAAGGTGAAGAAGAAGGTGAAGAAGAAGGTGAAGAAGGTGAAGAAGAAGGTGAAGAAGGTGAAGAAGAAGGTGAAGAAGAAGGTGAAGAAGAAGAAGGTGAAGAAGAAGAAGGTGAAGAAGAAGGTGAAGAAGAAGGTGAAGAAGAAGGTGAAGAAGAAGGTGTAGAAGAAAGTGAAGAAGAAAGTGAAGAAGAAGGTGAAGAAGGTGAAGAAGGTGAAGAAGAAAGTGAAGAAGGTGAAGAAGAAAGTGAAGAAGGTGAAGAAGAAGGTGAAGAAGGTGGAGAAGGAGAAGAAGGTGAAGGAGAAGGGGAAGGAGAAGGAGGAGGGGAAGGAGAAGGAGGAGGAGGAGGAGGAAGAGAAGCAGAAGCAGAAGCAGAAGCAGAAGCAGAAGCAGAAGCAGGAGCAGGAGGAGGAGGAGGAGGAGAAGGAGAAGGAGAAGGAGAAGGAGAAGGAGCAGGAGCAGGAGGAGAAGGAGGAGAAGGAGGAGAAGGAGGAGAAGGAGGAGAAGGAGGAGAAGGAGGAGAAGGAGGAGAAGGAGGAGAAGGAGGAGAAGGAGGAGAAGGAGGAGAAGGAGGAGAAGGAGGAGAAGGAGGAGAAGGAGGAGAAGGAGGAGAAGGAGGAGAAGGAGGAGAAGGAGGAGAAGGAGGAGAAGGAGGAGAAGGAGAAGGAGAAGAGAGAGAAGGAGAAGGAGAAGGAGAAGGAGAAGGAGAAGGAGAAGGAGAAGGAGAAGGAGAAGGAGAAGGAGAAGAGAAGGAGAAGGAGAAGGAGAAGGAGAAGGAGAAGGAGAAGGAGAAGGAGAAGGAGAAGGAGAAGGAGAAGGAGAAGGAGAAGGAGAAGGAGAAGGAGAAGGAGAAGGAGAAGGAGAAGGAGAAGGAGAAGGAGAAGGAGAAGGAGAAGGAGAAGGAGAAGGAGAAGGAGAAGGAGAAGGAGAAGGAGAAGGAGAAGGAGAAGGAGAAGGAGAAGGAGAAGGAGAAGGAGAGAGAAGGAGAAGGAGAAGGAGAAGGAGAAGGAGAAGAAGAAGAAGAAGAAGAAGAAGAAGAAGAAGAAGAAGAAGAGAAGAAGAAGAAGAAGAAGAAGAAGAAGAAGAAGAAGAAGAAGAAGAAGAAGAAGAAGAAGAAGAAGAAGAAGAAGAAGAAGAAGAAGAAGAAGAAGAAGAAGAAGAAGAAGAAGAAGAAGAAGAAGAAGAAGAAGAAGAAGAAGAAGAAGAAGAAGAAGAAGAAGAAGAAGAAGAAGAAGAAGAAGAAGAAGAAGAAGAAGAAGAAGAAGAAGAAGAAGAAGAAGAAGAATTTTATTGTTGAGCTTTACAGCAATGGACAACGTCAGAAGGTACAATACAAATTACAACAATATGATACAGAGTATGTACCAAGGCAAGCTTAACAGCAATTGATGTTAGAAGATAACATAAATATTACAATACAATACAATCTTTCTATTCTATTTTACAGAATATATACAAATGAGAAAATATTGTTCAGTGAATAAGTGACACTATTTACAATTGAGATGCATTTTCAAAAAATTCCTTTAGGGCGTAGAATGGGTTGATTAATAATCTGTCATAATGTCTATGTTCAAAGCTGTTATTTGGCACTCGAGTTACATAATCTGGAAGTGCATTATACATTCTTATACCTAATATTTCAAAAGTATTATGTGATTTTGCAAGCCTATGATAAGGTGTATCAATTTGGTTTGTATACCTAGTATTATATTTATGGATATCCTGTCTATAGTTGTAATCAGATAAATTCTTTTTTATATAAATTAGGACGGTATAGATGTATAAGTTTACAACTGTCATTATTCTTAATTTAATAAATAATGGCTTACAATGTGCAAATTTGTCTGTATCAGATATAATGCGAATAATCTTCTTCTGCAATAATAGGATATTACTAGCGTGGCTTCTATTACCCCAAAGTAAGAAATCGCATACAGGCATACTCTCACAGAATTCTGACTAAAAATGTTTTCTCTTGGATTTTGAGAGTCTTGTAACCTGTATTTTTGGTGAAATCTTTATACTGAATGTTTGAGTGGAATGGAATACCAGTTCTACTTACTACAAACTATAGTAATATAAACAGGTGTACAAGCATTGAAGAAATACAAGCAGCCAAATACAACAGTAGGTCTTGCTAGATGGTATTGATGCAGAAATTTAGAGAATGTTTTGAACTACTTATCAAGATCCCCATACATTAATGTGCTGCAGTCAGTTGCAATGCTATTAAACAGATTACTTGATATTCACATGAATATTAGATATTGAGACTTGGTCCAGTTTTACAACATTTTGCTTTATGCAGCTTTACTGTCACTTTAATGACTTAGTTCAACTTTTCCTGGAAACTTATTTAGTTCACTAAGTCACTCTCTAATGTACTAATGTGTACTATTTAATGTAATTTCTCTTTCTTCCATGACAAAGCAGTGTAATATAATACACCTACTATAACTGGTTGGTTCACTCTGGAAATTGACTACAAGATCTCCCTAATCCTGTGCAGTAACAGCAATCACTGCACAGATTTACTTAGCCAGACTTGCTCAATTGCCAGACTCTCAGAACTTGTATGACTTATACAGGTGCAGGAAATTTAAAGTACACTCAAGATGGATGTGGAAATATGCAAAAGGTTTGAGTTTTCTGATAATAGTACTGGAGTGTGCTGGAGTGTGCTGCCCTTATCTGTTTACGGTTCTAGTTACTTGACATTGACCTCTCAATAACCTTGGGCAGAGCTACTGATTCACAAAGTTAAAACTAACAAGAGATGACATTATTAAAGCCATTTTAAGAAAATTAATAATTTGTATGAAGTGGTAATATAGTAACTGGAACTAATTGGAATTCAATAAGTTAGTAAAGATGGAAATAACTGCAAATTAATGTGAGGATATTTTTTCAAATAAAAATAACCAAAGTTATAATTAATAATGTACACTTTGGGAATAAATAATGTGAAATTAATACATAAAAAACTGAAGCTAATAACAGCAAGAAGACTTATAGAAAAGAAGAAACAACACACTGGCTAATACTAATGTAAAACTAACTTATAACAAGTAAAAGTGTATATGAGGCAATTGCTGTGTGAAAAATTGTAAGATAAGTGGGAGAAATAAAAGCAAATTTATTCTGATAGTGATCATATATGGGTCATATGTAACTACAAAAATAAGTATGAAGCCATCAGAATGGAATCAATAAAACCAACAAATGCTAAAAGTGCTAGGAGTTGCATTGAATTATTAACTGGAGCTTACTAGTGAGCACAAAGTCACCAAAACTGACAAAGTAAAAACATTAATTTATGTAAATTGCATACAGCATTAGTTAAAACTCTCACACCACCTAAATAACTTTTGAGCTGTAGCAGAGTAACACAAAATTTGATGTATGAAGAGAGTTATGTACAGTGAACTCAAAATTAAATAAATTTCTCGCTACTTCCGGTATAAGAGTGTGTTTTAAGCGTATTCTTGCTACTTCCATCACGGAAACCTTATTTTAAATAGAACACCTTTATTTTTTTATACATTTGGATAATACTATTCAATGCCTTTTCAAAAGGCACCTACAATAAATACTTCTGTGAAATTCACAATTAAAAAAACTATAGGTTTAATGGATAAACTTTCTCTTTCACTTTTTCTGTGTGAGGACTGTCTTTTGTTTTAATCTATGAAAGTACATTGACTGCCTTTTCTTTATTTTCTTGGAATATAAATTTGTTTATTTAATGAGTTATGCTACATCTAGTTTAACTGGAAATGACCAACTGTTGTATTGTAAATAGTAATGCCTACACTTCTACAGATTCAGATAATACATGACTATGCAGTGCTGTAGTTGTAAAAAATGTTGAGGTGGTACTCACCAAACTGGAAAAATGTTTAGGTGGTACTCACCAAAAGTCACTTAAGAATTGTGGTTTGCACCGTCTGACTGTTCATTGTTATACCAAGAAGCTTTATGGCTAATATAAAAGCTGTTGCTCTTCCAGTTTAGTGCTAAGAACAATATATAAACATTATTTTTTCTTTGATTCTAACCATCGCTTCATGAATTCAGATGGTACACTTACAACATGTTCAAATTTTAGGTGGTAATTTAAGTTGGTATGGCATACCAGACTGGACCAGCCCAACTACAGCACTGTGACTATGTCTATACACTGAGTTTGTGTTCATCTGCCACATGCTTATAAATTAATTCATGTGGTGCAGGAACGAAACTGTATATCTGTATATATGATCTAGTTTATTTTTGTAGATATAAGTATTGTAATTTATTTCTCATTTTTCTTTTTACATCAACAAATGGAAATACAAAATCAAGATTACAGTTATAAAATCCATACTGAAATATGCCATATATTCCCAAATCCTGAAAATCCTATCATGTTGCCCACCATTGAATAGTAATTCGGTCCCCATACACCTAACCCTAGGTTTTTGTGTATTGAAGGCCCTCTACTCCTTTTTACACTTTCTGCCATTTCACCTATCTCACTCTACATTTTTCTCTTAATTTTTCTTAGCCATCTCTCTTTAACTTTCCCTAAATAATTCCCTTAATTTGTCCTGTTCTTTTCCCCTTTCACTGACAAATTTTTTTTAATTACTACTTCACCCCCCAAATTGTCCCATTTACGTAGCCAGGCCTGCTCTCTCCATATCTTTGTTTGACTACAATTTAATATACAATGGAAATCTGCATTCTCTTCTCCACACAATGGACATTTATCTAGCTCCCTATCTTGATCTATACCTTTCAAGTTTCTCACTCCTGTTCTCGCCCAAGCAAAACCTTCTCACTGTACCTTACTACATATATCTATATATCCTTCCCTCCCCCAGATTGTTTTTATTTCTCTATATAATCTTAGTGAGCTTTTGTCACTTGTATTGGCGAAAATGTCTTGTCTGTCAATATCTTCTAATCTTAGCTTAACTTCTTTCCAGAAGTCTCTATACCCATACTCTGCATTTATCCAAGAATGACCCATACCTGTCTGCTTCAACACGTCATTCATTTTATGTGCCCAAGACCCACCCCAGTTACTTCTCTTTTGAATATGAAAACATTCTTTAATTATATTGCCATCTTCCAAGTTAGTGATTCTGTATAAATATTTCATTGCCCTTGACAAGATTTTAATTTTTATAAGTATTGTAAATAATTGAACATCAGTATATTCAGACTAGTAGTGCATATACCAAGCAGAGCATGATCACAGCCTAGGAGTAATTAATAACATAATAACAGATGAAGTTGAAATACTAATAATAGTAATTTAGTGGGAACATGAATTATCAGATCTTATCATTCCAGTATACCTGTGTGACGTGAAGTGAGACCAGCAGCAGTGCAGATGTGAAGGTAGTGGGACTTTTCCATGGGCATGACAAGCCTGAGCTTCATTGGAGGGTGAGCAATATGAATCTAAGATGAGCATGTCTTGTTTGGTGCTGCTGCCTCTCACATATGTATAATAGAGGCAGGGAGGTTATAGCTTTCGTAGCCTACATTTAAATTCTAGAGGCAAAGAGAAACTTTCACTTCTAATTGCTGACAGAATTAAGAGGAGAAACTTTCACTTCTAATTGCTGACAGAATTAAGAGTAAAATTCCTGTTGTTGCAAGCAGAAGATCTTATAAGTGTGCTCCTTATGAATAGAATCACAGAAATTTAAAATAAATTAAAATAATCAATCCAAACAGCTTGGTACTCTCAATTAATTCAAGTAAAAATACTCCAAAGACCAACGATAGTAATGTTGCTGACAACAACAAAAACAATAATAGTACTAATAATAACTGAATGTCATCAAAACATAATAGGCTTCAGAAACAAATGGTTAATACTTAAAAACCACACATGCATGCACCCACGCACATGCACACGCACACACATATTTTCAAGTATATCGAGATTTAACAGTATTGGAACACCACAGTGAAGCGAAATAATTATTAATTTATAGATGAGTCGTATTTATTACACATCTGCTTCACTTACGTACCTATTTTGAGGACATGTTTTGCAAATCATCGTTTGAATCTTCAGCTCTTATGCGACTAAAGCTTGATCCAGTGGTGTACGTACCTCAAAATAGGTACGTAAGTGAAGCAGATGTGTAATAAATATGACTCATCTATAAATTAATAAATATTTAAGTGTTTAGTGCCCAGCTTTACTACATACAACACTGAAAGCAGTAAATATTTTATGCATTTCTGAACACCACTTGACATAACAGACATTTCAACCAATGTCATTGCATCAATACTCTTTAGGAGCAGAATACTTAGAAAAAAATTACATAAAGGTGGAGTTTGTTAGAAATGATCTGATTTATAAAGTTTTAGATTTATACAAATTTTTCTGTAAACAAGAACCCTGAATTCTGTGCAGTTCAGTTAAGTGGAAGTTATATGAATTTAGCCACAGTATTCCTTTATTAATTTTCGTTAGAAAATTTTGAAATATTTATAAAGTAACTTGATGTTCTAAACTTTTTATTTAAAACAAAAACAATTTATGTGAAGACATAAATGTGGATTATTTCAAATATAGTCTTGAAAGAGAACAACTTAGCTCTTTATTTACAACATATAACATGAAACATATAGTTAGCTTTCCAACAAGAATCCAACATAGTTTATCACAGCTACAGACAACATATTCATAATTTTCAACAGAACAAGTTTTGCACTGTTTCAACTAGACTCTCAGATGATGCACAAAGTCTATTCATTAATAAGATAAATTCAAATCTCAAACCTGAATATACATATTGGAAATATAAGGCAATAAATGAAAAAAATCTGAACGAATTTAGAAAAAAAATTCTTAAATTTGAATCATTGAATCAAACTTATGAAACTAATGGGACCAGCAATAAAATAAGTTTTCTTCAATGCTTCAAAATTCATTTTCAATTTTGCTTTCCATTTAAATCTTAAAAAAAACTACAACTACGAGTCATGAATCACTTTATACTATATAGAATTATTGAAAAATATTAAATATAACTTACAATAATTTCTGAATGCAATTTGACAGACATTATTCCTCAGCAAGGACAACCTGGATACAAATAGGTAACATGAATTTTAACTTTAAAGAGAGTCGATTAAAGACACTAAACAACACTTACTTTTAAATTTTTCCGGAACTAGTTTCAGAGGCTTTGCCTCTATCATCGGCCGGCTCTCGACTGATTCTCGTTGGTGTAGCTGACGATACCTTGTCACAGGTCTCCTCTGGTGGCGGCTCAAGGAACTTGCTGAATAAATCCTTCTGGGGGATGTCGAAATTGAATACTTTGTTCCTATTTTTTGAAATGAAGATTTGTTCCCATGTGGATAGTTCTTGTTTTCCTGATGTATGTTTCAGTAGTTTTGGTTCTGGATTTATGTTGTGGTTTTTTTCCCAAAAATGTGTGGCAACTGCTGATTTTTCTAATTGTTTATATTTTATGTTTCTAAAGTGTTCCTTTGCTCTTGTTTCTAAATTTCTTTTTGTTTTTCCAATATAAATTTGACTACAGTCATTGCATTCAATTTGATATATACCAGATTTTTTGTTTGATGGAATGGCATCTTTGATGTTTGAGCAAATTAGGTTTTTTAAGGAGAAATGGTTGACTGGTGCTAGTTGAATATTTTGTTTTTTGAAGACTTTTTTGAATTTATCATAGGCCCATGGATGGTAAGTGAATTTTTTGAAAATCATATTAGTTTCTGTAGATGAGAGAGTTGTGGTTTCCTTTAGTAGCTTCTTCTTTTTTGCCAAGCTCACTTTTTTGTCCACTAATGATTTGGGAAAGTTATTTTTTTGTGCTATTTCAATTATTTTGTTGTATTCTGTTTTGTATTCTTCTGCTGTGAGAGGGATGTTTACCAGTCTGTGTGCTAAACTATTGAAGATTGCCTGTTTGTGGGATCTTGGGTTGTAGCCATTAGCTTTTATGTAGTTGTCTGTCTGTGTTGGTTTTCTGTAAATGCCAAAGTTTAGTCTGTTTTTATTCCTCATTATTTTTAGATCCAAAAATGGTAAATGCTCGTCTTTTTCTATTTCTACAGTGAATTTGATGCTTTTTTCTTGGATATTTAAAAGTTTTAGTGCATCACTGATGTGTTTTTTTGGTACTATTGCAAAGATGTCATCTACATATCGTTGCCAGAGTTTGAACATCCAAGGGAAACCTTTGTTGATCCTTATTTCTAATGCACTCATGTACAGATCGGCCAGGAAGGGTGATAGTGGGTTGCCCATTGCTAACCCTGAAGTTTGGTGATAATATTTTGTTTGAAACTGGAAGAAATTTTGTTCTATGCATAATTTGGTTAGTTCAATGTAGTCTGAAATTTCAGATGATGCCATTCCAAGTGATTTAAGCCATTTTTCTATCAACGGTGGGAGTTGATTAACTGGTATGCTGGGAAACAGTGATTTAACATCAAATGAGACTAGTGTGTCCTCTTCTTTTAGTTCAGTATCCTTAATGTGTTCTATAAGATCATAGGTGTTTTTGATGCTTAGGCTGTCGAATTTTGGAAATGAATTGAATTTGTTTGTTAGCCACTTTGCAAGTTTGTATGTTGGTGAATTTATACTGCTAACTATAGGTCTCATTGTTATGGATGGTTTGTGTATTTTGGGTAAGCCATAAAGTCTAGGTAAGGTTGGGTTATCCGGTTTAACTGCATATTTGTTTGGTATTATGCTTGATTTTGCTATTGTTTTTTCATATGACTGTATGCAAGTTTTTAGAGGATTTTTGTTAATGGTTTCATATTCGTTGTCAGTTAGCTAACTGACAACGAATATGAAACCATTAACAAAAATCCTCTAAAAACTTGCATACAGTCATATGAAAAAACAATAGCAAAATCAAGCATAATACCAAACAAATATGCAGTTAAACCGGATAACCCAACCTTACCTAGACTTTATGGCTTACCCAAAATACACAAACCATCCATAACAATGAGACCTATAGTTAGCAGTATAAATTCACCAACATACAAACTTGCAAAGTGGCTAACAAACAAATTCAATTCATTTCCAAAATTCGACAGCCTAAGCATCAAAAACACCTATGATCTTATAGAACACATTAAGGATACTGAACTAAAAGAAGAGGACACACTAGTCTCATTTGATGTTAAATCACTGTTTCCCAGCATACCAGTTAATCAACTCCCACCGTTGATAGAAAAATGGCTTAAATCACTTGGAATGGCATCATCTGAAATTTCAGACTACATTGAACTAACCAAATTATGCATAGAACAAAATTTCTTCCAGTTTCAAACAAAATATTATCACCAAACTTCAGGGTTAGCAATGGGCAACCCACTATCACCCTTCCTGGCCGATCTGTACATGAGTGCATTAGAAATAAGGATCAACAAAGGTTTCCCTTGGATGTTCAAACTCTGGCAACGATATGTAGATGACATCTTTGCAATAGTACCAAAAAAACACATCAGTGATGCACTAAAACTTTTAAATATCCAAGAAAAAAGCATCAAATTCACTGTAGAAATAGAAAAAGACGAGCATTTACCATTTTTGGATCTAAAAATAATGAGGAATAAAAACAGACTAAACTTTGGCATTTACAGAAAACCAACACAGACAGACAACTACATAAAAGCTAATGGCTACAACCCAAGATCCCACAAACAGGCAATCTTCAATAGTTTAGCACACAGACTGGTAAACATCCCTCTCACAGCAGAAGAATACAAAACAGAATACAACAAAATAATTGAAATAGCACAAAAAAATAACTTTCCCAAATCATTAGTGGACAAAAAAGTGAGCTTGGCAAAAAAGAAGAAGCTACTAAAGGAAACCACAACTCTCTCATCTACAGAAACTAATATGATTTTCAAAAAATTCACTTACCATCCATGGGCCTATGATAAATTCAAAAAAGTCTTCAAAAAACAAAATATTCAACTAGCACCAGTCAACCATTTCTCCTTAAAAAACCTAATTTGCTCAAACATCAAAGATGCCATTCCATCAAACAAAAAATCTGGTATATATCAAATTGAATGCAATGACTGTAGTCAAATTTATATTGGAAAAACAAAAAGAAATTTAGAAACAAGAGCAAAGGAACACTTTAGAAACATAAAATATAAACAATTAGAAAAATCAGCAGTTGCCACACATTTTTGGGAAAAAAACCACAACATAAATCCAGAACCAAAACTACTGAAACATACATCAGGAAAACAAGAACTATCCACATGGGAACAAATCTTCATTTCAAAAAATAGGAACAAAGTATTCAATTTCGACATCCCCCAGAAGGATTTATTCAGCAAGTTCCTTGAGCCGCCACCAGAGGAGACCTGTGACAAGGTATCGTCAGCTACACCAACGAGAATCAGTCGAGAGCCGGCCGATGATAGAGGCAAAGCCTCTGAAACTAGTTCCGGAAAAATTTAAAAGTAAGTGTTGTTTAGTGTCTTTAATCGACTCTCTTTAAAGTTAATTTATCATAACAACACTGTTTTCAACACTTCCAAGAAAGTAATTAAACATGAATTTTACTACACTTTACACATGCTTGTTTTGTTGTCATTTTTCTATGGACGAAACGTACACCGTGTACATTTTACAGTTTTCCTTTCTGATGCAGAACCTAACTCCTTGACCACATTTTAAGGGTCTTGAATGCTCTTCACTAATTTTAACAATTCTTTGTCCTTGAAAAATATTTTCTGGATGTGATATGTTCCTTTATAAGAGATTTCTCAAGATCTTCTAGAAATAGTCATCTTCTTGTTAATTTGTTCATATTCTATCTAGGGTCTCTGGCAGTCCATAGTTATTGAAAGCAGAAATATCAATAATGTTATAGAAACAATCGTTAGCCACCAATTTGTTTTCCTTTTGCTGGTATGTGCTTGATCTATGTATTTACAGCTCCTTTACTAGCATTATAATCCACAATCATTTATGGCTTCTTGTCTTGTCAGTTGTTTATTTATCATGATGTAATGTACACATACAAGTATTATGTTTTTTTTCTTCTTTGCAATGTAACTGACTACTGTAGTGTCACTTGTGAAGTAAAACTTAGAACTATGTACTTCCCCTTCATTCATTTGGTGTGGAAGTTCTGGCTTGTTTTTACGTAGAGTTTCCAACATTGTCAATCTTCATTTCAGCAGTCATACCAAGTGGTATGAAGTAAAAAAATTGTCACCGGTTACATTTTGACCACTCAGCTCATATGTAAGATCACACACCGCTCTCATACCTTGAGGCTTTTTGGGTCCTTGTTCTTCAGCTGTCTATACTTGTGCTTTTGAAAGATACAATGTATCACTGCCCAAAAAAAAAAAAAAAAAAAAAAAAAAAAAAAAAAAAAAAAAAAAAAAAAAAAAAAAAAAACTTTTCCTATATTTTGTGAGTTTAGAAGGGATGCATTGCTTGAAGCAACAACAACCTTTAAATTCCACTAGTTGTTCATTAACTGTTACATTTTCTGTAGGATTATGTAATTTAAGATGTACTTCAGTAAGTCTTCTTTTTTCTCCAATAGATCTCTTATCAACTGTAAAACACGCGTATCTTAAAGAAAGTTTTAAGTGACACTGCTGCCCAGTTTCCTTATTCCACAAGCTTTTTGTTGTCTCTCCATATTGATATATTCCAGCAAGAAACAGAAGTCCAGATATGCTTGAAAAATATTTCTATCAATATTTTCCCATTGTTCACCATAAACTCCGTGCCCCTCTATATTTATCATCTCTATTATTTCCTTTTCAAGTACCTTATAAAATACAGCTTCAAAGAAACTCTTTGTCAGTTATTCTACTGGTTCCATATCTCATAATTCCCTTCTTTATGACATTTGAAACAGAGTGACACCCACATTGTACCTCTAGTTGTAACTTGCACTCAATAGCTTTATTTTTGGAAATAATACTTCATTCATCACAGTCTGGAGACTGTCAGAACTGTCTTCAGAACTATCACTTTCAGATGCATTGCTTTGATTTTCAAATTCAGATTTGGATTCAGTATCGGAGCCATAACCAAGAACTTCTAACTCTGCTTCACTCAATATTCTTCTTGCCATGGTGTTTAAACTCAAACTGACATGCAAACTTCAAAGTACTGCAAAATATAACTGTGTAACAAGAATAAACACATTGTCACAATAATAATACTTACAGTTGGTAATTAAGTGCACTATTTCAACAATGCATTATAACACATGCAACAATGTGTATAGTCAGATATTAAAGAAATTTTGTATCCGGTCATAATAACCCAAACAGTAAAAGAAACTACTCCAAATTTTGTAACGGCTTCTTAACCAGGAAATGCTGATATATCATTAGACAAAGTCATTAAATTTCATGAACATGCCTAATTAACTGAGACATATGTAATGAGAACAACTGTAATATCAGGTCATATAGACCCAAACAGAACAGCAGGGTTAAATTTAAAACAGCATTATAAAAAATATTGCAAACTTTTAAAAAAGGTAATAAAAGCAGCTAGAATATTGCATTATAATAAACTGATTCAACACAATGTCAAAAAAATGAAAACCACTTAGAATATAATAGAAAGAGAAGCAGGCAAACACTCATTGCAAAATGATTTGATGTTGACAACATGAAATTAGCTAACCGAATGAAGTTGTGGAGATGTTTAACAAATCCTTTTTGGATCTAACAAAAAGAAAAACAAATTAAGTATAGAAGTAAAGATGTAGCATTCGAATTTTTGAGATCAAGTTCCACAAATGTGGTGCCTGAACTTAAAGTTGGTCTGACAACTCCTTCTGAAATAAAATTATTGACTCTCTTAAAACAAGGAATCCTTGTGGTTACAATGAAATAAGAATAAAAATCTTAAAATCATGCTCCTCTTAAATTAGCATTCCCCTTAGTTACTTATGCAAAGAGTCTCTAAGGCTGCACAGGATGAAATTCTCAATTGAAACCTCTTTTCAAAACAGGTAAATGCAGTAATGTTTGAAATTATAGATTAATAATTCACCTTAATTTCTTTGAAAAGTTCTTGAAAAAGTAATGTTCAACAATTAATAATAATTAAAAATATTGATGATGATGATGATGACGATGACGATGACGATGACGATGACGATGACGATGACGATGACGATGACGATGACGATGACGATGACGATGACGATGATGATGATGATGATGATGATGATGATGATGATGATGATGATGATGATAAGACTGTATAAACATCATCAATATAACAACATACTTGTCAGTGATCAGATTGGATTACAAAAAGGAATATCTACAAATAATGCAACTGCACATGAACTGTTGGAATTTTCTCTGACCTAGCAAAAGGTTGTGTTAATCATGACATTCTAATTGCAAAATTGATATGATAAAGATTTAATTTGGTTTGTATCATAGCTAAATAAACAAAAAAAAGGAAAAAGGAAAACAGTGTTCAATTTGATATGGACTAAGATAAATACACCAAATTGGAAAATAGTAATACATAGATTACTCCAAGGTTCAGTATTGGGGCTTTTACTATTTCTGATCTATATAAATGACCTCCCTCTTTACATGTATAAGGAATATTGCATGTACAGTTCTCTTTGCTGATAACACTAGTGTCCTGGTGACCAGTAAACATTTAAATGAATGTGTAATAATTCAATTTAATATTTTTATTACCTTTAATTTTATTTTTTCTTTACTATATAAATTATAATTTCTCACCTGCACATATAAATAATAAAGCCTTAAATAAAGCATGAGTTAATAAATGCAAAAAGCTAAATATTGACTTAAAGTTGATAATGCAATAATCTTCTTTAAATCAGACTGAATTTGTTTTGGGGTGCTAGCAGTCTGAGGAACCTGCTAAATAAACCACTGAAAAATACCATCCCCAACAATTTAAAATCAGGAATTTATCAGATTAATTTTGAAACCTGTGAGAAAAGCTACATAGGAAAAACTAAGAGAAACTTGTTAACCAGGCAAAAAGAACACCAGAGGAACATTAAGTTGAAACAAACAGAAAAATCTGCAGTTTCATACAATTTTTGGACAGAAAACCACAACATTGGCCACAACATTAAACCGTTAAAATCTTTAAGTACACCCATAGAATTGGATATTTGGGAAAAAATATTCATAAACAAAAACCGTGATAACGTTATACATTTTAAAATCCCGGCATTAAATGAAGTATTAAAACTTAGTGCCTCTAACACCAGATGGCAGAGTGATTGGAGCTCCGTAGTAGTGGAAGAAGAGGAAGGTTCATTTAGTCACCAAACAGCTGAGGATGAGATCGAATGATCTTGAAAACGTTTCAATTATACAACAAGAAAGTGAAGTTTGAGTGTAAACATAGTGACTCATAAATCAAACTCAAATATGAAGAATACTTCACTGTTAATAATGCTTCTGCTTTTAATATTTAATAATATGTTATTAAAAGAAATTGACAGCATCAAATTTCTGGGCCTTCAAGTAGACATATTTAAAAAGCTCACCTAAAGTATATCTTATTTAAACTCAGCTATGCCTGATGCTATCAAAGCACTAATTAAAAAGGTTACAAGAATCATTTCTGACACCTACAGACTCTTGCAAAGATCTTTTTAGAAGATTGAAGGTATTAACCCTTCCTCGCAGATTTATATTCTCGATCCTAAAATTCTTTGTATGCAGTTGAGCCTCATTTATACCAAACAATGAAATTCACAAAATAAACGCTAGATAAGTGTGCATATAATGAAACCATAAAAAAAAAATCTAACACTGTTCCTATTGATTTCAAAGGAAAAACTGGTAATTTTGGTGCTTTTAAAATTGGTGCTAGAGGGTACATATGCTCAAAATCATTTTATTCTGTACAAGATTATATGAATGGCAAATTATCCTGATAATGTTTATGTGCCTCTTTAAGCAGAATCTAGCTATTCTAGTGACAAATTATTGCCAATTTGCCTTTGATGCCTGTTAGCTATTGAAATGTATGTGTATTTAAGAACTGACAATAAGTGCTGTCCATTGCAAATATAATATACTGAATGTTGAGACATACTGGCAAAAGTCAGTTGAAAGTTTAAAAACTGCAAATGCCAAATTTTATTTGTATATAGGGGAAGTAAGGCAAATATGACACAGTGGGGTAATATGACGCAGGGCTGTCCGGAAGTAACTGTGATAATTAGAGCGAACTGAAAGGTGCTGCCACATAGCGATCAACATGATGATTCATGGACAAAGGCATTTGTCCTCCGCATGTGTGCTGACTCGCTCAGTTTTGTGAAAACATTCAGTGCAGTAGTTGTGTTGTTATTTGCTCTCAAGAAAGTGATTGTGTTTTGACCACTTGATGTTGAAATTGATCAAACTGATGCGCTAGGGTAAGTTACACATTTGTTTCAATACCTTTTCAGTGTTATTTGCATGTATTTAAGCTTTTAACTTCCTTGGGTTTAGTAACTTTACTTCATCAAGTCAAACAGGCTAATAAGACGCAGAGCCGATTGGGTAATAAGGCAGGAGCGTCATATTTTACCTCACACATTTAAATGGTAAGAAATTAAATTAAACTTTTTTGGATTTTTCCCTCAGTATTTTAATGTTTTGCATGCAAATAGGCAAGTGTTTTGATTGAAAACCTATTTGCTGTGGTTTTTTTTTTAAATTAATTTTGACGTCACTGTTACTAAATACCTCCAATCATGCATAAGCTTTTGATGTTCAATTACAATGAAAACAAGTTCATTTCAAAGAGTTCAATAAATGATATACCTAAGAATTGCTAGTTTTTATTACTGGTAAGATCTCGAGGTATCCTTGTTTGTGTTTATGTTATCAATTATCTTTGCTAAACCAGGCTCATTTTAGACAGTTGAATAAATAATGCTTAGAAGTTTTTCCATTTATTTGGTGCGTCATATTGCCCTTCATGTACTTATATGGTAAGAAATAAAATTGTGGACTTGGTTTTTTTCTATGACTAATGTGGTTTGCTTTATCATTTTTTTTTTTTCAACATTATTGATTTTATAAATTTTTTTAGTTATGATTGGACTTTCTTCTGACTCTATTTACTTTTGTCTTTTGTTATAGATACCTCGAAAAAATCAATGCAAAAGTCACAGGCAGAGATGGACCAATCTAGGATTGGCTGCTGCACTGAGAGAAATACAAAAAGGAGTCAAGATTAGAGTAGCAGGGAGAAAATATGGGGTTCCTGAGGCTACTCTCAGAAGACACTTGAAAAGTGCAAAGGAATCAAAAGTTCCTCTAGGAAGAAAGCCCATCTTCACTCAGGAACAAGAGAGGAAAATAACTGAACATGTTATATTGCTATCCAAGATGTTCTATAGTTTAACACCTATTGAGCTGAGAAGAATGGCATATGAGTACGCCGAGAGAAATAACATCGAGCATCCATCCAATACGGAAACGAAGCTCATGGGAAGAGATTGGGAAAATTCATTTGTGAAGAGAAATCCATCAATTAGTCTCCGTCAGCCTGAGAACACAAGTCTCAATAGGATTTCCTCTTTCAATAAAGATGAACTAACATTGTTTTATGATAACCTGCTCAACGTGTTTGAAATACACAACTTCTCAGGTAGTCGTATCTATAACATGGATGAGTCTGGCATAACAACAGTTCAAAAGAAGTCACCTAAGGTATATGCTCAGACGGGAGTAAAGAACGTTGGTGCTGCGACATTCGGTGAAAGAGGGAAAACAGTTACCGTTGTTTGCGCTGTGAATGCTGCCAGTAGATTTGTACCACCCATGATCTATCCTTGTAAAAGAATGGCCGCACACCTCCAAAGAGGTGGACCTGTTGGAGAAATTTACCAATGTTCAAAGAACGGTTGGATAAATGAAGAACTATTCGTGAAGTGGCTCCAGCACTAAGAACTCCGTGAAACCCAGCGCAGATGATCCCGTTTTATTTGTGTGTGACAATCATTCATCTCACTGTACATTGAAGGCCTACACATTTTGTAAAGAAAATCATATCCATATGGTATCCATTCCTCCTCACACTTCCCATGAGCTTCAACCTCTAGATGTGGCATTCTTCTCACTGCTGAGGACAGCTATGGCTAGAGAATTCAAATACTTCATGGCACTAAATGCTCAACAAATCACTATGACTGATCTATCAAGTCTGTTCAACAAAGCCTATATAAAGGTTGCTACGATGGAGAAAGGAATACCTGAATTCAAAACAACTGGTATATTTCCACTGAATCCAGAGAAGTTTATAGAAGAGGACTTTCAGGCAGCTCAAGAGTTTCAAGACCTTGTAATGATACAGGAAACAGACAACAAATCAAGTGAAACATCCGCTGAAATCTCTCCTGTTATTGATGATCATCCTGGAACATCAGGTCAAGATATGGGCCCTCAAGCTGAAACATCAGGACAACCTACGAGTCCTCAAGCTGGAACATCAGGAAAAGCTATGAGCCCTCAAGCTAAAACATCAAATCATGCGATCAGTCCTCATGCTGGAATATCGGGTCCAGTTAACAACAATATCCGTGAGATCATACCTGTTCCAAAGTTCAATTCTGTACACAAAGTAAGAAAACAATCAAAAAAGAAGACAACATTCTGAAATATTTACCAGTTCACCTATGAAATTTCTTTTGGAGGAAAAGAAAAAGAAGAAGAATGCTCATGAATCAACAAAAGGTAAGCTATACTACAAGAAGAGTAATGTTAAGAAAACAACAAAGAAGGATGCTAAGAAAGCCACCAGGGAATCAAACAACTACTGTACAGATGAGAATGGCATTGAACCACTGCGTGATGATGAATTTCGTAATGTGGAACCTAAAGATGTTCAAAATTCCAAGTGCATATTTTGTGATGATATTGGAAAAGATGAACTTTGGTACCGCTGCGTTCTATGTGGGTTTTGGGCTCATGCCATGTGTAGTGGCTGGGACAATCCAGAAGACTATTCTTGTGACCTATGCTTAGAGAAACAAAGAAAGAAAAATCCCCGATCCATGAAATGATAGGCTTGGATTCGAAATTTACTTTATGAAATTGACATCTAGAAGTTATAATTTATTTATTTCTTATTTATCAAAAGCAGGTAATACTCGGTATGTTATAAACTTGATATTATTAATTTTTTATCAATTTGAAATACAAATGTTTTTACTTTCCTTTATAATTTTTTGATCCTGTATTTTTCTTTATCTCTAGTGGAGTATTCACCTTTATTTGTTTATCTATGGCCCTATATGTTTTGTTATTATTGCAAAACCATAAGTGATTTTTCTCTTAGTTTGAAGTGCATTGTTCATTTTGTCCTTTGTGCAATCCAAAACTTACCTTTACTTTATACATCCTAAATCCATAGTACTTACTTTGGGCAAATGTGTACAATATACATTACAAGTACTTATATCTTGTGGTCTACTTAGATATAGGTTGTAAATCTAAGTTTACTTTTTCATTAATCTTCAAAAAATAAATAAAAGCTGTTTTAAAAGCATTTCGTTCATTGTTTTTCTGTATTCTTTAAAATGTGCCATATTACATTACGCCCTGCGTCATATTGCACACACCTTGCGTTAATATGACACAAACTGGTACCCTCAGAAAATGACATTTTTTGGATAAACAGTTTTACATGTATAATTCTCAGGTGTGATCTAGAAAACAATATTTCAAGTACTTCGGTGAGTTTTGGAGTAGTTAACTAAAAAAGTTTCGATGCTATGATCTTTCTCCCTTAGGTGTGTCATATTACCATCTTCTAAGTGCAGTGAAGTATTTGATTTTGTGTCTATACATAATTATCCCTGTCTTGCTTTTCATATTGCCCGTATATAGTTATTTTATTAAATATTCGGCTATATGAGTATTCCACTAAACTCTTATATGTGGCTACTGGTGAACTCACTGAACAAGAATCAATCAATCAATCAATCAACCAAGATTCCAAGAGAAATTAATATTCAGTAAAAATAGTGTTTGCCAGCCATTCATACAAAATGGCAATGCATAATTAATCATTGATAATTAATCATTGATAATAATAATAATAATAATAATAATAATAATAATAATAATAATAATAATAATAATAATAATAATAATAATAATAATAATAATAATAATAATAATAATAATAATAATAATAATAATTAATAATAATAAATAATAATAAATAATAATAATAAATAATAATAATAAATAATAAATAATAATAATAATAATAATAATAATAATAATAATAATAATAATAATAATAATAATAATAATAATAATAATAATAATAATAATAATAATAATAATAATAATAATAATAATAATAATAATAATAATAATAATAATAATAATAATAATAATAATAATAATAATAATAATAATAATAATAATAATAATAATAATAAAATGATGATTGACGATGATGACGATGATGATGATGATGATGATGATGATGATGATGATGGTGATGATGATGATGATGATGATGATGATGATGATGATGATGATGATGATGATGATGATGATGATGATGATGATGATGATGATGATGATGATGATGATGATGATGATGATGATGATGATGATGATGATGATGATGATAAGGTGGGGGGAATGTTCACAGTGCTGTATGATATTATTGCAGCAGAAATATCTGATCATTTAAAACTTCATGTAAATTGTTATTTAAGAATTGGAACTGGAAGGACAGAAATACTAACATTTTGTTAGACAGGAGGCTCAGGTCAAGGTCAGCAATTGCAAAGTCCAGTGATAAGGGTTCTTAATTCCAAGTACATGCATATAGCCTTACGATTCTAAGAATCAGCCAGATATTTTACGTTATAATAGTTGTGATAGTAATACATTGGCAATAAGAAAGAATAACATGCAAGTTTTAGAGAAAAGGTTCTGTAAGTGCGACAAGGACTTTATTGAAATAAAATGTGTCAATTAACCTTGTACAGCAGGTTCACTCTAAGTCTGAGCTCAAAAACTTCAGTCTGTGCCACTAATGTATTCAAATGACAATTGACAATTGTCAATTAAGATAATTCTGCTCATTGGCGCTTGATCATATTGCTCAGTTAATAATTCAACAACAAATATGACACCTAATAAATTCACTGTCATTTTTGTGTAACTTAATGTCTTTAATTTTTTCTACCAAGTCTAAAGAGTTTTTGAAATTTATACTTACAAACTTTGGGAAGCAGTATAATAAGATTTTGTTTATCTCTTTCGAATTACAAATTACAGAAAATTCTTTCACAGTGAAGAGGGCTTCAGAGATGAGACATACTGGCATAAGCCAAGTGAAAGCTGAATTAAAAAGTGTTTGATTTTGTATCATATATAATTATCCATGCTTTGTTTCCCATAATGTTGTTCATATTGCCTGTATACTGTATGTGTCTTATGTTAACTTTTGTACATATATATGCCATTAAACTTTATACCTCTGGACATGTTTAATGTTCACAGCCTTTTCTGGCTACAAGTGAACCTACTGAATGCAAATCATTTTAATCTAATCTAATCTAGACACTGATGTTTCGGGAGCGTACATCTCTCCCATCATCAGCATGATGAATAATGTATTACATAAAAGAAATGAAAACCATTTTATAGCACATTAGTGCTTAAATTCATTAGACAAATGCTTTTTATAATAATGATCTCTTAAATCCAAGGTTTACAACCTGTTCATTGTCATCTTGCAGTCTATACCATAAAATAAAGGAGTAATGATTATTGGAAGTCATTTTAGATTGTGCCATTTTTAGCAAATTTTCCACAAAAATCAAGGCATTGGATGTTTTGCAGAAAAATACATATTCACTGCCAGCTATCCATTAATTACATTAATTTTTCATACGTCAAAATCTCAAGACTATGTTTAACACAATATTTTATGCTACAGTCTGCAAAAGAATTTTAATGATCTTCAAATTGCAGTTTTTATGTCTTAAAACTTATATTTATATTATATATTCTTATTTTGAATGTATTTAGTTATAGTGGACCTTTCTGAATCACTAGTATTCGAAAGAATGTTTATTACAGTGTTGTTAAGCCCTTGAATTATCAGGTGTAGATAATACACAAACTGTATGAAAAATGAAGCAAACTTGTGTGTCTGCTGGACAGTCGGAACAGTCAACTAGATAAGGGGCGCACAGCGCTCACCCGGCGTAAACACAAGCGCTACCGCCAAAGAATTAGAACCTTCTGGATGTTTCGACTTCTCGTATGTTCTGGAAAGTTGGTATAGCTTTATAAGCAAGCGATCTCTCGAAGCGCGTGAGTGCTACGCCAATCAGTGGTGCGGTTTTTTCGAGTGAGGAAGTCCGGCGAAGCAAGTAAGTTAATCCTGAGCGAGTTTGACTACGAAAAAGGCGAGCAAGTCATAAGAGTGCCGTGAAGCAAGTCTTGCGGAATGACTGAGTGAATTAATGCGTCTGCTTCTTGTGCGACGAGAAGTGCTATTCTCCGAGCGAGTTGAACTGTAGTAATTTGTAATTTATAGTGGTGTTACTGCACGGAATCAATTGGAGACGTCTTCTGTTTTGCTCCCCAGTAAGTGAACCATCTGGAAGAAGAGACTACGTTGGGTATATTTTTGCGTCGCTGAGTCACGTAAAGTGAAATGAGTATTAGAGTGACGAAGTGGGCTAAGCAGACTTTCAGCAAAAGTTGAACTACTGAAAAGTAAATGAACGGACAGTTTGGAAAACTACTGAAATCACAATATATATTGTAATTTTAAAAAAGAGAGCAGGTATCACGAATATTTGTACAGTATGGGCGTCTATATATAAGAAGCCTGTGAGGTTGCAACATATACATACTTTATCAAAACCCACATGTTTTTACAATTTTTATTAGAGGGCACCGTTTACAGAGAGGGTTAATTGCGTGCATTCAATTAACAGTATCTGAAATGTAGCAAAGTGTCAATTATGCAATCATACTGTATTATGTAGATATAACACCAGTACTCTTTTTACGTCCTCCAACGTTTAAGTCATATCGGACGGCGAATGAAGTGGGTGAAATGGTGCTCAAATGTGTCCAGGGTCCATTGAGCTTTAGAGCTATCCGAAATTCGTCTTTAAGAGTAAGGGAAAATCCTGGAAAAATCCTTATCCAGGTAACTCACCCTGACCGAGATTCGAACTCGGGACCTCTTGAACGTGAGGCAGACACGCTACCATCTACGCCACCGAGGCGGGCTTTGATTGGTACTGTTTCATTTTGCAGCTCAATCGAAAGCAAATAATATAAAAACGGATACTCTCCTTATTAATAATCCTACCCGTCACTGAGTGTGCTCCTGCTAGGAACGGACCGCTCACGGACGATCATTTATGCTGGATTAAGATGAACTTATTGGCGGAACGTAAGTGAAGTTAAAACATGGTGCTAATCAGGGCCGTAGTGGGGGGGGGGACGCGGATGTACGCCGTCCCCCCTATTTTTCGGAGGTGGACGCAGTCCGCTTACTAATAATATTTATTATTTTTTAATTCATTACTTTTCTTAATTTAACATTCAAAATAATGAAATATATATTCAATTAATGTTTATGACTATTAATGGACCTCCAGTACATACGTGGAACCCAGAGGACGACATAAAAGAATAGATAATGAGTCGTACGCATGCTGAGGACAACCAAAGCAAGAAGGCGAATGTGCAGAATTCTGATCGGCTCTCCAGCATCTGAAAAAAATTTAGGTGTGCGTCCTCCCCACCCCCAACTTGGTGCTAATCTGAAGATCTTAATACATGCACTTAACATAAAAGGAATTATTCTAATTGGTGATTGCCTCTATTACTCCAAAACATTGCTTCAAGGCAATTGGTTTAAATTAATCACGTGGCATATAACTTAACGTAAGAGAAGCTTAATATTTCAAACACAAAGCTACGTTCCGTAACATTTAGTGCTCCATATAAAACACATTTAATATGCTTCTTATACGTACTATTAAATTTGTATTTTATGCATTCACTATATCCGGGATGATAAATTGAAGTAAAGCAAGTAAATCTTGAATATTGATCTGAGGGTTAGGGAGCAGAAGAATTGTAGTGAAGTAAGCATAATAAAAATAGTCCATGCTTGCAACTTTGGGGATAAAATTGGACGCATAGAAATGCTGCTGAACATTGTTTTCTTTTTCAGCATTACAGAACATGCATCTCTTACTAAAATTCAAATGGATTAAAACAAATCCTTTTTCCGCACTCGAGTATAACTAATTAGTCATTTTCCGTGGTCTGGGATACCAAGATAGCCCCTGGTTCCCGAGATCATCGGTTTAATCCTAGCGAAGGGCAATGTATTTTTCTAGCTTTTAAATCTTTAGCACGGCTTCTAAGAACGAAATTATGCTGGTGGTCCCATCTCGATTCATAGCGCCTAAAAGATGAGGCCTTATAAAGAGGCCTATAAGCAAAATTAAGCGATTTTGTTTACACCTAATATAGAACGGGACACAGCCATACCATAAAGAGCGCTCACAATTAAAAAGTCTATTTGGAATATATCAGAGTCAAAGATGAACACAAATTGAGTGAACGAATGTTTATTATATGCAATGAAAAAAGGTCGCAATTTTTCTCAATATAAGTAATCTCAACGTAGATCAAATGCTAACCATCCCTTGCTTATCCTCAGTACTCACTTTTTTTTACTTCTTAATATTATTAAGTTTCTAAGGTCAACGAACAATGCTGTTTCCACACTGGTTATCCCTTTAAATCAATAGATCACGTTCCTCTGATGAATTCTTCCCCTTGTCGATACAAGGACTATGCGTTGCACATTAACACAATGTGGTGTTTGTACCTTCTGTCTCGTTCTTAGTGAGTTAGTTCGTATTATATTTGCACTTTGGGCACAACGAAACGAGATAAAGACATTTAAATGTGAAGAGATATCAGCTTCTGATATATCTACGTATACATAATAAGCGCGGTGAACAGCCCACCTGACTGATGACATCACCATACAAATTCTCTCTACTCAGCAGAAGATAAAACATATGGCCAGACAGAGAGCGATGGCTGCGTTAAAGTTTACCGCGCTTAACACTGAGCTCTAACATTCTTATGGACGTTTTAAGGAGATTTTGCACATGCAAAACCACATAGTATAACATGATTACCTATGAGAAGTGGCTAACAAGATACCACATAAAACAAGCAAGTTAGACTACGGCGCGAACTGAAATCAGCTGGCTCAGTGAAGTATAGTTAGTCTCCTACTAAACAAATTGCTCGTTAGATTGGTACAAATCGTTAAATCATGACAATATACACTGTTAGCCATGTTTAAGGAACCAAGACTCCATTACTACTCAACTCCGAATCGTACTATAGCATATTGCTGTTTTCACACTCTTTACGTACTATAGAATGTCATGTCAATGCCACTTGAGCAGGTAACATGCACAAGCTTAGACATTTTCCAGCTTTTTACATACCATTCGTACCTTTAACTGTAATTTACATATTACTTCGACCTTGCTCCAAAACGTTCTGCTAAATTAAGCACAGAAATTGTGTGCGTGCGTGTGCGTGTGTGTGTGTGCGGCTGCGACCCTGTAATGCATTTGGACTGAAAAGCATTAAAATTCTTGGGCATAAAATAAGCCCAAAATCTTTCATACTGAAATTGAGGAAAACAGTTAAATCTGCTTAATTATTTCAACTTTCTCTTCATGGCTCATGCCTATTAGAGAAAAAAAAAATGAATTCGGTATAGTGACCAATTACAGTGAATAATGGTATATAAACGTCTGGATTCGTGGCATGCTGCAACTGAGTCACGAGTATATCTTCTCAATACAGCCGCTCTCCTTTAGAACATACTGAAGGTGTTAACTCGTTATCTTTGGGTTTATTTATCATTACATCACGCACACATTCACACTCTCATTCATACTTCCAGACTCTGGGGAAGATGAATTATCTTGGTCGGAGAAAAATTCCCACCCCCACCGCCGGGAATCGAACCCGGGACCCCTAGCACGGTAGACAGGTGCTCTACCGACTGAGCTACGGGGCCAGCCAGAAATTATTTTATTTGGCTGTGGGAAGATGTTCTAATAAAATCTAAATGTAAGCACCATTTACACATGCCTATTGCAATATTGTATGAAATACAAGAAAAAGTATAACATTATCAATGAAGTTCGCATTTTTTTAACAAGTTCAGAAACTTATAATTAAATGACCTCTAAGAAATACTGTGATGCGAGTGTACCATTTTTCTTCCGTGTTTCTAGGGAGCGTTTCTGATAATTGCATTATAAGTGAGGCCATTATAAACAATTTATAAACTAATGCCATGATATTACAAATTACTATTAATGATCGTGACCACTGATATGGGTTATTCAGTTATACATAATTTTGGTAAAAATTAAATATATATATAAATATATTAAATAAATAAATATATTAAATATATATAGTAAAGCTATTTCAGCTTTGAAGCGTCTGTATGGGTTGAACTTCTATGCTGGATACATATTTAATGCCTGATGTTCCTTCTCTGTAAAGTTACAAACTAATAGCTGCTTTCCTATTCTAACCAAAGAATGATAACAGAAGTCTTACCATTCTGTGACCTTTTGCTTTCAATATTTTACTGACGGAGAATGTCCTACTCTTGATGTCACAAATCGACAAGTGGTTGTAGTGGCAGCCACACGAAGTTTTAATTCCCCAACGAATTAGTGACATGGAGAACGGTGACTTCGATCTCTAATGTTGGTAGCAATAAATATGGCGCACGTATTGACCCACTGAACCTACAAAGACAGCTAATAATAGCAATAGGTTACAAAATAGCATATTTAGTCTGACTTTGTTCTTAAAGACCCTCCAAAATATTTTTGAGCTTAAAAAGGATCTTTACACACTTAGACAAATCACCGGACTGCAGAAAAAAACCTGGACAGCAGCCCTCAATATTATGATGTACACTAAATCTACTGCCAACACATAACAATGTATTCCCTAGATGCAAAAGTTCATACCAACCAAATACCAACATAATTTGTAATATCACTAGATACCCGCTAGACGTCAAACACATTGAGTACAACACTGAAATAAATGTGCAATTAATGTAGAGCGAAATAGCCAAAATAAAAGCTTCAATATATGTTTTATATATAGGAATCTATACGCGGATCCCTAAAGCTATACAGGCACAGAACAGAAACATGCGTTTCGTGTAGAGAAAGCGGAAAAAAGAAATGTGCCCAACTCCTGCTGTTGGGTTTAAATAACTGTCACTGTGCATGATGGAATGTTGGAGGGGGTCATCAGTGTAGAGAGGCGGGAAGTATGTAGTGGCGTTTTCGTGCTAATCGCCGTAATTCCTAAAAATTAATAACCTATTATCTTTCTATTCTCGGTAATTCCTAAAACACCAATAATGAATAAGAACTTATTATTTGTAACGCTTATTAATAATAAATATTTTATATGGGAAATTCGTATTATTGTGCTATTCACCGTAGTTCATAAAACACCAATAATGAATAGATAGATAGTTTTATTCACCTTAGGAATATACAATATTCATGGCTTCGTCAAATTTGTACCCATAAGAATAATACATTTCTTATGAGTAATACAATTATGAATAATACAATAGTAATTAAATAATACAATAGTAGTTAAATAATACAATAGTGATTAAAGTAATGCAGTAGTAATTAGCAGAATAATAATACAAATAGTAATTAAGAATAAGGCAACTTAGGTCACATAATAGTTTAATGTATTACATTTTTAAGAACTAGGCTGTAAGAGACACAATTTTTACCAAAAAAATCAATATTTACTTTATTATTTAATTTTACTTCTTAGAAACTTCTTAATAAGAACGTATTATTTCTAATGTTTATTAATAATAAATATTTTATATAGGAAAGTTGTATTATCTTGCTATTCACGGTAATTCATAAACAGTAATAACGAATAACTACGTGTTGTTTGTGATGTTTATTAATAATAAGTATTTCGAAGGGAGTGTTTGTCATCTATAATAATAATAATAATAATAATAATAATAATAATAATAATAATAATAATAATAATAATAATAATAATAATAATAATAATAATAATAATAATAATAATAATAATAATAATAATAATAATAATAATAATAATAATAATAATAATAATAATAATAATAATAATAATAATAATAATAATAATAATAATAATAATAATAATAATAATAATAATAATAATAATAATAATAATAATAATAATAATAATAATAATAATAATAATAATAATAATAATAATAATAATAATAATAATAATAATAATAATAATAATAATAATAATAATAATAATAATAATAATAATAATAATAATAATAATAATAATAATAATAATAATAATAATAATAATAATAATAATAATAATAATAATAATAATAATAATAATAATAATAATAATAATAATAATAATAATAATAATAATAATAATAATAATAATAATAATAATAATAATAATAATAATAATAATAATAATAATAATAATAATAATAATAATAATAATAATAATAATAATAATAATAATAATAATAATAATAATAATAATAATAATAATAATAATAATAATAATAATAATAATAATAATAATAATAATAATAATAATAATAATAATAATAATAATAATAATAATAATAATAATAATAATAATAATAATAATAATAATAATAATAATAATAATAATAATAATAATAATAATAATAATAATAATAATAATAATAATAATAATAATAATAATAATAATAATAATAATAATAATAATAATAATAATAATAATAATAATAATAATAATAATAATAATAATAATAATAATAATAATAATAATAATAATAATAATAATAATAATAATAATAATAATAATAATAATAATAATAATAATAATAATAATAATAATAATAATAATAATAATAATAATAATAATAATAATAATAATAATAATAATAATAATAATAATAATAATAATAATAATAATAATAATAATAATAATAATAATAATAATAATAATAATAATAATAATAATAATAATAATAATAATAATAATAATAATAATAATAATAATAATAATAATAATAATAATAATAATAATAATAATAATAATAATAATAATAACAATAATAATAGTTACTATAATTTTATTTTTATTTAATTGTTGTTATAATAGTCGCTTTTTAGTACAAATTCGCTTTTGGGGGCAATTATTTATTTTGCTTTGGACTATATATGCATGCTGGGCTTTTTTTTTTTTTTCAGCCAGAACGCATCGGAGTGAAATTAGTAATTGAAATTACCGCCCATAATGAGTGCAAGAGTTTGCATTCTGTCACCATCCTTGATGTAGAAGAAATTCTTTAATACTCTGCGTTTAGTGCTGCAATCTTCGTTCGTTAACCTATAACTGCCTTAGAGCTGCCTATCGCACCATTCCGTTCCTTAAAATTAGTAGGATTAGAGACTGGTGACTACACATGAGCAAAGGGCAATGCGAGGGTAAAACAAGCAAGCTGCGGTGAGATACAGTCCTCCTGTGCAATACGTTATTTTCCGAAAGTAAAGTCTGATAGGTTTCAGAATTTTATATTGTTGTACAATATGATCGACTGAGAGAACGAAGAAGGTTCATACGAACATATGTCCATTAATCTTTGGTTTTCGCGTTATTTCTGTCACAATGATAGAGTGAGTTAAGTGGCCTTCGGGTCCAACCTAACTTTATTTCTCTATGAACTAATAGAATGCTTTAAACTATTGTACTAGATACGGTAGATGGTGAAGTGTTGCCATGGAGACTGGTTTACCTTTGTCATTGTTATCAGTCTGTCTTCAGTGATTCAATTTTGTTCATGTAGTGAGCTAACTGCACGTGTTTCGTTCCACCATGTCTGGATACTCATTTCGTGAACTGGCAGACATAACTTCTATGTATAGTCGCGAGAATGGTAATGGTTGCAAGGCTGCACGGCTTTATCAGACCGAAGACAACAGAGTCATCAAACCTTTGTCGCGGTTTATCGACGCCCTCCTGAGAGAACTCTCAGCCAGTGGCTTGGCGTGGGTGTTCCGTAATTGTTGCTGGTTGCTTTAGATTTAAACTGGGGAGTGGCAATCACGAATTCCGAGGGTTTCCAGGTTAATGTTAAATGGAAATTATATGAATGGTTAGTTTCCAAACCTTATTATTCAATACAGGAATACTTTAACAGGTGTAGTTAAACTTTGGCTTATGTCATGAAGTATTCTTATTTCCTCATTTTATTTTAAGTCTCTATATTTGTATATCTAATGTAAGTATTTTATTGATTTCTTTTATCTTCACTGTATTATAACTGTATTAATTTGTACTCTATTTTTGACTTTGTCTATTGCTGTAATAAGCTTAATGACAATAAATCATTATTATTATTATTATTATTATTATTATTATTATTATTATTATTATTATTATTATTATTATTATTATTATTATTATTATTATTATTATTATTATTATTATTATTATTATTATTATTATTATTATTATTATTATTATTATTATTATTATTATTATTATTATTATTATTATTATTATTATTATTATTATTATTATTATTATTATTATTATTATTATTATTATTATTATTATTATTATTATTATTATTATTATTATTATTATTATTATTATTATTATTATTATTATTATTATTATTATTATTATTATTATTATTATTATTATTATTATTATTATTATTATTATTATTATTATTATTATTATTATTATTATTATTATTATTATTATTATTATTATTATTATTATTATTATTATTATTATTATTATTATTATTATTATTATTATTATTATTATTATTATTATTATTATTATTATTATTATTATTATTATTATTATTATTATTATTATTATTATTATTATTATTATTATTATTATTATTATTATTATTATTATTATTATTATTATTATTATTATTATTATTATTATTATTATTATTATTATTATTATTATTATTATTATTATTATTATTATTATTATTATTATTATTATTATTATTATTATTATTATTATTATTATTATTATTATTATTATTATTATTATTATTATTATTATTATTATTATTATTATTATTATTATTATTATTATTATTATTATTATTATTATTATTATTATTATTATTATTATTATTATTATTATTATTATTATTATTATTATTATTATTATTATTATTATTATTATTATTATTATTATTATTATTATTATTATTATTCAATTGTAATTATAACATAAAATAAACACAAGCAAATATATAAATAAAAGATATACCTTATTTAAAGTGTGTTTACAGTCTCTCCAATTTACAGTGTCTATTTGCATTTCAGTTCAGTGCGCCGATTCTTCTAAAAAGACATCACTGACAGCATTTTAAATTTTACTTGCTGTTGAACTGTACCTGGAGGCTAAGATACAATTATACAACTTACTTTGATAATTTAAAAGCTTAAATAAATCTCTTATTAACACTGACATCTTACTTGCACAATTACACTTAACTTAAACTTCCTCGAAAGCTAAACTTTGTGCACATTATAACTTTCCTCTAACACCTGCTATTACATGATTTTGAACTGTATCCGGGAGCTAAGACAATTATAAATCACCGTGCGCGCGCCGTGAAAGGAGAACCCCGACCACTTTGACTCCGTCAACTCAGAGAGCTTTCTCAGAGTGGAACCAAGGCAACCTACACGCACTCACACGGAGAAAAAAGGAAACAAAACAATTCAGGTACACGCCTCGTAATGGAAAGGTGCAATCAGCACAATCTCCCCCCCCCCCCCCGCCATCTGAAAACACGCGCTCGGCATCCAGGAAAGAGACAAGGATTCAGAAAATGGAGTCTCATTGAGGTAAAGGACCCACCTTACACCACCAGATTATTGCACAGGTCACTGCGATAGCACTGGCACCAAACACTGTCACCACGGCCACCACTAAGGCCACTGACACTACAGAGCACGACTCATATTCAAGGGACGAGACGGAAGATGTTCAGGATCCTGAGCGGGCGGGTCCCACGTTGCTTCAGAGAGGTCCACAATACTGGCTTTGGGCGTAGGAACGCCTGACCCATCCAGGACTGCAACTCAGGACTTCCAGGGCCCGGAAACGTGGGCAGCAAACCAAACCAGTAGAGTGCAGGGTTGTTTCCCTGACCGGCAGAGATCTGCCAGAAGACGCAACGCCCAGGCTAGACGTCTACACGTCCCTAAACTGCGGTGGACAAGTGCTCTCCGAACAGGAAACAGCCAGGCTAACAACTCACAGTGCCAAGTTGCAGAGGTCAGGTGCTTTGTGGACCGGTTAACGAAGGAGGGTGCCGAGGCTGTAACACAAAGCAAACCCAACAGAAAGGGAAACAAAACACGGGGTTCAAATAGACTGGTCTTACAATAACACCCAGGTGCGAATCCAAATGTATGAAAGTTTAACCATTCCACAAAACCGCGGAATCACACTAAGTGGTCAAATGAGTCACAAATCCCAACATCTTAAGTTGGTCTATAATCAGCCAGAGTGATAAATTACATTATTTAGCCATCATATCAATATTAAAACAATTAAACGATCATAACAATATAAACTATTTAGCAACCATAACAATATTAAATTGTTTAACAGCCATAACAATCTTAAATGATTAAAACCCATATATAAACACTAAATATAAATTTCACCCAAAAACAATGTGTAACAAGTTAGGCATCAACAAGTTAACAAAATAAAGGTTAAATAATATAAACAAGATAAACAGGAAGAAAGTATAAACAAGGCCTTGCAACAATAAATGCGCATAAGTTTAACTCCATACTGGCCAGACAACACAAGAACACCAACATAGAACACCAACACAGAACACACGTAATTACTAAACACATCGCAAGCACACAACAAACACTCCACACATACTCCAAACACAAGAGAAACACACTATACTCAACTACATACACCGCATTCACACAGCAGACACAGGAGCAAAGTCTAGACCTTCACTTACGCGTGGGCATCACAAAAACACACGCGCCACAGCTAGAAGTAAATGCCGGAGTTCTGTAGAAGTATACTGCCCGACAAACACAAGACACACTTCCAGCCCGCCTCGGTAGCATAGATGGTAGCTTGTCTGCCTCACGTTCAAGAGGTCCCGAGTTCGAATCTCGGTCAGGGTGAGTTGCCTAGATAAGGTTTTTCCAGGGTTTTCCCTTATCCTTCAAGACGAATGTCGGGTAACTCTAAGCTCCACGAACCCTAGACTGTTTGAGCATCATTTCACCCAATTCATTCACCGTCCGATATAACTTAACGTTGGGGCGGACGTAAATTACAAAAAAGACACACTTCCAAAACAAACACCCCCACGCAAAATAATAGCAGAATATCACAACACAAAAGGGGTCACAAACAAAGGAACCCCAAACCGACACAGGCAACATATCAAACTACAGAAAGGGTTTCAAATGAGAGATGTGAACGCTCCTTTCATGGCCCGTACGGAGGTCTCTTAAACGCAAGGAAACGTTTTTTTAAAATCCACATGATCTCGTACGGCTCTGTATACCTAGGCGCCAACTTCGCAGCAGAAGCATTACGTTTAGAAGACTGAGTATACAGCTTACAAAGTACTTTCTGGCCAACCGTATATGGTGAAGGCCGTTTATCAACATTATACCGTTCCTTTACTTGGGCATGTGACTTCCACAAATTGCGAAAGGCGGATTTCCATACTATGCCTATTTCTTCGCGAGTGTCTTTGAGCGGAAGCAAATCATCCAGACGCCAAAGATTAGCTAGGGCCTAATTAAAAGCCAATTGCAACCGAGCCAAATTCGTATCCCTTTTAGTATGGCTATCATGATGAAAGGCTATTAACGGTGACTTAAGGTTCCTATTGAATCTTTCAGCATGGGAAGGCTGGGCGTAATAGGGAGTGATAGTTGTGGGTTTAGTGCCCCAACCAAAACAAGAGTTCCTAAATGCGAAAGAGGTAAACTGAGCACCGCTATCCGTTACCAGATAACGCGGAGCGTCAACGGCAGCAAATATCGAAGAAAGAACCTTAACTACCCCTCGCATATTCGCCTTTGGTACAAATTTACTGATTTACAATTTACAAATTTACAAATCTACGACTAACATTATGTATTCCCTTGGGCAGAACGAGGAAAGCGACCGACAATATCCGCAACTAATTTCTCCAGAGGTCTGCTTGCCACCTCCGATGCCAAACCCTTCAATGCAGTACATTGCGCCGGTTTCGCCATTTGACAAAGCTGACACCTTCTAACTCGCGAGGCTACTTCTTTATTCATATTCGGCCACACAAAATATTTGCGAATCTTGTTTTTGGTTTAGCTATTCCCAAATGTGCGCCTACAGGGGATGAGTGGAAATATTCAAATACCATAGGGACTAAGGCACGCGGCAGAACAACATTGGTCTTGCCGTCAAAGGTAGCCTGGGTCATCAAAACATTCTCCTTCAAACTATACGGTGAAATAACCTTACCAGATTTGAACCAATCGATAAGGCGCTGCAGATCCGGATCTTTTCTTTGATGTGTGGGCAAACCTTCGAACTATTCGGGAAATTCACAGATTGCTAAAATATTGTTACCCAAACGACAAGCCCGCGATGCTGAGCAATAAATGAAGATTGGTGGCGGGAGGGGAGACGATGGGGTGGCGGAGTCTTCGTTTGCCCCTCCTCCTGCCGCTCGAAGTGGCACGAAGGTTCGAGAATGTTTTCCCCCTCCATAAACGGAAGATTCGAGAGGCTTCGGGCGATCGATACAAGCGAGGCGACATTTAGTTGACTGTGTGAGTGTGAGCCGGGCAGACGTGTAGTCGCACTGAGCGTACGTGTAAAGACGAACTGGCAAAATTGAATGGTGTAAATTAAATTGCAATTGTGATATTGCAATAATGTGGAAATAAAGAACATTTTGAGTGGTGTAATTGAACACTTTTTATACGTAATTGTGATATTGGAATAAGGTGGAAATAAAGAACATTTTGAGTGGTGTAATTGAACACTTTTTATACGTAATTGTGATATTGGAATAAGGTGGAAATAAAGAACATTTTGAGTGGTGTAATTGAACACTTTTTATACGTAATTGTGATATTGGAATAAGGTGGAAATAAAGATCATTTTGAGTGGTGTAATTGAACACTTTTTAATTTCACGAACCCACCAAACTGTCAGGAAACGGGACAATAACATCACCGAACATCACGGCCATGGAATCGGCATTGGAAATGCTTTTAGCGAATATGAACGAGTTAACAACAAAAACAGAAGCGGCAAATAACAACATCACAGCCGAGCTGAAACAAATGAAGACGGCCAACGACAACATCACCGAGAAGATGGAACAAATGAAGGCCGAATTAACAGCGAAGACGGAAACGGCAAACAACAACTTGGCCACTACAATGACCGCAAAGATGGCCGAACTGACCACGGAAATGAAGGTGACGAACGAGGCTCTCGCCGCCAAATTTGAAGAACAGTTGGTCGGCGTGAGCGATAACGTGACGGAGCTGGGCAAGCGGATCTAGCCCAATGGGACTCGTTGAAGACCAGAGAGGGCGCGCTGTTCCGGGTATGGGAATCACCCGATGGGAAGACGCAGAGAGAACAGTTGGTACTTCCCCGGAGTAAGGTCCCGGAAGTCTTGGAAGAAGTGCACTCCGGTACTTCAGGGGGACACCTGGGAGCGAACCGGACGATTGACAAACTACGGCAGCGCTACTACTGGCTGAGGCTCCGAGCAGACGCTGAGAGATGGTGCCGTCAGTGTCATGTGTGCGCGGTGAGTCGCGGCCCCCAGACTAGGAGCCGGGGCCGCATGCAACAGTACAACGTCGGAGTGCCATTCGAACGGATCGCCGTTGACATTGCTGGACCGTTCCCAATATCCGACCGAGGCAACAAGTACCTGATGGTAGTCGTGGACTACTTCACTAAGTGGCCGGAGGTGTATGCCATTCCGAACCAAGAGGCAAGGACAATCACAGACTGCCTCGTGGAGCAAGTGTTTTGCCGATTTGGGGTACCATCAGAGCTGCACAGTGATCAAGGCACCAATTTTGAGTCCAACCTGATGAAGGAGGCACTAGAGAGACTTGGGGTTAACAAGACCCGCACAACACCTCTATATCCCCAGTCGGATGGCATGGTCGAGAGATACATCAAGACCTTAGAGGAACACTTGAGGAAGGTCGTGGCCAGCCATCAGCGCGACTGGGACGTCAAGGTGCCACTGTTCTTGCTGGCCTACCGCTCATCAACACGCGACACCACGGGGATCACGCCAGCCAGCTTAATGTTCGGCCGAGAGTTACGCCTTCCTTGTGACCTGGCTTTTGGTAGCCCTCCGGGGTTGAAACAGCCAGCGACCGAGTATGTGGAGAACCTGGTGGACCACCTCCACGACATGCACGAGATGGCCCGCCAGAACATCCAGAAGGCGAGCGACCGCATGAAAACCCGATACGACAGGCAAGCCAACAGCCAAGGGTTCCAGCAAGGTGACCTGGTCTGGTTGTACCGCCCGACCCGGACCAAGGGACGCTGCCCGAAGCTTCAGCATCCATGGCAAGGGCCGTGCCGTGTGGTGAAGAGGATTAACGACGTGGTCTACCGCATCCAGAAGAGGCCCCGAAGAAAGATGTTGGTGGTACACCTGGATCGCCTGGCCCGCTACGATGGCGCTGTTCGGGACGACCAGCCTTGAGGAGGGAGCAGTGTTACCCAAACGACAAGCCCGCGATGCCGAGCAATAAATGAAGGTTCGTGGCGGGAGGGGAGACGTAGGGGTGGCGGGGTATTCGTTTACCCCTCCTCCTGCCGCTCGAAGTGACACGAAGGTTCGAGAATGTTTTCCCCCTCCATAAAAGGAAGATTCGAGAGGCTTCGGGGCGATCGATACAAGCGAGGCGACAGTTAGTTGAGTGTGTGAGTGTGAGCCGGGCAGGCGTGTAGTCGCGCTGAGCGTACGTGTAAAGACGAACTGGCTAGATTGAATAGTGTAAATTAAATTGTAATTGTGATATTGGAATAAGGTGGAAATAAAGGATATTTTGAGTGGTGTAATTGAACTCTTTTTAATTTCACGAACCCACCAAAGTCACAATATTCTCATTACAGGGCTTATTCTCCCTTGGCTCTTCGAACACTCGGGTCAAGGCATCAGCCACACAATTTTCGAAGCCACGTATATGGATCGGCACGAACTTAAAAGCAGAAATACGCCCACCTCAACGCGCTAACCTGCCTGTAGATCGCGTCGTACACAATGACCACGCGAGCGCCTGATTATCGCACTCGAGTGTAAACTCAACATGCTCCAGATATTCACGGTATTTTTTCCAAACCAAATACCACAGCCAAAGTTTCAAATTCGTAAACAGAATACATCCGCTCGGCAGAGGTGAGGGTACGCGAACTATACCCAATAGCTTTTCACCCCATGGGAAAATCCTAGAGTAAAACGGCAGCCACCGATCCTCTACTAGCATCAGTCTGCAGGACAAACCTACGTGAAAAATTCGGAAAAGCCAAC